>CM053605.1:75919387-75999481 GCA_028646535.1 Procyon lotor | reverse complement strand
CATGGTCATTCCCTTAAGCTTACTCCAGCTTCTTTTCCTCCTCTGCTCTTGCAAGTGCTGCTGTGAACTTACGGAATCACCAATGATTTGAATAAAGTCAGGAGAAAGATAAAATATAGACTAAAAGCTCAATACTCACTGTGAATAACTATACTAGGCATATGAACTCTTTTTTTCTTTTCTTTTTTTTTGCATCTAAGTTTCACTCATTATATTTGGAATCAGTAAATTAAATAACAGGAGAAACTGTTCATCTAACAGCCATCTGTTGGATGAGATGGTGGCTAGGCTGACGAATGTTATTGCTAATGACCACTACTATTCAAAACTCGATGTACTCTCTTAATAAGTGGTGCTGCTTCCTTACCTTCCATGGCAATTGTTTTTAAATTAATCTAGAAGCAGCTTATCTTCTTAGGCAGTTTCATTCTGTTGTATTTATTTTAGGTTTTAAAAGTTCGCATTAAAAGGTAAAATGGCTTTTTATTTGCCAATTCTTCTTTTTTTGATCTGAATATACCTATTTATTATTCTTTTCTTTCTCCAAAGAAATTTCCATGTTTTAGCTTCAGTCTCAGATGACTTTCTGTAAGCAGAGACTTAGAAACCACCCATGAGCAGGCAAGAAGCTGCACTTCGAGTAGGGATCAGAGTTGGAGCAAAGTGAAAAGTACCTTCAGAGAGGCAAACTAGGATAGAGCTCAAATCTTTCAGAATATTAGCAGATGGTGAAATGCAGAAATACAGTTTTGCTTTCCTCTGTCAAAATAAGACTAGAAGTATTCAGAACAGTGTGATGGGTTCAGATGTAAACGGGAGAGAGCTGCTTAAAAAAAAAAAAACTAAAACCAAAAAACACTTGACTTAAAGAGGCAGTTAGACATCTCAACACACTTGAATAATTTCAAGACAGCCAAAGCATTTCCATCACGATTTTTTGTTTTAACCTTTTCTTAAAGGCATTTCTTCACCAAAGCTTCAGTGCAATAGAGGATATTGGAGTAACATGACCCAAGTTTGTTTTTGGAATCTCACTCTTTGTAATATTCCACCAAAGTGGACAAGTAGATTATTTCATGCATGCCTCACCATGAGCAAAGTTAGCAATTTCCATGCTTCACTTAGAGGAAAATTTTCCTTCACTTAAAGGAAAAGTATCTCAAGTAGTACCACAAAAGAGAACTAATCTTTACTTGAAAGATAGCCGTTGCTAAAATAGATTACCAACAATGTGAAAAGTGTACTTTGTGTACTGGGCTCCAGGCCTAACCAGGTGCTATTTGATAGTCCAAGTCAAGGAACCTGATTTTGGGTAGAACTCTGGAGTTCCTTCCGGTGATGGGGATCTGGGTTAGAAATACACACAATCCCTCAACCATGCTGGTAAAGAATACATCTCTGGGATAGAACACAGAATGAGGAAAGAAGGTCAGAAGGTTCTACATAACCTTGCAAAAACCAACACTTTTGTTTTTAACACTTCTAAGATCACTCTCTCACCAGAGAACAGTGTTTCTGCATTCAGCACAGAGCTATAAAGGGGATTAGAAGCACTCCTTAAAATGTTCAACAGCCTCAGCAGCAAAATTGTAGTGCTTAAGTCCTATAATTTGGAAAACAGGTATTTTTATGCCTTAGCAAGCTTTGTATTTTATTTCACTTTTGAGAGTCACAGATGCTAGTGTTTTAATGAAAATTTCTTTCACAAAAGTGACAATGTATATGTTCCCCTCTCTCTCCCCAGGGAAATGACTCTTGTTTTAGAGCTAGAACTCCAGCATCAATATGATGCTTGGTGAGAAATACATCATTTCAAGTAATAAAGGAATAAAGAGAGTTTCAGGAAGGATCAAGAGGAAAATAAACTATATCAGCAACAAAGTTCTAAGTTGCAATTTAAGGTGATCCGCTAACAGGGACTTGCTTGAAAGGACGGCTACTGCTCTGCATATGTTTTTGTTATTTGCAAAAGCTAAAAAATCTGCTAAAGCCAAGTCGTTTTGGCGGCCTGCAATCTTTCTATAGCATGCTGTGCTCAGTTATGTTCAGTGACTAAAAGCAATAATGTTTTGATTCTAGACTAATATGTCTAGCTCTGCAATTGATTGTAAGCCACTTTATGAGACAGTCTGAAATCCTTCCTGTGTCTACTAGTCTTGATGAGCTCCTTAGCAAAATAAATTAGCAATCTTGAAGCTTTTTTCCCCTACTTTCCTACTGCCAAGACTTTCTAAATAAACCCTCTGTATTTTCTCCCCCAGCGTGAATCACAGGTGGGGTTGCAATTCAGAGTTGCTGGTGTTTAATTTGGGTTTAGGTGTTTAGGTGCTCACGCAGTTCTCAGCAATATCTTCTCATTTGTACTTGCTTGACCTGATTTGATTCCATTTTTATTTTCTTAAAGCTCAGAGGTAGGATATAAATGTCAATAAAAATTAATCTCTGGCCAGTACCAACCTCAAAGGACCTTTTCTATCTTAATAGCCCAGAAAGCAATCTCCCCTCAACTAATTTGTAACTATTTATTAACTACATATTAGTATTATTCTGGACTAAGATAATCTTTTTTTTTTTTTTTAATTTGAGTTGCTGAAAAGTCAAATGTTATGGGATGGGTAATAGTGAACCTGAAAGATTGCTGTTATACCAAATACTGCTGTTTATGGTGGAAAATATATATTTTCCTCCAGAGCATTTCAAGCTGATCAGTGACACTGAACTGACTGATCCAGTGGCAGAACTCCTGTGTTATTCAAATACCAGGTGCCACACTAAGTGGTGCCATCAGCTCCTGCCATTGTGGCTTGCCAATATAACTCAGTGTGTCTTAAGTGGAAACAGCAGTTAAAGCTGATTCAATCTGAGGCCACTCTTCTGAGACTGTTGATAAAGGAGTCCACAGATGCTAAATGTCACCTTGGCGTAGGACTGAGGACAGCTGCTCTCTCTAAAGGAGATGCTGATCAACACATTTGCCCCAGGTCATGGGACAGATATACTAAATTCAATTCACTTTTGGCATATTTATACACTATTAATTATACACAGAAGAATATAGCCTATTGCTAATACTGAAAATGATGATAATCGACTTAAATTTCAAATTACGTAAAGGCTTTAAGCAAAGGGTAAAATCATGGCTAATATTGAAACAAAGGTATAATTGATGTGGCTCCTCCTATGAGATGTAGGGGACAAATTTTTGCCTCGTTGGAAAACCATCCAAGTGTACCTGAGGGTAAAGAATTTGGAAAGATAAAAAAAAGGAAAGAAGGTAGAGAAGTACATGCTAATATTGTTACCCCTGTCAGGGTTCCCAACAGAAAATGAACACTGTAGCCGAGGCTAAATAAAGTATCAAAAAATAGTCTAAGAAATTATCAGAGCTTGCAAATCACAAGCCCAGCTCTGCATTTGGGGGTTGGGGGGGTAGGTGGTCAAGGACCAAGTGACACTGCACATTGCTGGAGGTTTTCACATGAAAGGAAAAATCAGGCACCACTGGCCACAAACTTACAAACGGATGGGCATTTTTTTCATGCCCTACTCAGCTGTTGTTTCTCCTTGCTTACCTGCCTTTGATGATAGCTTAACCCATTTGTCTCAGATACAGAATTATCTAATGTGTTGAGCTTAATGCATGGCACTAAGTCTACAAAGAAAGAATAAAGTCTTCTGGATCTGAGTCTCAGATTCCACGTAGGAATGATCCTGCAGACCTTAGCACTTCTCACATTTGTGACGATTTTATGCATGCCCTTAGGTTCTCAATAAGATTTATTAAAAAGTTTTTTCAACCCCATGGTATGGGCTGAAACTTGGGATCAAAAGCACAGAGTTGTGGGTAAAGATATGTCCAAAATACAATAATTGTGTTTTATCTGTTGTAGTAATGGTGTGAAGGGTCAGAAATAAGAGAAAGAACTCCTCCTTAAATACTCAAGACATTAGCCTGGGTAGAAGTTACCTTCTAGCAGAGCAGAGGAACAGGAGAATGAACTATGATAAGAAATGATCAAATATTTCATATGGTGTCAATTACTTCCAGAAAAAGGAAAGTCAACAATTTGTCTACCTTCCTCAGAAGGAAGTTGGGGGAGGGGCACAGTACAAAGATAACAAAAAACCCCAACAGGTTAATCTTGTCAATGACTAAAGACCAAGTCAACATCTGTCAGAAAGGTGGCTTGCAAAATATTACCTCAGATAGGTGTTACTGTTACCTCTAACATTAAATTGTGAAACAAGGGTATTCAGGCATAACTGGAGAAGCTAAGAAGTTTCAAAGTAGGTTTAAGATGACAATGTACTAACCTCAACCTAATCTCACACTTCTCTTTTGCTCTGTTTCTTGTCACTCTCATTTTAATGTTGGTTCTTCATGTCAAGGGAACAAATTGTAAAGTAGTAACAAGCTAGGTGAGTCAGGAATATGTGACAGGGTTCCAACTCAGCAACTAACTAATAAGGTCTTAGACCAGTCACTTTGCTTCTTGGGTTTCATTTGCTTCTATGGATTTCGCTCATTCATAAAAGGCTAAATAAGGACCATGCCAATATTTTCAAGCATTTAGCAACATATATCTACTGGTATAAGAGATTCAGTGATTTTGGAAGGGAGAGAAAAGAACTAAACTGGAAATAAATGAGTAAATAAAAGATAAATTCTTTAATGCCTCACATAAAATTTACATTTACTTCCACAATATATTGGTGTATAAAAATAAAATGATTCACATAGGCCTCTATAAAAAATAAATGAAACTGCAATCTCTTTTTTTCTTCCTTCCTTCCTTCCTTCCTTCCTTCCTTCCTTCCTTCCTTCCTTCCTTCCTTCCTTCCTTCCTTTTTTTCAAAGCTGAACAAGAAATTTTAGAAACTTGTACTGGATGAAGAAGAGCCAGGAGCAATGTTAAGATCAGGGGCAATGTTAAGAGAAATACTATATTCTTCTTTGTATTACACTTTTTTTTTTTGAACCTTGGTTTACATACATGCATGGATATAAGGGTTAGTAGTACATTTTTTAAAACTTCTTTGTAAACCATGTCTCTGAGGATAGATGACCTGAATAGAGGGGAAAAAATGTATAGTAGAACATTTTCAGAACTACTGTTTTTGGCAATTGTAAGTTGTTTCTTACTGACTAGTAAGATTGCTTGTCATAAAGTGGACACAAAGTGTCTCTAATCTATCATCTTTTACCTTTTACTGCTCCTTATGTAAGTATTCCACTTAAAGACTCTTTTTTTTTTTAGTATATAAAGATGGCTAATGTACACTCTTCCTTATTTCCACATCGTTACTAATCCTAATCACATGTAAATGGCTAGTGTCCCATAACTTAGAATATCCATGACCTCACCACCTAGCTCTCAAACCTCATTTCCATTGCTGTCCGTCATTGTCACAATTTTGGCTTAAAGAAGTTGATTTATTTGTGGTTGGCTTGAAAAAATATTTACCAAATGAGCCAGTTTTTATCATAAGCTATAAATTTGTTGATTCAGGGCTGTAAATACTTACATTCTTCCCTTCTCCCATGTGCAAAGTAATAAATCAATGGTGAGTTGGAAGACTATTTTCAGTACATTTCTCTTGCGTGGTAATTCATACCTGTGAACTTACAGTTTTAATTATCACATTAAGATCATTCAAAGATAATCAAGTGGATGGTCTTTTGACACATTCTCTTTAGTGAGGCTACATTGGTCTTTCAGGCATTCAGGGTGTAAACTGGCTACCAGGCCCAGATTTTTCCTTCTGATACAACTGTACCTATCTATACACAAGTTAAACTGTTTCTAATTAACATCATGCTTGCAAACAAACAAGCCTACTTGAATATTTTATCAGTTATCAGTTATCTTGATAATAAAGACAAATTTGTTAAATCATTAACTTCTACCCTGTCATCACTCTAAGATGAAGGATGAAATTAATCTATGAAACACATTGATATGCATTCTTTGATTGTGTTGTTTGAAAGAACTTTTTTTTTAAGCTTAGCTGCCTCTTTTGTTTCATTCTAAACCTATTTAGTCGTGTATATGGCTTCGACCTATACCCAAAATTTATGTATTTTACTTCACAACCAAAGAGGATGATGAAACTGATTATGGAAGAATCTTCAAGAGTATGTTTCTTGCTAATGTTTTCTTTATCATGTTTCTTTATTACCAAAAATAATTTCTTGTGCTTTTAATCCAAAATTTGTATTTTTAAAACATGACAAAATAATCTATAATATTACTATTGCCCTTGTATTTTATTCTTAAATAAATTTCCAAGTGTCAAATCTTTAGATAGACTATTGTTGCTACTTAGTATTAATTTTTCTAAAAATGACTGAGTTAGTGCTATTGGGTTCCTGATGGTCAAGCAGACTATAAAACCTCCCATAACAAGATCAAAATCAGTTAGAGTCCTTTGAATATAAGATTTTCTGTACTTCAATATGTTGCATACTTTCACTGATTTCTAGCTAATCTATAAAAATTATGGTTTTTAATTTGGATCAATGTATATCATTTAATATAAAAATATGTTTTTCCATTTTAAATAAAAAAATTGATATAATTCTTTATAACACAGATTATTTTTTCCCCATCAAAGTCAGAGAATTTCATTCTTCAGGAAAAGCAAGCAAAACTATCATGTGTTCAAAATAAATTACCAGTCAAAACTAGGATGACAAAACTGAACTGATTTGAGATTACCAAATTTTCTTGATGCAAACAAATTGTGAAAAATTGCTGCTAGAGTGCAAAGCACTTTCCTCCCACAAATGTGTATGGCTGTCTGCTGAGTCAACCACATCTTCCACCAACAACCAAACCAGACTTTCTATTTCTCTGTTCAGCAGACCCAGTCACAGGCCCTCATGAACCAGAGCCCTGAACAATCTGCTCCTATGGTTTTACCTGCATAAAAAATATGTCTCCCTCTAAGCTTTAAGTAAAATTCAAGTTTCTGAAGAATAACCAAATGTCTCCTGTAGTTTTCTACAAACTAAAGGAAGATCTACTTCCCTTCATGAACTAAAGCCCCACAATTAGACATCTTTGGTACCCGCCTATTTAGATCATATTAGTACAAGTGATTCATACTTAGCTGATTGTGTATGTGTTATTTTATTAGTGATATTTACCACTTTTTCTTTAGAGCAATGCATGTTCATCGTAAATGGTAAAACAATGTAAATAAAAAAAGCAATATATGTTGCACAGATGCAAATTTGCTTTACTCTTTGGGTTTATTTGGATGTAACTGTACAGTTAAGTAATATGCTCCAGGATCATTTACAAAAAGTACCCTAACCCAAATGAAGTATTTATTCGTAAATAGACACTAAAAAGAAAAGACAGACCAGAGTTTGGGATGACTTTGTTTCTTTTATGAGAAGGGTAGTCTTGACCTTTTTTTTTTTAACTCTATTTTTAAATCTGTTTCTTAGGAATATTATCAATTAAATGGCCTATCAAAGGGGCACCTGGATGGCTCAGTCCTTAAGCATCTGCCTTCTACTGGGGTCCTAGGATCCAGACTCCTTATCAGGGGCTCCCTGCTCAGCAGGAAGCCCATTTCTCTCTCTCCCATTCCCCCTGCTTGTGTCCCCTCTCTCCTTGTGTCTCTCTCTGCCAAATAAATAAATAGAATCTTTAAAATAAATAGATAAATAAATGGCCTACCAGAAGATGTATTGATAACACAATGATAGGACTCTTTAATTCTTCTGTAGAGAAAACTATTTTTTCCCCTATACTTGTAGTCCATGACCTAGTGTCTTCCTTCAAATTATTACCTCTAGGCCATTCTAGAAAATGTCCTAATGTTCTAAAATATGAATGAGCACTAGAAGCAAAGCAAAACACAATAACAACAGCAATAACAAAAAACATCCTCACACCATCTACTTAAAATTCACCGAAAATGTCAAAAGCAATCAGGCCAAGTGGTAAATTTTTAAGTAAGTTTATCTTTATAATGCTTTCAGTTATGGCCAGTCCTCATGTTTTCCAGAAAATTCTTTATTCCAAAAATAAAGAAAAAGTCAAATGATTACCAGGAAGATACAATATAATAGGACCATTACCAGACAAGAAAAAAATAAATCTGTATCATTATGATTTGATCATATCTTAGGAAACTGACTTAAATGTGTTTCATGAGAAGATAACGTTTAATGAAATTGAACAGCATGTTCTTAAATTTTTTCTTCCTTAAATAATCAACCCATAGACGCATACTAACAGAAAACAAACTACATTTGAGTATACATCTGTTTTAAAATTTTTGTAAAATTGCCTTTTACCTTTGTGCAGAAAGGTAAGGTTTTCCATGTAAATAACTTTTTAGAAGCTTTGATTTGTTATAATTTCCAGCACCATATAATTCAGGGTAAAAGAGGGTAAACAAAAATTCATTGAATCTTTAAGTATGAAAGGGATGTGAAACTTAGAAGACCAAAGACCAGAATACTGGAAAGAATTTTTCATATCACAACATTCCTTCACCACTTATCTCATGCCTGCTCTGTGCCAGACAATGCATAAAACCAATAATTATTATACAAATAACGTCTAAAACTGATAGAGGAATACTCTATGCCCAGTGAACTTGAACCAAATTCACCCCCTAACCTCTGAGACTGAAAAATCCAAGGCTGATACTTTTTTTGCTCTAGTCACTGTGGAAAGGATGAACGTACAGTATTTTTTTTTAAACAATCCTCATCAAATACATTAATCTGGAAGAAATGAAAACACCAGAAAATATTTAATCCTTAAACATAGAGGACAGATCAGAAGAAATCTAAAGGAAGAAAGAAACCAAAATAACACAGGATAGCAAGGATGAAGAGCAGTGAGGTGGAAAGAAAATTTCTGGTTGGGAAAGAGTCGTAGCATTCAGGCTATTAAATGTTGCCAGTGTAGGTGATCTTTCCTTCTAACCATTGTTTAGTTAAGAGAGACTATTTTCCCTAATTACCCAGAAGGTCAGAGATGAGAAAAGAATCAGGGAAAATAGGGAGATGTTAATGACTGCCATGGGTTAAATGGCAGTGAAAATGAACATTAAAATTAGACTCTCCCTTTATTAAGGAGTTAAAAGCTAAAGTAGAGAAGGTGAGGGGTTTTTGATACCTGACATGGCACCAAAGTAAGGTAGAGCAGATGTAAGTTCCTTAGAATTGGAGGTAAATGAACATTTAGATAAGAAATATGGATAAAGCCCAAGAACTAATGAGAGATTTAAGGTAGATGTCTATTTTCAGTAAGGTCTTAATATTGAGCTATAAATATGGTTCTGTTAATGACATTTGGTAATACCAAGAACTAATATAAAAGTTGCTTTAACACAAAAAAGATGTATTTTAATAATATATACAGTTGAGCAAGAAATTATGCTAAAGTATCACTAATGGGATCCTTAACGGGAATACCACTCTTAGTGGAAAAGTATTCAAATTTCAGGCAAAGGACCAAAAAACTTGAAGTGATTCAAGGAATTGTAACATTGAAAACTCAAAATTTATATGGTATAATGAATAATGTATAAAATTATAAGTTCTTTCCTGGAACTTGCTTTGTTTTCATTTAACTTATTAAATGGCAAGCAGAATGGGAGAAGGAGAATAAAAATGATAGAAAGAATTTCGGTTTAATTTAGACTGACTACTTTGTCTTGTGTTCATCAAAATAATACCCTGAATTTGTTAAAAAATTTTTTTGCCTTTGAAAATCATGCATTTTTACCTTTCATATTCAAAAGAGCCCTCTTTAAAATTTAAAAAAAAAAAAGTTAAATTAAGATATAAAAACTACTGATTTTAAACCAATTATATTTCCAGACAAGATAGGAGGATGATCTCCAGCTATAGCTGTTGCCCATACCCTACCTGCAACATTTTATGTCTCCTGGTAATCAGTTATAGAAAATTAAATGTAGTTTAGGAATAAATATGAAGGAAACATGACATGTGTATCATAAATTTCATCCCTAAGTTGAATTTAAGTAATTGGAAATTCTTGAACTTTCTAAGTTACCTAAAAATTTTAGTTACATTAGTACACATTAGTCAGAGTTGGCAGTGCTGGTTAAAAACACACAAACAAACAAACAAACAAAAACCTGGGGTTTTCGAAGGGAGGGGGTGGGGGGATAGGTGAGCCTGGTGATGGGTATTAAGGAGGACACGTATTGCATGGAGCACTGGGTATCATACGTAAGTAATGAATCATGGAACACTACGTCAAAACTAATGATGTACTGAATAGTGACTAACATAACCTAATAAAAAACAAAAACAAAAACAAACAAAACCCCTGCAAATTAGTGATAGTCCATCTTACAACATTTCTTCCAAGGCATGGAATTTAAGGTTTTCAACCATTCAAGCCTTTCAGGAATAAATTTAGCTGCTTCAAATTTTAGGAGAAATCTTGTGAATTTCCATGTCATTGCATCAATGATTATTCAAGTAGTAATCTATTCAATGTGAAATGCTGACTGATTAAAAGGTTATCAGAGATCAGAATGGTAAACATTTCAGAAGTATCATTAATCAAGAGAAAATGTTCATTAAAGTCATTAAAGTATAGTGATTAAATAAACTTGCAACAAGTAACAATAAAGAAAAATTTTGCATTTTATTAGCAATAATGGGGGGTTTTGCAACTTGGTAAATAAGATTAAAAAATAAATCTCAAATACAGACAGGAATAAAAGAGTCTTTTTGGTTGGGATGCTACAGCAAATGATTTGGAATGTGTTTTCCCTTTGAAATAGTTATTTTACTTTTAGAGGTTTGGTCTAAGGGCAAATTTGATAAAGAATTTAGGTTTTGAAAAAAAAAGAAAAGAAAAAAAAGAATTTAGGTTTTGGCACCTATCTACCTGATTTTGAATTCTAACTACTTTCTAACTATTTGTCATTGATTAATTTGTAAAATACAATATAGTTATTTTTAATCTGTAATATTTCCTCATCTATAATAAGAAGGCAGTAATCCTTACTTTGCAAATTGAAGAATGTATGTAAAGTAAGAACATATTATGTAAAATTCCTAGCACATAGTAGGTACTCAACAAAAGTTCTTATTACTATTTTGTACATGGGGTATGATTTATCAGTTTCTATACAAAGTAAAATTTATAAAAAGAAAAATTAGAAAATATGAATTATTTAAAATAAGTATGACTTCTGTACAATAAAACATTAAATAGTCAGTAAAAATCATGTCACAGAAAAATATTCATGATGGGGCACCTGGGTGGCTCAGTGGGTTAAAGTCTCTGCCTTCGGCTCAGGTCATAATCTCAGGGTCCTGGGATGGAGCCCCGCATCGGGCTCTCTGCTCAGCGGGGAGCCTGCTTCCCTCTCCCTCTCTCTGACTGCCTCTCTGCCTACTTGTGATCTCTCTCCTGTCTGTCAAATAAATAAATAAAATCTTTTAAAAAGAGAAAAAAAAGAAAAATATTCATGATGTATTGTTTGGTGTAAAATGGTACAGAATATATGTATCGTATAATCTCATCATCACTTTAAAAATATGAATAGATACATACAACTGAAAAGTATTAATTGTGAGTATCTTTGGGTAAGAAGTGATTTATTTTAAAATTTTTTCTTATCTTGATTTTCCAAATTATACTTTAAACATGCTATTTTTGTGACAAGAATATATAATAAGCATTTTTTAATTAGGGTTCTGAAATATTAACTTTCCTGTAATATTCACTTTAGGGAACATGTTTACTTGGTTAACTTGGAAATACCGATCATTATTTGTGACATTATAGTGAATTGGGGTAATATGTGAGGTCAAATACTGTAATCTATTTCAAACATCATTAGACGGACAAGCCTGGAAATGACTCCTCAGTAATATCAACCTTTAATGTATTAATGAATACATGTTATGAAGGAAAATCTGTAGCTATCCAGAGAATATTGGAACCAAAAGAAATAAAATAGTATGGTTTATGGAAAAATAAATCCCACCAGTCAGATTCAACAGATTTTTTCCCTGAAAGCAGTAAGAGAATTAGTGGATTATAAGAACACAGTTAAAGTATGTGATGGGATAACTTATGAGGTCTGTTCATAGAATTGATTCAAAGTTGAAGTGGAAGTAATTTTCTACCTGATAAATTGAAGATGGAAAATAAGAATACATGAAAATATTTTGAAGAATGGGGAGCTATTTGGCAGAACCAGCATATGTTGCACATTGTCTGATTTCATTTCTGTACTTGTGATCTAAAATTGGGTAATAAGTAGTATGTGTATTAAAAAGCAGTTTATACTAATTTGAAAAGCCTTATAACTGACACAGAGGGAAAAAGTTACCCCTGCAAAGCCAATAATATAGAGAGAGAATTAAATGACCTGAAATGTATTGTTTTGAAAAGAAGCAGAAAAGAACAATCATGAGAAAAAATAGCTTATCTTCAAGAAAGTAATAGCTGGCAAAAGGTAATTATTGTATGCCTGCACAGATCCATCAATTCTTAGACTGATCCAATGAGGTAGGTTTTATTCTCGCATTCTACAGATGAGGACCCCAAGGAACAGAGAGGTTATATAATTGGCCCAAGGTCATACAGTTAGAGGCAGAGTCAAAATGGGGTCTACCTAAATACTTCCTTATATAAAATTTCTGGAGTTCCTTGCACTGTGCGGCAATAATTGGATACAAGTTTGCAATGTGACTCACTAGCTAACCTGCCCACCATCTTTCAATTTCCCAGTACACCTGAGGAACTATGTTGACTGAGACAACGTGATTTAAAGAGATTGATATAGAATTGGGGTTTTAGCCCTGGTAATTCCACCTACAAGATGTGTGATCTTGGTCAAAACACATAATTAAATCCGGCGTCTGTTTCTATGTCCCCAAATTAAAAGGAATAGGATAATTTCTACTCCTCTTTTCGAGCCCAATGTGTGAGTCTCTTCTCAAAGCCATTACTTCATACATCTTTAAGCAACTTTTAAAATGTGTTCTAAGTCCTAGGGAAGGGTTATAAAAAAAAAAGAAAAAAAGATCTGAATTGAATTTGACAAGACACTATGATGTGAGCTGTCCACAGAAACTCCCCACCTTGTGCAAAAACTACCAAGTCGTCATAGTAAGAGAGGCTTAAAGGGGCGGAACATTGGACCTTTTCTTTTTCTTGCCTTTTTCTATTTTGAAACTTCTAGCCTATGATTTTCTCCTGGAAAACAGTACTTTTAGCACTATAATAGGGGGGGAAGAAAAGCCCATATTCTAGAGAATAGCAGTATTTTCCAAGAGATGTAACACAGCTTCTGAAGATGGCATAGCTGGGGGAAAATCTTACCAGGAGGAACTTGCAAACTAGAATGTAGAGAGAAAGGAGATAAGAGCTTGTAAAATAAAGGTCACCTCAGCTGCCCTGCACCTGTCTACCTAGCATTCTGTTCAAGTTGAAGATTCTCACTCATTCTTCAAAAGGGCTGGAACATGAGGCAGTCGCTGGGACAACCGCCTCCACCCCCTGCTTTGTTCTGAGGCTGGCCAGTCCCCTGGGCATGATCGTACCCTCCAATCGTACCCTCCAAACGTAAGCCTGCCTGGAACTGGGAGCCTCCACAAGTCGTAATAAAGGAGAAGAATGCCTAGGGAATTATTCTGTCTTTTTAAATTTCTTCCCGTTTTTTACCTTTTTGTTTCCCACAGCAAGTAGAAATTTAAGGCGCTGAGGAAGAAAGATAAAATCCAAGTTAAGCTAATTGTTTCTATTGCCTTAAAGTTAAGAAAAGCTTTAGACTAAAAATCACCACGGGAGTATATCAGAGACATTTACAAACTTATTCCTGAAATTGACTTTTGTATCCACTTGCTACTCAGAAGCTAATTTGACAGTAGCAGTGCAAAGTCATTTGGAAGCAAATGCAATACTTTTGGCGTCTTACTAGCATCACTATGAAAAGGCCATTTGTGGTCTCGATTTTAAACTCACATTTGAAATATTGCAGACATGCTGTTTTTACTTCACTCTAGTCTGGAAAGACCCCTGTTCTCATAGGCTGTTGCAAAGGAACTTCCTCGATTGACTTTATTTGCTCTCACATGCAACACTTGGCTTAACAAATGTTTTCCTTATTTCTAGTCCTTTAAAGAATCATTTCTCTTCCTGTCTCCCTTCTGTCTGAATTTTCTGGGGGTGGGGGGGTTACCGGGACTGCTTTGTCTGCCAGCAGGTGGCCAGACACAAGATTGGTCTCTCTCAATACGCAAGTCCCCATCTGCTATCTGGTGTCTCCATGTGTTCGTTCTGTTTATTATAGCAGCTGAGACTCAGACTAGTTTCTTTGTGGGTTTTAGGCAGATGCTTAACAAGGTGAGCCAAAGGGAGTCTGGCCATTAGAAGATGTGTTAAGATGGCCTCAGCTGGAATCACTTTTTCCTATGTTTTTCAAGTGCTTGCCTACAGCTTCCCCTGATAGCTTACCACAGGACTTCTTTGGGGCCTCAACCAGACACGGGGATGATACTTGATACTTCAAATAAAAATGCTTACACCACACTGATTTTTTTAAGGCTTTGTACCTTGAGCTTAAAAATTTCTGGCTAATGTCAACACCCTGGCTTTGGCATAATTGGTTTTGAAAGAGAGTTAATACAGAGACTTTGAAGATAATCACATCTTACAAAGGAAAGACAGTTTAAGTTCACTGAACTCTTGTATAAAGAGATCTGGAATCAGAAACCATACATCACAGGGTCAGATGGTACATTAGTGGGTGTGCAGCCTCAGGATGCATTTTCATTGGTTAGCAATAATAACTCAAAGGCAATCTGATGGGCAGGGCAAATCAAGGGAGGGAAATTCACATTTTGTAAAAGGCTTGGTGCAGACTAGCCTGTGCCAACCCTAAAATAATGATCTAAAGTGCTTGTATATTTGACCTTAGGTTCAGAGATTTTCTTAAAATGAACTTACACATTAAAATGTCCTTTAAGCACATATTATTCTCTTCATTTTCTATTCCTATTCTGTTCATGTTTGGTGGAGTAAGATGAAGAGGAAAAACAAAACCCTCCTTCTCTACAAAATAATCGTTAGAAATTGTCCATATGGGATATGATCCTGTAAGATTCTGACAGCTAGTGAAAAGCTGAATCGGTCCAAGTCATACTCTTTCACAGAATAAGCAGAAAGGTCTGGAGGAGTGTGTGTTAAATAAAAGCATTTTTGTTTAATTGAGGTTTGAAGTCTAGGGGGCCCCTCCCCAGCAGACACAAAGGCAAAATGGTCTCAGGGAACCGTGGGCGGGCATCAGAAAAACATGTGAAGAGCAATTTCCAGCTGAGCCAATTTTTGTCTAACATCATGTGGCTTGGCCAGTTTTGGCTTTCCTAGTAGAATCTGAAGCCCAAGCTCAGTCTCAGCCACCATGCTGAGAGAAGACGGGGAACAGGGAGTCCGGTGTCCAGATGGGAGAGTCTTCTAATTGTCTGAGTGGAAACCAGGGTCTGGGCACAGAATGTCAGACACATCCTTGCTGGCATCATCATGACTGATTCATTCTGCACGACGAGTACTGAGGAGCTGCCAAGGGAAGAAGCTAAAGCCGTTCGCAGATTTGAATCATATCTGAACACGGGAGAGGAGAAGAAAAAAAGTGCTTTCCTTGCTAAAGTACTTGAAGACACTGCTTTAACTCACTTAATGTCATAATATGTACTTCCTTGTCCGTGTTTTAAGGCTACTCCTTTTTTGCTTCTCTTTTCCAAATTGAATATTTCTAGCATTCTTCTCTCCCTCCATCCCCAACTGGCTATTATGCTAGTTAAAAATCAGTTTTTGTAGGTACCATATGTGCCAGAAAATGTAAGTCAGCCTTAAACAATACCACTAAAAATGGGATTTGGGTCAAAAGAAACTTCCATTTCATTATTAATGGTGATATAAAAAGCTTACCTATTTATATATGAGTTATGTAGTTTTTAGATTCAGAAATCATCGTACGCATAGCTGGCTGCCTACACTCGGTGCCTTGAGCTGGAGTGGACACTCCCTTCCAGAACAACAAGCTTAATACCTGTCACTCTGCCTAAACGGTTTTATTTGGGGAAATCTTCAGGTTTTCCTAGGGGTAAGGACTTCTTTTTGTAATGTAAATTTTTCTGGAGGCGGGGGCAAGCATTTAACTATGAGCTAAGAGCTTGTCACGAGTTAGGAAATAATAACTCAGACACAAGAACCGGATAAAGTGTCGGCATCCCCAAGGAAAACACATGGTAGAAAATAAGGAAGAAACAGGGAACTATGGCACTAACAGAATAAACAGTCTGTTTGCCTAAGGGCCCTCCTTTATTTGAATACTGAACATTTTACTATTGATTTATGAATCAAATTTATGAAACAATCTTTCAAAATCATCTAGAGAACTTTGTCCAAATTCAAGTTCCCCGGGCCTCCGCTCACATTGACTCAGCATTTCCAGGGATGGTATTCAGACCTGCTTGAATTATTTTGAAAAAGCTTCTGGGAGGCTCAGAGGCACATCGCTATTATGGATAATGGTATAGCTGCTTACTTTTCTTTAGGCCTTACCAGAGGGCCTCCTATACCCTCTGCAACTCTCCTCCGCGATCCCTGTTCAATGTATCTCCTACTTAGACGTGAACATTAAAGATGTCAGGGGAAAACTACATCATCCACTCTGTTCCTTCATATTTCTCCATATCGGAATAGAGAGTCACGTATTACTTTTTTTCCAAAAGCCCTGAGGAGAGCTGTATGAAAGCTTTCACTTGTGCTTTCTCAGTAGCCAAGCCCATTACTTCTCTGATCTGAGACACAGCCTAACATCCTGGTTTCCAGCCTCTCAAGCCTGACTATCCAGTTCAAAGTTAGGCTCTACCACTTACCAACTGCACGATCTAAAACAAGATTACTTAACTGTTCTGTATCTTAGCTCCCTCATCTGTGACATGGAGACACAAACCTTATCAGGCTATTATAGGAAATAATTACTACAGGTAAAGCATTTCGGTTGGTTTTTGAACATTTTTCTCACATCACGCTTCAGTCTGGATTTTTATTTTTCTGTGGCATTTGGCAAAGTCATCTACTCCTCTTTTGAGTCTCTCTACTCCTCTAGTTTCTATGACAACACTCTGTCCTGGCTCATCTCCAATATTTCCCACTATTTGTGCACCATGTTTTCAGGGAGAAGGGTTCTCTGCCTCTGCTCACGCATCCAATGTGGTATTCCTGAAGGAAATCTTGTCAACTACCTAAATGTTAATGACTTTCTCATATGATGGAGTTGCAGACTCAACTACTCACCTTACTATAGAATACTTAAAACTATTATCTTTTCCCCTAACTCTGTTCCTATTTGATAATGTATCAGTAAAAGTTGTCAGCTACAATGTTGGGGAAATTACCACCAAAAGTATGATTTTTAAAAATCTGCAACCCTTTGAAAATGTAGACATTGCCCAGAATCTTAAAATCAAATATAACTGCATTTATGAAAATGATGTTTTCCTTTTTCACATGGGAGAGACATGGCCTATAGTTCATTTAATGTGGTGATAAATCCATGACACGATGCTAAAATTAAGGCGGGCAAATTTTCATTTGATGCATCAAAGCCTGGTTCTACCAGCCCTTTCTATTTCTGTAAGCTGTAATATTTTTGGACAAATGCTGTTTAAGCATCATCAACTGAGGTTTTATATTTAGTTCAAGTAGCTTACCCCTATAACTAATTTCTGCTTGCAGAGTCAATCCACAGAAATATCAGTGAGAAGCACACACAAAAAAATTTCACCAGAAAATGATAATGAGTAGGTTGGCAGAATTTGAAGGTGGGAAGGAGAAGAATAACCACAATAGTTTTCCTTAGAAATTTTAAAGTAGAGCAGCCATTATTATGGGGCAGACCATATTATAGCTCTTGCAACAGAGATATATAAAGTCACCCTGACATGTTATTTAGATTAGAGGTTTTGAAGACATGATTATATAACCTGATTGATTATTAAAGTAACGGAAGAAAACAAAACCTAAAACTGTCAATCATAAAGTGGATAGAGGAGCAGTGGAAGCAGAGGAAAAAGTATTCAAAGTGGACAATCCTGGGCCTCAGTAACCCCATTCTACATAAATGTCTCAGATGTTGGTCTCAGAATATTTTATAAACCAGTTCCAGTGGCAAGGCCATACCTAATGTGAAGATGGATGGAGGGAGCTGTAGCCAATGACTTTAAGTATTCTGATACCTTTGGCGAGATGGCTGTATCAGGCTATGCTTGCCTGAAGCTATTAAATGTTCTATTATTTTAGCTCTACTTCTTCTGATTGCAAAGCAACAGTCTGATTAGGATTTGAATTTTCTTCTATGGCAAGAAAATAGTTTGGTCATGAGAACACAATGTTCCAGTTCCCTGAACTGCATTTATTATTATGGGTTAATGTTTGATTTATGATTGTCTTCCTGTAAAGGTCTATCCACAGAAGAGAATGTACTGGTCCCAAAGATTCTTTTTACATAACACAAAATTAACAGTCTGATGCACCGGAGAACTTAGTTCTTAGTTCAGAGCCTTACTACCTCTCACATGGGCTGCAGTAATAGCCTCCCAGCTTCTTGTTCATAGTCTTACACCTTCCAATCCATCATTCACAATGTTTTCGGAATGACCTTCTTCAAATGTAAATCTTGTCATTTTATCCACTTGCTTAAATTCCTTTAATGTCTCCCCACTGCCTAAGGAATAAAGTTTAAATTGCTTAGCTGGGCTCAAGGCTCTTCCTGATCCATCTATCGCTTACCTTTCATTTACATCTCCCGAAATAACTCCCACACCATCATCATTATCTTGCTTGGAGGTTCTCAAAGGTGTTGTGCTTTTTCGCAACTCCTTGCGTTTGAGCATGCAGTTCCTGCTGCTTGGAATGACCTTCTTCTCCTTTCTACTTGCCTCAAACAAGTCAGCATTCTGGTCTTGGAATAATATTCAAGACCACTATGAATACTCTACTCCCAGATCCTTCTTTGTGTCTTTGTTGTGTGTGCTTAAATGTACTTATTACTTCATAAATCTGTACTTCGTGTAATTGCACGTACTACTTTTTTTTTTAAGATTTTATTTATTTATTTAACAGGGAAAGAGCGAGAGCACAAGCAGGGGGAACAGCAGAGGGAGAGGGAGAAGCAGGCTCCCCACTGAGCAGGGGCACTTATCACTTGATATATCTGCCTTTATCTATTTTATTATGACCTCACTGTGTTTAGTGACCACACCTTACTCATCCGTGTAGTCCCAGTACTTACTATAATATTTTGCCCAGAGTAGGCACTCAGTAATTGTTGACTTAAATAACCAGGGAGGTTATCAATTAGATCTTGAAATAAAAAAAAACAAACAAAACAACAACTACAAAAACCTTTATTAAGTGCTTACTATAACCCAAAGGCTTGAATTCGTTTTAATTAACTGATGAATTAATCTCTAGATTGTCTGGGAGGAGAATAGACAGGAAGAAATAAATAAAGTGAATAAAAATTCTAATAATATAATCAACTTTGGAAATCTGATAAACTGAAATAAACACTGACAGAAAGAGCAATAAATTTAATTAAATGAGAATGTTTAAGCTGTATAAATTGTAGATTCATGAGTCTATATTTAGCAGTTATATTTATCTTCCCACCAGAATCTCTTTCAGTACAAAATATATTTAAAACATTCTATTAAAAACAGAGCAAGAGAGAAGGAAAAAAGAAGATATTTAAGGAAAACAATTAAAAGGTAATTTTTACTGTCAATATACTTTATCCTGGCAATTATTTTTAATGAGATCATGATTTTATTTTATTTTTAAAATGGCATTTACTTTTCTTCTGGTTTCTGGGCATTCGTGTTTATGGTATGTTTCAGTTCTTATGTTTTTATAAATATTTCTTAAGGGCCCCTCTGCCTATCTCCCTGGCATTATGAAATGCTCCTGAGAGCTGTTTGGATGATAACAAGTGCTGCAAACTGCAGGTGAATGGGCCTTAGAATTGCACAAACAGCAAAGGAAAGCATTTTAGAATAACAAAGATAGAGACTGGGGAGTCCTTATGAATATGTTATTAAGCACCTGCAGCCCAGTTCCTAAACTGGAGCTGTTTTGAAAAGGAGGGATGCTAACTTTTGGCTAGAATTGATGTCTGTAGAGAAACTGTGTGTTTGCTTTTTACAACTAAATTAACTTAAATTACCGCAAATGAAATATGCCACTTTCCCCCAATACCCATTTGAGTGTTGAAATCTCATCATATGACTGATCCTAGTCCAGCCATACACCTTTATAGGTAAGAAAAGGTTTGACCTTGGAGAATTAACAATCACTTTTCATGCCGAGAATTATTTGTTTGTTTAGGAGATGAAAATGATCCATCTGAAAGACAAAGCCTAGCATAGAGATAGATGTGTTGCTATGTACCATTCGGAGCTAAGGATGTAGCAATGAAATACAGGTAGGACAATAGAGGAATGGGTAAAATATTCAGATGTCAGAATGGATATACCATTAAGGGGAAACGATAGAGGGGAACTTGCCCAATTTTTTTAAGCTTATAAAAGGAAGTCTGAGTAAGATACTAGGAGAAAATTTGTGAATAGGATCCATATAATCTTCTCCAGTTGAAAGATGATGCTCTAAGCAAATTAAGCAAGGATTCTAGTAGGATCAAAACCAAAAGAGTTGCTTTTCAATAGACAGTTTCGAAATTTGTTGGAATACAATTCAGAGAAAGGACAGTGACAGCACTTCATTATGTCTCAGTGGGAGATAAAAGTAAAATGTGACCATTGTTACTATGTTATTAATCCTACTAGAATTTCATATAGCAGAATATTCAGTGAAGTAGAATTTTCCTTTTTCTTTTACAGAGTTTGACCTATTGGGGTTGAGCAAATATGGGTAAGATGTTTAGAAACCCTGATCTCCTATTCCAAAGTTATGGAAACCTAGCAGAAGCAGCATGACAGCTGGGTCCAGACTCAACTGCTGTGAAGGCCAAAATGGCACTAAAAACAAGAGCTGTTTGAAAGGAAGCAATGCTAACGTGCAGCCAGAACTGAGGTTTGTAGAGAAATCGGTTTTGTTTTGTTTAATCAAATTACACGATTGCAGAAAGAGATGGAAGCTATGTATGGGCTCCTATCCCCAGCAAAGACAGGGGGAGCAGGGCATCTGGGTTTATGACGCTGGAGACATGGGGAGCGTTCCTAACTCAGCCTCTCCAGGGGCAGGTTGTCCTGGAATAGAGGCTAAGTGAGCTGATTTAAAGAGCAGAAAACATTGGAAACCCAGACTTAATTGGTGTGCACTGCCCAGGCTGAGTATAAAACTGCCTCTCTCCCTCCATAATGATTCTAAGTGGGGTTAGAATGGGCATTAGTGACAATAGCAGTGACTAGAGTTCATGGATGATCTCATGGGTTGAATTTTACCTCACAAGAAGTTATGTTGAAGTCTTCACCCCGGGTACCTGTAAATGTGATCTTATTTGGAAACAGGTCCTTACAAATGTAATCAAAATAAGATGAGGTAATTAGGGTGAGCCCTAATCCAATATACTGGTGTCCTTATAAAGGGGAAATTTGGGACACAGAGACATACAGAAATGAGACCATGTGAAGACACAGAAACAAAGGGAAGGTGGCCATCTGAACATGGAGATGGAGATTGTGGAGTTATGCTGCCATAAACCAAGGAATATCTGGGGCTACCAGACGGTGGAAGAGGAAAGGAGGATCTTTCTTAGAAGCTTTGGAGGAATGTGGCCCTGCTGCCTCCTGATTTCAGACTGTAGCCTCCAGAAGTGAGATTATAAATTTCTATTGTTTTAAGCCACCCAGTTTATAGTACTTTATAATGGCAGCTCCAGGAAACTAATACAGATGTCAAAATCATCATGGGACCAACAGCAACTCACGACAGTGGCAACAGTAGAGATTAGCAAAGAAGGCTCTTTGAACTTTGAACTTCCCAGGAATCATGTGAATCAGCTCTCCTCAGAGGATTAGATACCAATTAAGGCATCTGCCTTTTTCAAAGTAGACTTGTAATAATTCCAGTGGCACCAGGCAAGGCCTGGCAACTATCACAGTTGGATGACCCCAAGGAGGCGAGAAAACATTCTTTCTAGGAAAGAAATGAGGTGCAGAAGAGAAACAGTTTGAACAGGACATTTAGATTTCCTCTGAACATTTAGATTGGTGAAGTCTTCAACCAAGTCTTACAAAAGGGCCAGGCTTCTCTCTTACGGAGGGAATCATGTTCTTCAAGGTGGATAGACTCTTCTAGATGTGAAAGTTGTCATCGACCCAGCTATGGTTAACCAAAGACTTGATGACTCTTAGGATAGAGCTTCTTCAACAAGAGGCACAGAGAAACCCCAGGGGCTGTGGGAGTTGGTCTTAAAATAGAAAATACAGTTTTCAACTTCAAGAAGGACAATAAATTATTGGTTTAAGGGGGAAAAAATGCATGTAAAATAGGGCTGGCAGGCCCTCAGGTGGATCTAGTTTATTCTGCCATGTTATAAGAAAACCAAGAGTTGTGGGGCTGCACAATTTTTAGGTAACTGAGCTTGTCTTATGCTTTCTCACATTAATAGTACAATGCCTCATTTGTAAATTATCTCAGAGCTCTTCTGGCTGAAGCCAATGATGCTCTCTTTATTAACACTGGTTCATATTAAGTCATTCTGAGAAGTGAACTTTCTTCCAGTGCTTCACTAAGGCTCCTTAGTAGGAGATACTTGTTTTAAAATCTCATTTCAGTTTATTTTCCATAGGGAACATCCACTGCTTTGGACCATTATGATACAGGATTTGCTGTTCTTTTTGAGCCAGTTTTCACATTACTGGTCAGTTCTTCAGGCTGGTTTTCAAATTTGATTAGAAGAATTACTGCAATTTTTGTTGTTGTTGTTGTTTTGTTTTAAACCAGTTGATCTCTTCTTTAAAAAATGCATACAGTCTCCAGGAAGGAAAAATTATGCTGTGTATAATAATACCCCAAATCAATATTACTTATCATGTTTTAGGAAATACAAAATTACACTATATACATATGGGAGCATTACAGATTTCTATATTAGTCCTGGGATTGAGTATCTAAGAAATGGTAAAAGTAAGAGGGAAAAAAAATGTTATATTATGCTAAATTAAGCCCAATTTTCTCACAACTGGCAAGTTTTTATTTCTGGCTCTCCAAGAACAGAGACTTACTTTTAACTTACACAAAAATGTCAGTGTTTTAATCGTCAGGTGCAATCAGAGACCTGATTTCAATTGTATATCATACATACACGCACACCCCCCAATGTAGACCTCTGTGCACAGTTGAACAGACTTTCTACTGCACACCTCTGGTCACACTATTCTCATTCCAGTCAATGAAAATAGCAACACTTTCTGTTACAGAGAACGAAACTAACAAGCAGGACACAGGGCCCTCTGAAATGTACAGCTGCACAAAAAGTAAAATAAAACTCGGATGAATGTTACCTTTTTTAAGAATTGATAATTTTATGACACACTTTCTAAGTTAATATCATGTTCTAAGTTTGGAGTTTAGTTTTATAGAAAAAGTCATTACTAATCAGGACAAGTAGACTTGACAGTTCAATTTTTAATTTTTTATTCCTCAATAAGCAATCTCTTTCATATAAAACTGTTAAGTGGCTACAGCGACAAAAATTATTCAGAAAAATATTTAAATTGTCCTCATTGCCCCACTCAATCCTTTTCAAATGGTATGATTAGGAAATGCCAATATTTGGGAAAAAGAAAAATAAATTATGCTACAAGTGGATCTGCTTTTACTTCTTTTTTCAATTTGAAACAAATGACTATAACATAGTTTTTATTACACATATATTCACACAGACACATGGACATTCACACAGAAGGTAGGAATTCATCCTCTGAGGAAGAATAACAACTCCAAAAAGCTAAAATATCATTTGTGACCTTGGTTGAAAATGGAAAACAATTTCAGGATAAGATTAAAATAATCCCTAAATTTTAGATGGTATCCAAAGATAAAATTAAAGTGATTTAAACTTTGTCTTTTTGCTCTGTTATCCTTTCTTTCTCTAAGTGATAACCAGATTGGTAATCTCCTAGGAGGTTGGCAGTGCAGTGCTGATCCTACTTTGCTAAACATTTCATTAAATAAAACCTCCAGTACAGAAAAACCAAACAATACCTAAATCTAAAATAAATGGGTAAACAAAAACACACAGATACATGCCTACAAAAAGATGTTTTCTCATCATCTTATTTCAGGAAGTAAATGCCTGGAGGTTGTTTTATAGCAACAAGCCATGGCACCATGGAAAGAACATGGACTTTGGAGAGAGTCAGGAGCCGGTTTCCAGAGCCCCCCAGCAATAGCTTAATCTATCTAGACATTAGTTTCATTTCTGACAAATGAGATAAAACACTTCCTTCCCTTGTGAGCTTTAAAGAACATAACATGAAAAAGTTTTCTGGCATTTTATGACTATTAATATAAAAGTTTGGATCAATGCTAAAGAATAAAGGATATGAAGCAATGACTTAAAATATGTGCTATAACAAGGGAAAGGCTTATCCCTAAGGAATAACTGATTCACACACATCCCTGGATCCTACTGAACCTATATTGTTCCCCTTCCCTAAATACATTACCTAATTATATGTCTTTTCCTCCTCTAAGCATATAAGCTCGGGATTCATTTCCTTTATGAAATCTGTCCAGATTAAACACTGTATGAATCCAATTATTATGGCAGGACTCCTAGAACATATATGAACAAATATCTTTCAAAATTCACTGCAAATAAATTTTGGAAAGAGGAAAGTGGAATAAAAAGCAAAAGTAAAAAACCAAAAACAATAAGTCAGTTTGTGAATACTTGGAAGATGGTAATTTAGCTCCTGAAAAGCATTACTGCTTCATTAATTCATATCAGGTCAATATAATGCCCTCTCCTTTCTGATAGTACAACTGCACTGGTGGATCATGGGAATTACATATTGCTATATTTTCACTTCATTGAGATATTCAGTAAAGCTTCCTATGAAAGCATTATGACAAGGTTGATAAAGGTTGGCTAGTGGCAAACAGTGTATAATATTGACAATGGAGGGCTCCCTAAGAGGCTTATTTCATAGGTTTAAATTTCAATGTAGGGGCTCCTAGGTGGCTCAGTCGTTAAGTGTCTGCCTTCAGCTCAGGTCAAGATCCCAGGGTCCTGGGATCTAGCCCCACAGCGGGCTCTTTGCTCAGCAGGGAGCCTGCTTCTCCCGCTACCATTCCCTTTGTTTGTGTTCCCTCTCTGGCTATGTTTCTCTGTCAAATAAATTAAAAAAAAATCTTTAAAAAATTAAAAAAATTAAAAAAATAATAATTAATAAAAATAATTAAATTAATAAATTTAATTAATAAAAAATTACTTAAAAATTAAAAAATTAAATTAATTATTTAATTAAAAAATTAAAAAATTAATAAAAAATAATTAATAAAAATAATAAATTTCAATGTAAGTAATCAGTTATCTGTACACTTAATAATGTTTCTGGGAATAGAGAAAATATGCTGATCAAAATTGCAAATAATATAATACTAGGGCAATAGCTAGTACTGAATAAAAGAATTATGATATTGATGAGCAGAGGGTGATGTAAGGATCTGATGATATTGTACACCTGAAACTAATATAACACTGGATGTTAACCGGAATTAAAATAAAAACTTAAAAAAGAGGAGAATTATGTTTTTTTTAAATCCCCAAACCTAGGAAAGCCAAAACTAAGACTGAACATAAAGAAATAAATGTAAAATTTATACTTAAGAAGTCTAACAAATGTGAGATTAATACCCTGGAGGCACAGCTGCAAAACTACATAGAGATACAAATGACTCCTCTCCCCCTCAAATAATAATGACCCCCACTCTATCATAGTTTACTTAAAAGCACTGAAAATAATTTTGCTGAGTATCCTTCATGTTGGGAAAAACCCAGAAACTAGAAGTTTGTGGGAGTGAAGACAGAAATCTATCACAAGAAGGAAAACCTTCTTTTATTTGTTCTTGCCACAGCTGAGTCAGGTTAGAATATTGCTAAGGATTAAACACTAAGTGGAACCAAACAGAACTGGAGAGAATATAAAGAATACATAAACAGGAGCTTTAGGATCAATTGCCACAAGTTGATACGGGGTCAAAGAAAAACTCCATCCTCAATACAGAAAGCCACTTGTTTCACAAAGCTCTTTAGCCACATTATGTATTAAAATGAAATGTTAAAACCAGCCTAAAAGCCCAACTCCACAAATTGGGCAAAAACTGTTTTATCCAATCTCATATTTTGTAGGGAACAAAAAGGATGTATTTGAAGACTATGGAAGAACATTAAAAATGGTCAGGTAGCATTATCAACGTAAAATTGGCTACAAACTCTATTTAATAGACTACATTTACAATTCTGCTAGAATATGCTCCTTTGAAAGAAAAATTCTAAAAGTATTTTGAAAGGAACTATTATCTGACCTTCAAAAGGTTGTGTTTGGGTGGTTGGCAAGGAGTGATTTTGTTTTGTTTTGCTTTTATGTATTTTCTAAATCCCCCTTTATCATGAGTTAATAACAGTGGTAATAAACTTGTATTGATTACTATTGTTGCATACTATATTTGTTGCTCTCCTTGCATTATGTCATTTAATTCATGAAAAGAGATCATGAAATAGTTGCTCCTATTATCTGCTTTTATAAATGAGAAAATTGAGATGCATGAAACCATCTAGATTAATGATTATGCACGTTCAATATTATTAGTACTACCTAGTAGTGACCCTTTGATTCAAAATCTGGCAGTTTACCTCTAAAGTACAAATCTTCTTCACCCTCTAATATAAAAGAGCACACAGCATAGTTCAGTTTATAAGTCAAAATGTCTTATGATTTCATAGCTAGTTTATAACCAATAGCTTAAAGTAGCTCTGTCCTACATTTCATATGCTGAGATAGCTAGATAATACCTATTCCCAAAGTACTAACACAATTTCAACAGTGTGACCTTGGGGAAAATTATATAACATCATTGAGCCTTAATTCCTTATCTGAAAATAAGCTTGGCACATACACTGTTTACGAACATTAGAAATAATATACATAACAAGCCTAGATAAATGGCTATAAGCAGCTGGTGTTGTTGTTTGGGAGAAAATGCTTTTCCCCCATAATTCTCTAAATATTATTTTCTAATAAAAATTTCCTAATTTACTTTGTCCTCTGTTATAGGACACAGAAGGTATTTCAATAAGAAATAGGTTTTCCTCTGGACAAGCACTACTTATCAATCCTAATGTGACATCAAATCTGAACATAGTCCCATTGCCTATATGCTGTCTGTGAGAGAAAGAACTCTAGCCCCACCTACCTGACCCAGGTACTGTTCTTTGGATATCACTCACTCTGTTATTCTTTAGTTTAGCTTTTATAACTTGGCTATGTGGCACCATGGGGACAAGTTCACAGGGGCTGGTGACAGTTGAATTCTTTATCATGAATAGGGAGAATGTGCGATTTCCAGGTAGATGCACTCTGGCCTTTTCTAAAAGTGGTGGCCTTGGGCTGTAGACCTCCAAATAGAAGAAAACAGCCGGCTTTTGAAGGCCCTGACTTCTGGGAATGGAATAACTTGCTGAAATCACTTCTGCCTTGATCCAATAATTCATTATCTGCCAGAAACAGTAGCTTTCAGAGCTGCAAAGGGCTATTGTATTCTTTTAGAAAGAAGGAATAATTCCACCACAGACATGAATGCTCAGACCCTTATACTAAAATCTTTATGCTTCATTTTATTGTCTAAATTAGCAATCAATTTGACAGTGAGTTGGGAATATTTTTAGAGAACAAGTTTAGAAAACTAACCTTAGTTTATATGGAAAACAAAAACAACAACAAACAAACTTGGCCATTTACAATAAGTTTTCCAAATGTTCCCCCAAATGTACTTTCCCCCATCTCATTATACAGTTGGAAAGTTACTGAAATGAATATGGAAACTGTAAATTCATGCTTAATATGAGAAACTAAGCCCTTTAAAGTTTAGGCAGATTCTCTAATGTGTAAGTGTGTACCAATTTATAAAGGGAATCCTATTGTCCTAGATTTATTTTAGTTCACTTCATTGATATGAACAGATTAAGAAATTAACTCCAGAGATGAAAATAACACAAATCCAGTGTTATCAGATTTGCTTGAGGACCATACTGACATAAAGAAATGATTCTACTCATGAGTATACAGTGGGTAAGTAGATTCAGATTGGTAACCGTAAGTAAGTATACCTGAATATAAAGGAGCACTATCAAGCCTAAACTTGAATGACAGCATTCAACAAAATGAGTGGTGCAAACCAGTCAGGATATTGATTTGTGCAGCATGTATAGGTATTCCATTGGTATTTAAAGAGGACAATGAAACTTAAGCCAGTGAGAAGAGTAGGGAGAAGAGGATACTATGGAAAAGGAAAGCAAGTCAGATCTGTAGATTATGGAATGATTGTATGAAGGAAAATTTGGTTAATATATATAAAAGGTTGACTTTGAGGTTCTAAGTCATACATCTTGTGTGAGGCATGCTATTACATGTGGTAAATTGAGAATTAGAGGGGACATTAATGAGAATACCTAGACACCTGAAAAATCTGTCATTATCTAAATTAGGATGTCAGTTGGGTGATACTTTTCATTACTATAAAAAGTATGAAATGAAACTACTGTGTAACACTTGTGATCTTGAACTAGTAGTTCAAAGGAGGCTAAGTGTTGGTCAACTGAAAGACTTGTATAGGGGCGCTTGAGTGGCTAGTCAGATTTTAGCTCAGGTCAAGATATCAGGGTCCTGAGATCTAGCCCCCCGAGGGCTCTGTGCTCAGTGTGGTGTCTGCTTGTCTCTCCCCCTCTGTACTTCTTCCTGCTTATGTTCTCTCTCAAATAAACAAATAAATATTTTTTAAAAGTTAACTATAGAAAATACAACTGAACAACTATGCATAAAATATTAAAAATAACATTGATTGCTTACAGAATCATACATACATTGAATACCAAGATAAATGTGTTGTGAATAAAAAGGTTAGTTTACCCACTGTAGAAAATGGTATCGAATATTTCCAAGAACTGGAGATTATGAGTGATGTGCTAACTGGAAGGCTTCTTCATAAACTAATAGAACAAACTAAATATGGTAGAACTGAAATCTATCAAGCGAAAGTTTCCCCGTCATTGGCCCCACCCCACTCCCAAGTATTTTCATTGTCAATTACTCTTGAGCACCTTACCCAGAGGAGGGAAATACATTACTAATCTATTTATTCAAAGTTTATCTCAAAAACAAACAATTTAAGAGAAAAAGGATTTGAATATTTGCTAGCAAGCATCTAAGCACAGTACTTACATAGACTTGAAAATTAGGAATGCAACAGTTTCATATTTTAGTATCGAGCATTACTGACTTTTTTACTTAAAGAGCAGTTTCTTGTATGTGATTTAAATTACTTCAAATTAACTTTTATATTTAGGACACTGTCATTGTTCTTCTAACATTTTCAAATTCTACAATAAACAGCAATCTTTGTAACTGATTAAAATGTGCCTTATAATTTTACAAAAAAATAAATTACAGATGATTTTTCCCCAATATACATTAAGCTCAGTAAAATCAAATGAGCTGGTATTTTATATATAATAGAAGAGTATAATTTGTTTTTATATTAGTACTAGTCTTGACCTAAGTATTTACAAATCAATACTAATTTTATATTTAATGGCATCCATAAATGTCTTTATGTAGGAAGTTTAATTTTTGTGCCGTAGTTACAAATGCATTTTTAAGTACATAAGGAATTTTAAAAGGGCAGACGAGAATTTAAAGGTGCTATTTACATAAATGTAAAAGCCCCTAAAGTGGAGACATTTTTTGTAAAAGACTCCAATCATTTGCTTGACTCTGGAGGCCTGGTAGACTAAGGAAGCCGCTTTTTCCCTAAGAATGAGACATCTAAAGGCTCTCCTGGGAGAGACCAAGCATTTGATGATGTACTACTCAGATCCCCAGTGGGCTTCATTCCTTCTTCCCCCTCCTGCAGCCCCAGTGCCCATTCTGGGTTCTGCCCAGACCCAGGTTTCTCCAAGGGAGCCATGGATTAGAACTATCTGGGTAGCGTTTTGAAACTCACTGCCCAGACCACACTACAAACCCAAGATATCAGAATGTTGGGCTATGTGTACAGTGGTGGTGGTGATGCTAGTGGGGCCAAGAAGGTCAGGCATAAGTATTTTTTTTTAAATATTCTAGATGATTCCACCATACAGCCTAGGTTCAGAACCACTCCCCTCGACAATCTAGTGTTCTTTGTTTGGGGTTTTCTATTTCTCCTTGAAGGCTGCACTCTCCTCAGACCGCAAAGCCTATCTCATTTTCCCACCTGCAACCATGTGTGCCTATCAGTTTTCATCTGAACGCTCATCTTGTCCATATCCAGAGGGCATGTGTGGATCAAGCCTGGTTTATTAAGCCCTTAACAACCACTAACTCCTCACTTTTAGCAGACTTCTTCAGACTACCATCATAGCCTAGTAACTTGCCTCTCTTTTTTCACTCTGGCCCTACCCCACCATTTCTCCACAGCAGGCAGGGTAACATTTTTAATATGAAAATAGCATCAAGTCACTTACTGGAAACTCTCCAAACGACTTCTCATTAAGAGTTCAATTCCACAGACTCCACACAAATGATACTTTCCCTGCCCCACTGACTAAATAAAGTTGTCCCTCAGCTGTTATCACTCCTTATCCAAGCAGTCTTTTATTTTCTTCATAGCACTTCCTTCTAAATAAATATTTCTTACTTATTTACTTCCCCCACCCCTGTATCAACACAGAATTTGAGCACCATGAAATGAGGTAACTTCTCCATCTCCTTTACCTTGTAATCCTGATCCTCAGGGCTGTGCATGCAGTACTTTGATAATTTCCAAAAGGAAGAATAAATCACTTGGTATTCAGACTTTCCATGTGAGGCCAAAGCCATCTACTCGCAGCCTCTCTAGCCTGCTCTGAACTATTGCAGAGTTACCTGTTGGTCACCACAGACAATCTATACAGAATTTTTTTTCATTTTTCATTCTCATCCATGAGTGCAAAAGAAGAAACTGAACGAATAAGCCATGTCCCCAGAGTCTTCCTGAGAATTTCATTTCCTGGAGACTGTCACCAGGCTCTTTGATGTTTGACCTCCAAGATTTCTACGACAGTGAATAAAATCCCCAGACAGATCATTTTCCATTAGTGTGAATAATTGAGAGTTAACAAAGCACTATTATCTTTTCAGGTGAGCAAGTTACTTTAAAGAATTTAAAAAATGTTACAGATTTGAAAGTGCACAGATTCTCTTAATCAGCAGGGTAGAAGTCAAGAAATATTTCAAGGAATGCATTGATATCTGGAGAATTAGGAGACATTTATGTAGCTCTCAAAATATCCACTCGCCAACAACTAATAATACCATACTTAGAAGACTGTTTAGAACTCCATCCAGACTATCAGTGGCAACAGATACATAGATTGTGTAAGTGAATTGGCTTCAGGATATAACCCCTTCCAAATATATCCCTGTTGACAGTTTACCAGAATTTCTCCAACAATATGAAGCTAAACCAGAAGTTCCTCTCTTTATTGGCACGACATAGGATCTCTTTTGACCCAATAGCTGCAACCGAATTAGACAAAAATGTCACTAACCCTAGTGTGCAATAGCTTGTTTGTATGAAACATATTGAGATATCCATCTTCCTTTAATTGCATCCCTTGGAGAAGTAATAGGAAATAACCAGACTTATCCAGCCTCACATAAAAGAACTTGAAATAGATCTAGCATCAAACCATTCATGCTCTGAGCTCTCTTTTGTCTCCTAGCTTTTTAAGAGTGGAACTTAAGCTAATACAATATAAATATATTTTGACAGATGGTATGTTATATATTTAGGAATTTAGGATTTTGGAAACTAGGAATTTGACTTTAGTTTTTAATGCTAATAAAATTTTCTCCAAAATATTTAATTTCCAAGATAAAATGTAAAATTCCTAAAGCAATTTTTTTGGGCAGTTAAACACATCAAACTCTGCTGTGCTCTTATAATAGAAAAAAAAAATGAAGAAGGTAGGTTAACTGTCCCATCCTTCAAAGTAGTACAATGGTTGTACTTGGATCATTCTTCATATTGGGTATTTTCTCATTTATGAAAGAGGACTTTCAGATGAAAGGCATTCCAGTGGAGAAGATTCATGAAATTTACTTCATATGGTTTTAAAATGCTACATGAAAAAAGCACCATAAATTGCTTAAAAAGGCTAATGATACACAGGGAATAAAACCTGTATAAAAGATGTGGCAGTTATTCTCTTTAATGTATAACAGGTTTTCACAAACCAATGATATAATAAGTATTCTAGTTTAAATAGCCCAACTGAAAGCGATAAAAATCTTTTAAAAATCAGGAAATACAAAGGAACTGCAGACCTTGAGGAAAATGTTTAAACTAATAATCAAAAATATAAACTAATCCAACTATACATTATTTCAAATAATATATTGGAAAAAATGTGGAAAACTAACCTACTTCAATACTACTACTCAGTCTTGGCAAGAATACAGAGAAAAACTTGTTGAGGTCACTAGATAAAAACTTCCTGGAGGACAATTCAGCAATATGTATTAAGTCTTAAAAATGTTTATATTCTAAGTCACGTTTTCTTGTCAGGATTTTAAAGTAATATACAGGTACTTGCAAAATCATGTTGAATAAAATGTTTACTGTAGCACTATTCATAAAAAAAATGACCAAATATACCCAGAAATAAGTGATTAATTAATTCATTCTGTTCTATCCATAAAGTGGAATCCAAAGTGTGGATTCTGAATTTACATATTTATTGCTTCTTTAACAATTTAATAATGTGGAGAATCACACAAGGCTAAATAAAAAAAACAATGTAAATATAGCATGTATTGTATGATTAATTTTAAAACAAAATAGTTATATACATGTGAATATGCATAGAGAAAAGACAAACATACAAAATAGAATTGTGTGATACTGAAGACTTATCATGATTCCTTCCCCACATTATTGGTAACAGAAAAAGGTATTATTCAACAAAATATATTATCTCCAAAAATCCCTGTTAATTAATGATGGTCTCCCTTTTACCTTCTTGCATATCCCTCTTACCGGAATCTTAAAGATTGTTAATGTCTCCACAAATGTCAAGTGTTTGAATCAGTGTGAATATTTGAAAACAAGTTTAGCTGAATTATCAAACTGCGGCTATTTAAATACATTCCCTTTCCCTAACAACCCAACCACTCAGCTCTACCCAATACAAGGGTCCTTGATTTTAATGAGTTTAGATTAAATGATTTGACCAGAAACATGCAATTGAAAAATATGTTGAATTCAACAGGAATTAAGTCCAATTTCCCAAAGGCATTCATCTAAGATTTAAATTTCAATTTATTTAAATTAGGCATGTTAGAATGAGATAAGCAAGGTTATAGGATTAAAAATATTTTAGTTCTCAGATGAATTATAATTAAATCTCTCTCAATTTACACATACTCATACACATCTATTTATCTCTTCATATCTACACACACAAACACACATGTACACACATACTCATTACGTGGTGTGGATAGGAAAAGAAAGTTATTATTTCTGTTTTTTAAGTCGCTGGCCATTTGATATAATATTTTATGTGACCTAGAACCTCACTATTCTGAATATGGTTCCTTCACCGATATCAGCATCAGCCAGGAGCTTGAGAGAGCAGTAAAATCTCAGGCCTCACCACCCACCTACTAAATCAGAATCTGCATTTTACAAGATCCCCAGGGGAATCACATGCACATCAAACTTTGAGAAATACTGAATGAGAGGAAGTAATAACACTGAAATAAAATTTAAGATTAATAAATTCATGGTTAGCTTTAGTGCATTTATTGGTCAAGGAGTATTCTTTCTTTTACTAATTCTTTAGTTTTTTTCCCCTTTTCAATAGTTCCTCACAATTTAGTAGGTTTTGTGTATGTGTGTGCATGTGTGTGTGTTATGTTTTATTGTTTGTTTGTATTTTAGTATTTCCAAGTCTTTGAAATATACACCAGAAAGATCACATGTGAATGTAAAAAGCTTGAGGAAAACATTCGAAAGCAACAAAAATTTGACACTGTTTTAACCTTCTTTAGAGCCAGAAAATGGACAAAACAGGTTATAGCTGTATTTACAAATTATGTAAATTAAACAGCTGCAGTTTATGCAAATCATATATAAGCCCCTTAAGTGTGTCATTAACCTACATATGTCCCTTGGGAATATTCATACATAGACAAGAGCACAATTTCTCTTTTTCTCTTTTTTTTAAAAAACCAGGATTGTAGGAGTATTAAATTTGAAACAAAACACTATGTTTTATATTCCTTTTAAACAACGACAAAACCAAATACTGCTTTGTATAATCCATCTTATTAATTTATGCTATTTTGGCTTCAAAAGCTCTTATAATTTCAGAACCACATATAAATATCTAGAAGTCGAAGAGAATGTTCAAAGCTGAATATCAAAATACATTTTTATGTATCCAGATCTTAAGTTCATCACAAGTCCATTCTAAACCTGTTTATGTACCTATATACACATATTTATAAATGTACAGATATATACACATATATTGAATATAAATGCCCAAATTTGAATTATTATAAAAGGATGTGATAAAAAATGGGACATCAACATATAATCATTAAAAGAAATCTTGAATTCCAGAACTTAACAACAGTTGAACAAAGTACATATTTGTTAATCCCTTCATTTATTGATTGCTTCTTATAAACCAGCTACTCTACTGGGCAGAGAATACACAGAAATGGGAAAAAGAAAGGCCCTACCTTTGAGAAATGTATAGTCTAGTGAGGAGATAAAGGTATGTTTCCTTTGGTGTTTAATATTTTTACTTTGGTGTTTATTTTTATTTACTTTCCCTTTTATTTGTGTGATGATAAAAATGTCTCTTCTGAAACATTTATAGGAAAGTAGATAAATACCTACTAGACAACGGATTTTAAATAAGAGCTGAGGAAATCATTCTGCCCTTCAACTTTTGATCTACAAAATAAAAGAGAATTTTATGAATCAAATGTTTGAAGACCAGGATTTAAATCAAACCTGTCTATTGTGGTAAGCCAAATCATGATAGTTAAATATGTTGATAAAAATTCAAGGAGAGGGCTCTGGATAAGAAATACAAACATCAGACAAGAAAAAGTGGCCTCACTCTGAAGAATGAATTAAAAAAAAAATTCCTCTGAAAAGCACCCGCAACCTTTAATAGAATAAAAAGAACCCAGAGACTCTTGGAGCATGGTAATCCATGATGAAAGAGATTGGGATGAAAGACAAGATGAAAGGATAGAAAGCAGAATGAAACTAGGAAAAGTACAAAGAAGTTCTAAACTCAAAGAAATAAAATCTTGATGGAAGGGCAAAACTCCTATTACAGAACAACAAAATAAGGATATAAAAGATAACCTTGAGATGCTCTATTAGAACACCGTGAGAAAAGGGAAAAAATGAAAAACAAATTAAGGGAATAGATGATAGTTATGGATGACAGGGATAGGAGATCCAACTTATGGATTATTATTGATAAAATAATTGGACACATTGGACAATGGAAATTTTCAAAGATATAACAGAAGAAAACTTGCCCCAAAATTAACAACAACAATCTGCAACTGAGAGTCAAATAAGCAAAAATATAGAGCAGTTAATAACCATCTTAGACACAGCATGGTAAGTATCGGAAGAGAAAAACAAAACAAAATCCATACGTATCTAGGTGGGAAAAACAAAAAATCATCAAATAGAGGGAAAAATAAATGAATGGCTTTTTGAAACATTATTGACTATAAGTAAAACCTTTATATTTCTGAGGGGGAGACACTATGTGATCAAAGGACTTTAGAGAAAAACTAATGATGTACACCATATGCTGGCTAACTAAATGTAATAAAAAATAATGAGTAAATAAAGTATTTGTTTAGTAAAAAAAAAGACATTTCAATCAAATATCAATTGAAGATTATACTATGACATTAAAGAGAGAAGAAATAAACTATGCATGCACTTAAAAATCAAAAAAATAAAGAAAAAAAACCTACAGAATTAAGAATTTAAGTAGGGGTAATACTACTGGATAACAGTATGTCCTGAAAGCACTTACGCACTGAATTCTAAATATATATTATAAACATAGCTACAAACAAATGCTAATGTTAAAAGTATTTTTGAAAATATAAAGTAAAAATATATTTCATATATTCATTGTATTCCCCAATTCTAATTATGTTAATAAACACCAGAAGTAGATTATGGGAGGAGAATAGAATATTCCAAATTATTATTTCAAATAGAAGACTCGAAAATTACAACATATTTAATTCTGAGAATTAGAGAAAAATACAGAAGTTTGAAAAAATTAAGCATAAATACTAGTTGAGTTTTAATTAACAGACAGATTGTTCAAAAAAGATATTCTTCTTCATACTGAATTGACAATGTGGATGAAGGAGGAAACTTTGATGAAGGGCCATGATAGCATTCACACTGCTAGAAACAGTTTGGTAACATCAATCACTATTTATAAAAATTTGATCCTGTCTGATGTGTTGATCTACTTCTCCAGAGTGTTGCAAAACATACCACAAATACAAAATACATATCCTATAATGTCCATTATGGAATTGATAATTATTAGACAGAAACCCTTGTCTATCTATAAAATGAATGAAATAAGTGATATTTGATGGAATATTCAGGAGACAACAAAACAGGTATGAAAGAATATTTAAAATAATTTATATTGTTTTAAATATTTAAAACAATATAAATAAAATATAAATTTTCATTAGAAGTCATCTCATTATTTTAAAGATTTTATTTATTTATTTGACAGAAGGAGAGAGATCACAAGTAGGCAGAGAGGCAGGCAGAGGGAGAGGGGGAAGCAGGTTCCCCACTGAGCAGAAAGCCTGATGCAGGGCTCCATCCCAGGACCCTGAGATCATGACCTGAGCTGACGGCAGAGGCTTTAACCCACTGAGCCACCCAGGTGCCCCAGAAGTCATCTCATTTTATGAAAAAGATGTCAAAATAGATGTACTCCTATGCTCCTGATGTTAATATGTCAATGGGAGATTGAGGGTGATCTTTATTTTCGAGGTTTCTTTTTTTTTAAGATTATTTATGAGAGAGAGAAAGCTCAAGCAAGCGGGGGGGCAGGTAGGGCCAGAGGCAGAGGGAGAGAGAGAGAGAGAGAGAGAGAGTCTTTTTTTTTTATTAATTATTTTATTTTTTCAGTGTTCCAAGATTCACTGTTCATGCACCACACCCAGTACTCCATGCAATACATGCCCTCCTCAATACCCACCACCAGGCTCAGCCAACCCCCTACCCTCCCGCCCCTCCAAAACCCTCAGTTTGTTGTTTAGAGTCCACAGTCTCTCCTGGTTCATCTCCCCCTCCGATTTCCCCCAATTCACCCCTCCCTTCTTTCTCCCAATGTCCTCCATGTTTTCCCCTATGCTCCACACATAAGTGAAACCATATGATAACTGATGAGAGAGACAGAATCTTAAGCAGATTCCACATTCAGTGCAGAGCCTGATGCAGGGATTGGTGTCCCAGCCCTGAGATCATGACCTGAGCTGAAATCTAGAGTTGGACACTTAACTGACTGAGCCATCCAGGCGCCCTATTTTCTAAGTATTTTCAAAATATTTCGCAAAAGTTATCTACATTACTCCTTTATGGTCAGCAAAAAAAAACCCAAAAAACAAAAACCTGCTCAACAAAATGTTACTTTAAAGAGCAGAGAGACTTTATATTTTTAGGTAGAGCTATTATAATCTACTTGCCAAATAGGTCATTGTGATAAAAAGTTTGGAAGGTCAATATAGAATGATAAAGATGTATATTTACTAGAGTATACATTTAACAAAAGAAAGAAACCATTTTAAAATTAGCTTTTGAACATCTTATTCAGTATGCAGTTTTCAATTTCTAAAATATTTTGTTCTGCTTCATTCAAGAACTCTATACTGACTGATTCTTTTTGGAAGAAAAGCTCTATATATTATATATTGTGTGTGTGTGTGTCTGTGTGTGTGTATATGTGACACACACAGACACACACACACACACACACAGTCTTAAGGACAATCAACACAGTGCACAAAATAAAGTTTAAAGACTGTTTTTGAAAGACAATTTAACGTATTAGTTTAACGTATATGTATAATGTAACGTATACGTTAACTAATACGTTTAACGTATTAGTAGTAAGTGTAACTTGTCACATGGAGCTTTCCTGACCTTTACCTATCATTTACCAGAGAAGGAAAGATTAATTATTCAACTTTCAGAAAATGATTAATATCTCAAAATTTCCTGTAAGAAAAGTATCTTTCAATTACCAAAAAATTTTCAAGTTCACTGTACTTGTAGACAAATTGTTTTTTTTTATTATTGTAAAATGCCCCATTCTTTTACTATTTAATTTAAGGAGTATGGGTTTGACAGATGAAGTCATTCCTAATAAGGTCACATGAGCACATACATTTTACAGTGCTAATATTTCTTAGGAACACAAAGTAGGTTGATCTCACTGTCAGAAGTCACACTTCATTAAGTGCAGTGATATCTGTGTTTCAGTAAAAAGAGAATGCTTATTTATCATCAATTGGTCCTATTTTTTCGCAGAAGAGCAAAAGACATATTTTTTTAATTTTTAAAAAATATTTCATTTATTTATTTGACAGAGAGACAGTGAGAGAGGGAACACAGCAGAGGGAGGGAGAGAGGGAGAAGCAGGCTCTCCGCTGAGCAGGGACCTTGATATAGGGCTTGATCCCAGGACCCTAGGATCATGACCTGAGCCGAAGGCAGATGTTTAATGACTGAGCCCCCCAGGAGCCCCCCAAAAATATTTTTTTTCATTAAATCTAAACTGTTTAAAAAGAAACTGAGTATCTGGCCAATCTTCCTCAGCTTGTGTCCCATAATGCCTCCGTTATTTTTCCAAAGCACTCCCAGGTCAAAAATAATACACTGCTATCTTGTTTATTAAATAGAGGATCAAACGACCTAAATATTTAGATCTAACTTAGAGGCCATTGGAAATACATAAATTGAAAGGATACTTTTATGTAGTCTTATATAACCACTATTATTGTTTAATAGGATGTATGTATCTATTGATTACTGTACTTTTTCTAAAACTTTGGAATCGGATTAGAAACAATCACCCTTATTCCTGATCCATATTAATTTTCATGCAGCCTGTTTTTTCATCACTGAAAATGTCAAAAAGCCAGCTTCACAAAATGAGACCCCATCAAAAGAAATGTAGCCGGTTGTAATACTGAAACCATAAGCTACTCAAAGTAGTAGTTTATACTGCGTCTGACAGTTGTCTACTATCACTGTTTTCCTTGAAACGTTCACATATCCCAGAGCATCTCCATGAGTTCACTTGTTGCTCCAGGACTCCTTGGCACACAGATCGGGAATAGTGGCCAGACGGTATTCCAAAGTTACAAAAATCAAATTCTCTGCGAAGTGTTAAAAATTCTCTTTTTCCTCATGTTTAAAGTACTTTTCTCAAGGTGTTTTCTTTATAACTGTTTTTCTGTTTCTCTTTTTCTTTTATGTTTAATTAAAGATAATTTTGTTCACTGATTAGGTGAAGCAGACACTAATTGTGGGAGAAAACAGTGGGTAAAACAGCCTTTCTCAGTGAGCTGTATTTTTACAAGCCTTTCAGATCTTATAAATTGGCTGCCATCGAGATCTGACTATTTCATTAACTAAAGCCCATGTCAGGGCAGGAAAAGAAGATAATGGATGATGCCATGGGAGTAGTCAATAGAAAAGGAAGAAATCCCAACCTGTTCTAAAAGTGGATGGGGGAAAATGTGCAAGAGATTACCTTCATTATCTAGAATTTTATATACCAAACCCATAGTAATGGCTATCAATTGTGTGGATATTTTATTATATTTGGTTAACCTGATATTAGAATAGACAAAATGGTATATCTATCTGCTAAAGTAGATAAAAATAATCTATCTATAGGCATATATATATATATATATATACACACATATATATATGCCATTATATTTCTATCTATAGATATCTATCTACATAAAGTCTATACACACACACACACACACACATATATGGCACACCTTAGAGAGACAAGAGAACATACATCCAGGAAGAGAGAATAGAGAATGATAGTGGTTCTAAACATGTCTTAATGAGAAGTCTCTTATGTGTATCTGTTAGTCTCAGGTGTATCTCTTTGTGGGTCTGTATGCATATGGTGAGGGTTGAGAATATGATTTTTTTTTTTTTTACATTATGTACTCTTCCCTAGAGTTAATAGGACATTTATAGGAGAAAATAACTTGGAATTAGCAAATATAGTTTATATTAAAAAGAAGCACTCAGGTTAAATGCTCTAGAGTGGTTACAAATTTTGGAGGAAAATTAAAATGAAGAAAATAAACAAAACGAAAACTGATCCTAGAAAACAAAGATCTCTACATCAGTTAAATAAATATAACCATAATGATTTGTTTCTTGTTTGTTTTATGCCACAGGTTGAAATGTGCATATAACTTTATATAGTGCTCATGAAAGAAATTGTGTTTTCATAATTTTGGATAAATAATTTCACTTCTCAAAATCTTCCTAAAGAATTATAGATGTAAAAGAAGTTTATGACAACTTGATGTATAATAGCAAAAATAATTTTTAAAAATCTAAATGTTTAATATTAAAATGATGTATCATGGTAAAAACACAAGATAGACTACCTATATTTAGGCAATATTTCAGTTATAAATTTCAATCATAAAAATTTCAATTATAAAAAAATAAATATACATGAAAATCCTGAAGGAATATAGAATAATACCAACAATGATTATCTCTCGGTGATGGTACTAAAAACTTTTAATTTGCTTCTGCATATTTTCTTCAGAATTTTTAGAATTTTCTGTCACTAGCATATGTTGCTTTTATAATAATTAAAAGTCCTTCAGTTAGTTTTATGTTCCAACTTATGCCCCCACCCCTCAAATTCACATGTCAAAATCCTAACTCTGAATGTGACCTTATTTAGAGATACAGCCTTGAGGAACTCAATGGGATGGGGCTCCTTATAAAAAGAGGAAGAGACATCCTCCTTTCCAAAGAGAAAAGGCTGTATGAGGACACAGCAAGAATGTGGCTGCCTGCAAGCCAGGGGAAGAGGTCTTACCAGAAACACCAAGTCTGCTGATACTTTGATCATGAACTTTTAGCCTCTAAAAACTGAGAAAGTAAGTTTTTTTTAAGCTACCTAGTCTGTATATTTTGTTACTGAAGCTGGAGGAAATGAATATAGTTAGTTTAACCAAACTGGTCATTATTATAAACATGAAAATATTATAATCAACTTTAGAGGGGAAAAATTAGTAAACATAATGATGTGCATATTGATCACTGCAATTTACAGAGATTGGGAACATAACTAGATTATAGAAAAAAGTTACCTTACTAGATCCATTTTTTTCTGTTTTTATATACTGTTTATGTTTTATCAATAGTGTCATTTCAAGAAATTGGTGCTCAGGGAATAATGCTATTGTAGTTGACTACAAGCTATCCTAATCCTGTTAGATTATAAAATGAGTTCCTTGGGAAAGGTCTTTAGTAACTAAAGGCATGAGTCTTGCCTAAGAGAATGAGGTTAAGACTGCCATTTTACACCAGAAACTGGGACTTCATAGGTAAGTCCCCCTGCTGACCACAAGTAGAAAAAAAGTTTAGTATAATGTCTGAGAAGTTGAGATTGGAAAATCATGTCTAGTAATTAAAATAAACAGTCAACAGGAGCAAAAAATATGTATAAAACATCTCCTAAGGTTAAAATTACAAGAGAATTTTTTTATTCTTTTCATTTATTCATTAGTATTATTTTGTTCAAATAGGGTTTTGCTTACAAATAGCTAGTTTTTCTTTTGTTTAATTTCTAGGTATTGTCTCAAACTGTCTCTGCTTAATTCAAATGCCCTTAAATTGAGGCCAGCTTGTTCATTTTTGGCTTCCAAAGCACTTGGAATCCACTGGCACAAGGTGGTAACAGTACAAATATCAGATGTATATACAGAGGAGTATTATTCAGCCATAAAAATACAAGGTAATACTAACATTCACACAACACAGATGAAACTTGAAAGCATTATGTTAAATGAAATAAGTCAGGCAAAGAAAGATAAATACTATATAATCTCACTTATATGTGGAATCTAAAAGAAAGGAAGGAAGGAAGGAAGGAAGGAAGGAAGGAAGGAAGGAAGGAAGGAAGGAAGGAAGGAAGAGAGGGAGGGAGGGAGGGAGGGAGGGAGGGAGGAAGGAAGGAAATGGAAAGGAAAATCCCAAGATAAACAGCAAACTTCAGCAAACTTTGGTGCGACTGATTATATATACACAGGCACCAACAGAATACAAAAGACTGTCTTCTCTGTATCCCAGGATGTATGAAATCTCCAGTGATTGATCACAGAAGCTGCGATTCTGTAACAGGCACTACCAAATGGGTGCAGGTGCATTTTCAAGGCTAGTATTATATTTCAGTTAATGTTCTCAGCACTGAAAATCATCCCAAGTGGTTACCTCAGAAGAATCTGAGCAAAAAGCAGGAACTAGTTTTCTAGAGGACTTCATTTAAAAATCATCTTCCAAGCAAGAATGATGGCAGTCTTTCAGTTTCTCTTCAAGAGTCCTCAAGAACAGAGATGCATCTCTCATCAGAAAATGGAGAGAAGCACATCAAAACTAATGCACAATAGGACAGAGAAAACTGCCTTTACAAAGATCTGCTTCAGTGCTTACAAGGAGTTTCAATCATGGCACAGAAAATCCTTTTGGCTTTGTGTGAATGTCTTTACCATATCTCTCTCTCTCTCTTTCTCTCTCTCTCTCCCTCTCTCTCTCTTTTCCTCCAATAGTAGGAAAGTCATTATCTCTCTCTCTGACTACTTTTTAAACCACATAGCAACTACCATGACAACAGGAAGCCTTTGCCTTGTACATACGCTATGTTTGATCCTTCTTTCCAACCTCTCCCGATTGTTTGAAGCACAGAAAGTGTGTGAGGAAGAAAACAAACCCCTTGAATACGGTTTGATTAATTATTTACCTCTTTACACAAATCTGACACAAAATAAGAAAACAGAGCAATTGTTATTATTCTGAGTTGGACATTACCTAAGGGGAAATGATGGACAAAAATTCCACTAGAGTTAATCTATAGAAATAATAAAGCTTTCAGGCAAAAAGCCTAGATAGAAAAAATGATAGCATGCACACACATACATAAACAGCAAACAGGAACCCACCAACACTGGGCTCAGGGAGAGACAATCGACCACAAGGATCTGAAGGACTCATATCTTCATCCTCTAAAATCTGACTAGACTTTGAAATAAAGCTAGACAAGCCAAGTTTAATGAGCTGTAGTATTAAGCAAAGTTGCATGAGTCACCGTTTTTATTTTAAGACAAAGCTTACATAAGCACTTTGATTCAAAAACCTGTGGATTTTGTCTGCAGCCACTTCTAAAGCAAGCAGGAGAAAGAGCAATTGCATTTAATTGTTGAAGTTATTGGGCAGATTCAGGTAAAATGGCCTATATTCCTTAAATCTCTAGTGATTTCACATTTTTATCTTCTGTTAAGATGTTTACATATTGTCAGATTTGATGAATAGACTGTTCATTTTCTTTCCCTAGGGGTTACTGTACTTTCTATCCTGCCCTTAATTGTATAGCTTTATTCTATCACTCATTCTTTCCCCCAGGTTACTAAATATAAAATAAATGCTTGAATTACAAGATTCTGAGAGTCCTCTGTTTGGATAAGGGTGTGAGTTCAGTGTGAATGGACAGGCAAGTTTGACATTAAACCCATGGCCTTATGGGAACCAGAAAATTGAGAAATAGTTCCTCATATTTCTCCTACTTCAAGTTCAATCCACAGGGGCAAGCAGATTAAACAGGAATTCCATTCTCTGGGTGAAAATATGCCCCATTTTTGTCCTCCATGGCAATTTCTATCGAATCAAAAGAAGCTAATTTGTTAAACTTCTGTGAGGCCCAAATTGGCATAATTTCAAAAACGATTTGCATGGCTGGTTATTCTACTCACAAAATCAAAAGAAAACAATAAGATACCAGCCAGAAAACAGTGGGAGAGAAGGATCTGGGAACAATATAACTTTTTGATCTCCTTGGGATGCTTACCCCAGTGTGTTAATGAAGCTGGCTGTAAATAATCCAATAAATGTCAAAGTAAATATTTTCAGGGTATAAGAAGGAAAAAGAGTGTGTGCATTGTGCCAGTGACATGTTTCAAAAGTTTCTGCATATTGAAAAGTCATTAAATTAATATTTACATGCATTTTAGCTTTCGATAGTTTGTCAGGTAGACGTCTTGTTGTTTTGTTTTAAAATTTATTTCTTAATGTTTATGCTTGGATCTAAATGGTGGAAATTTTCCAAGCAGATCTTTTTATGCTTAAGCTTTTTTTCTTCTTATTTTCTAATACTGCATCTCTTTATCCCTCGTCCAACTAATGTAGGCAACTTAAAATGTCATTGTGTTTTCCATTTAAAAGGTGGTGTTTTCAGTACAAACTTTAAAGTAAATTTATCTTATTTAATTAATTAGGATTAGGGCCTATTCTAATTATGTGATTTCCCAGTTCAGAAATGGGAAGTCAAATTTCATTACTCCTTATTTAAAGAATGGCCACCATTTTCCTCCCACTAGAAACCATTCATGTTTAATCATGACCATTCTCCATCAGTGGGCTTTGTCCACTGAAAGGAACAATCAAATGGAAGCCATATACTTCAGGAGAATGCTTCCTCCATCAATTTGATTTCAACTGAAAATTTATCAAGATTTCTATTATATTTGACTGGCTTAATTATACTAAAATTGCCAGAATTATAGTACTTACTACCACTGTCCTGCGCATAATATATGTAAATACATATATAATACAAATATAAACATATAATATATAGTATATAATTAATTCTTCCCCAAAATTCTAAGAGCTAGGAATTATCATTATTCTTATTTAACAGATGAGGAAAAACTGAGAGATCGTGTGGATGAGAGATTACAACCATCTGTAATCTAAGATCACAGAGCTATTCATAGGGAAGATGAGATTCAAAATCTAGAGCCTTATTCCAGATCCCATATTTTAACCACTTTGTTTTTGTTAGGTAATTCAAATCTCTTGTGATAGGAATTAGGTCTGGCATGGAGTCCTTGGTCATTTAAACTTTATGAGTTGATGGATAGCATAGGCGTATCTGCCGGCTCCATTGTGCAAACCATTTCTTCACTACTCTAATGCTAACTGAAATTCCCAACAGTAACAGCACTGCTATTTCTTGAAGCTAAGACATTGTCTTTCAAAATCCTCTGTAAAAATTAGCATATATTTTCTCTAAGAGGTAACGCATGAATAAAGTCAACAGAGATTTACTTCTGAAATTCTGTAGGTCTTAAAAGGAAAGAGAGAAATGCCTTAAAGAAATACAAGGTATGGATTTGGATCAGAGGAGAGATTTAGGGCTGATGTGGAATTTGAAGCATTAATACTGTAGGTCAGGACCCAGACGGAATACAACAGTAGGTGGTTTTTTATGGTCAGGACAATGAGACCCTGGACTGAAGTTAGAAATAGTGCTGTCACCATTTCAAAATCAATTCTGATAGAACGATCATGCTAACCAACCAAGGGAGTTAAAGTAGGCCTTTTTTCATAGTTCTGCAATTGACTCTTTTTACCAATGACCTTTTACTTGGAGTTACATTTTGCACTTACTCTCAATTCTCACTATGCATCTTAAAGCTGGTCCTTTATAAAGAGGTCATCAAGGCAGAGGTGGTTAGAGCAAGATCAAACCTTGAAAATTATCTAATTCTATTCCTCTAATGAATAGAGAAGCTGATGTATAGTAAGTTTAAGTGATGAGTTCTAAGTCCAATGTATTACTGGCAAAATGTTGGACACAAATCCAATTCCTTCCCATTCATTGGAGACTACTTGCAGGCAAAGAGCACAATTTATCCAAGTATGGAATGAGAGTCAGGAGGAAAAAAAAGGGCAGTTCAGTCCTTAAATATTAAACTGAGTCATGTGATGATTTCTGAATAGTTTTAACTTTCCCCACCCTCAATTTCAGAATTTTATTTTATTTCCTAGAAAACCTAGTTACTTTTCTCTCCCCCTCACAACAGTTGTGTGTGTCAACATGTGCTCCTTTTGTGTTTTGCTTCTACATGCTAAAGGAGACAAAATAATCTATAATTTATGCATTCTGTCATATACTTCTTACTCAATTTGACCAAAACAATAGATCTTCTTATGCTAATTTCAAATCCACACTTCTTAAAATCTGTCAAATGGGGCGCCTGGGTGGCTCAGTGGATTAAAGCCTCTGCCTTCAGCTCAGGTCATGATCTCAGGGTCCTGGGATCGAGTGCCATATCGGGCTCTCTGCTCAGTGGGGATCCTACTTCCTTCTCTGTCAAATAAATAAATAAATAATTAAAAAAAAATCTGTCAAGTACCTATACATAAGCATCACTATTCTCAGTTCTTCAATGGTCAAATCAGAGAGAACTAGACATTACTTCAAAGCAGAGATTTTAGAGTTTCTTCCATCTCACAAATGACATGCTCCCCATGAGTATTTAATAATTGTGAACTAATTTTGATCTATCCAAGGTCATAGCATTTCACTAATATCTAGACTCTTTGCTATAAACTCAGCATTATAACTGTCACATCTATAAATATAGAAAAATGTTCTTTTTCTTTATTGCCAGAATACATTTTGTCTTTGTAGGAACATGTTTTCTTTCAAAGTGGGTTTGAAAGTTTTTTGTCTTATGCCATTTTTTCAAGAACCATCCCTGTCCCCCAGCCTCCTGAAAAGAGTCCAAAGCCCAGCAGAAAGTGCAGTGAGGGGTCACCTCACCAGTGTCTGTCCTTAAAGAGTTGGAAGAGGTCAGTGAGGGAGATTTAACCTGGGACTCCTATTGATATGTATCCGAGTGTGGAAATGAGCTGCCTGTTAATAAGGTAGACACTTTATCTTAATTTTTTTTTAGTCTTCACAGATTATAATAGCAAAAATAGCCCTTAGCTTCTCCAGCTAGTTGTTAATAGCTAAAAGAAGACTAACCTATAGGTCACTCTTGCTTAATTATAAACAGAATGAAATACTAAGTAATAGATTAAGCCACTAGATTGACTTCTAGTCTTATATTATCATCCTAAAATGCTTTCTTAAAAATAACAGAACAGTATCGCCTCAAAAGCCCTTATAAATCTTATCCCTTCTATTTTCATTTACTAGTTATGACTAGATTTTTCTAAGAGTTACTAACTGTGAGAGTTGATGGTTTTTGGAGCAAATAAGTAACTCCACCCAGCTGGTCATTAATCCCTAAAAACCCTAAGTGTCTTTATTACTGCTACTTAATTAGCCAACAAACTAGTTGGACATAGTACAAGGCAAGTGCCTAACTTCTCTGAAGTCATGCGCCTGATTGGAAAATGGTGATGTTCTTAAATTTTTACATCAACTTAATTGATATTTTACACATGTTAAATTCACTCAAGTCAGTTGTTTTGGTAATCTATCAACGATTACACTAGTGGGGATTCTAATCATGCATGAAGCACTTATTCCTAAGTAAAAGAGAAGTTTAAACAAGTTATAAAATGAACTTAAAAAAACTGTGTCAGCAACTACATTAGACACAATCTGGAAATATAAACATTGTTCGGAAGAATTGTTGCATATTATTAGGCCATATCTTCTTAAAGCATTGATTTTGTTCTCTGTCGGTGTGGACTGAATGTTTGTGTCACCCCCAAATTCATATTTTGAGGCCTTAATCCCTAATGTGATGGTATTAGGACATGGGTCCTTTAGGAGTAAGTAGGTCATGAGTGTAGAACCCTGATGAATGGAATTAGTGCCCTTTTAGGAATAGATAATAGGGGGGTGCCTGGGTGACTCAGTGGGTTAAAGCCTTTGCCTTTGGCTTAGGTCATGGTCTCAGGGTCCTGGGATGGAGCCCTACTTCAGGCTCTCTGCTCAGCAGGGAGCCTGCTTCCCCCTCTCTCTCTGCTTACCTCTTTGCCTACTTGTGATCTCTCTCTCTCTCTCTCTCTCTGTCAAATAAATAAATAGAATCTTTTAAAAAAAAAAAGGAATAGATAATAGGCAGATGATCTTTCTGCCACCCCGCTCCCCCATGTGAGAATACAATGAGGAGACAGCTTTCTACAAACCAGAAAACAGAACTTCACCAGACACTTAATCTATCAGTGCCTTGATCTTGGACTTCTCAGTTCTAGGACTGTGAGAAATAAATTTCCATGGTTTAAGCCACCCAAATTGTGGTAACTTGCTAAAGTAGCCTGAAGCAAGATACCTGTTTATATTAATCTTTTCATATCTCTCCTCTAAAAGTAACATACTTTCACAAATTTGTGTCTAAGGATATATACCATTTTGTGTTTGCACGGTGTTCTCAAAGTGTGATTCCCAGCTCCATAACATCAGCTTTACTTGGAATTTGTTGAAAATTCATATTCCCTAGCTCTACCCCAGGCCCAGTGAATTAGTAACTCTGAAGTAGGGTCTAGCACTGGTGATTATGATACATGCTAAAGTTTGAGAACCACTGTTTTAGATGGTTTAGTCTTTTGAGTTGGTATAACACACAGGCTACTCATCATAAATATAATGTTAAGATAATCCTCTGTGTTTCTCAACACGGTATGCTCACAGCATCACAGTAGAAGGGTAAGATACCTAGTTAAATTTGTTGGAATCTTCTGCTTTGTATTGGGCTCCTAGAACTCCTTAGGCATATTTATCCACTCTTTTTTTTTCCCCCAGATGTTCTTAAGAAAGTTGAAGAAGATCTCTCAGTTAATTCTACCTATCATGGTTCACCTTACTAACCTGACTTAAGGGTGTCCACTGTTCCCTTGTTTTCACATAGCACCCTCAGTCTCCCTTTGCCAAAAGTCATTTTTAGTGTAAAGGCCATGAAGAGCAACCACCGAAATACAAATAACTAGATGATGGTAATAGTCTAAACCAGAGGAAATTAGGAAATAGCTAAGATTTTTTTCCCCAAATAAATTTTTTTTAAAGATTTTATTTATTTATTTGACACACAGAGAGAGATCACAAGTGAGAGGCAGGCAGAGAGAGAGAGGGAAGCAGGCTCCCCACCAAGCAGAGAACCCGATGTGGGGCTCTATCCCAGGACCCTGAGATCATGACCTGAGCCGAACACAGAGCCACTGAGCCACCCAGGTGCCCATCCCCAAATAAATTTCTATTTAATTTAAAATACTAAATACTTCAGTTGTTGTAATGTTGATGCTTTCTCCTTCCCTGTGTTTAATTGTCCCTCATGTTATGGCACTGTAGAAAGAACATAAGTTAGGCATGATTTTATTTTTTATATTATGGTTTGATACAGTTAAAAGTAGACACTCCTATATCTACATCATAGGTTTTTTGTTGTTGTTTTAATTTAACTTGTCCATGAAATACAATATTCTGGGAAATACACCATTGAACAAGTATTGCTCTAGATTTACTAAGTTCATCAGTAGGTAACCAGTCACAGAACCAGATGCTGTGGGAACAAAAGCAATGTTGAGTATGTTCTGCTGGAAGCAGACTCAAGGGCATTTTATAGCTTCAAGATACTCCATATGAGGAAAATAAAAAAAGATACCCCATATGAGGAAGACTATTCATCATCATGAAGTAGGAAAGGATCAGACAGCAAGGACATTTCTGAATGAAAGAATATGGCCCAGGATGGTGGAAACTCAAGATCAGGGATCTCTTTTAGGTTTCCTGGCACTGAACTTAGGTTTTGTCTTGCTAACTCCCTAAAACAGGGTCAACTCAGATTATCAGTCAGAGAATATTTAATTACAAGACTTGAAAGCTCTGTTTTGGACCGAAGTCTTAAAAGCAAAACAAAACAAAACAAAAAGAAAAAACCTGCATCTATAGAGGAACAAGAATTTTGCAGGGTACATGAAATACAAAGGCAGGATGATGGGTTATGAGTGTGCACTCAAGTAGAAACAGAGAATATTGAAAAACAAAACAAAGCAAGTGGAAGTAGCTTAAGCTTTGCTGCTTTAAATCAAAAGAGAAAAATAAAAATGCAGGTATCAGTGTTTATGTCCAGAACTCTAAGCCTTTTGTTATTCTCAGAAATGTATTGAAAGACACAGTAGTCGAAGACTACTAAAACCAAAATTATGCTGGTGACATTATTTCAATTTTAGCAGAAGTCTTGTTCCAAGAATTTATAGCACTCTCTCCATACTTTGGCTGACGATGTAATTAAAATCATATTTTTGAAGTCTAAATAAGAATCTTTGCTCATGAGGATGAAAGAACTACTCAAAAAGATATCTAGGAGTATAAAGCATAGACTTTTCCTTCAGTATAACTGAAAAGTAACCGTCTTTTTTACAGTGTGAAACTCTGAGAAAGCACTATCCCTTCAAATGCCACCTTACTTAAAAAACGTCGACATTAAATACAAAAACAAAAACACATTGACATTAATTCACCAAACCTCTGCCACCAGGTAGTAACCCTTCATACATCTTATATAGAAAATGTTCTTGACAGTACAAGAGTCTTCCCAGGAGATCCAGGAAAGAGAGCTGACCCTCACTGTGACCTTAACTTGCCTTTTGCTACAGCCAGGAAGGGTCAGGTCTATTCATCAAATTTCTCAATGGAAGGGAATCTAACTCACCTCTCCCTACTACATCCTTAGGCCACATTCTTATTTTCAATTTCCTGCTCTTTTAAAATAAACCTGATTCTAATGAAAAAAAAAAAAGTGTTCAGGAGGAAATAGCAGTTTGCTTTGCACTAGTTTTATAATACCTTAAGGATATCCTTCACACCCATGCTCTGTTGAGAACCACAGGACATGCAGGGAGAGTCTTTTTCCATCACTCCAGTAGGGGGGAAAATGTTAAATACATTGCAATGAACCAAAAAAATATGACCACGTATTCTGCCTAGTACATACTTATGAGTTATCTCACTCTTTTATTATTTATTTCACAGCTCTGCAAATTTTAGAAAATTAATAATTAATGCCAATGATTCTTATCCATATACATTCAAATTAGGCACGTGGAATGCAATTGATTTTTGCCCTGTAGATAGATAGACCTATTTTGCATATATTTGTAATTTCAATTCAGCATCCCTTATTTTTCTCTATCTGCGTGGTTCTTTGAGCGTACCTTGAGCCAGTTGTAACATCTTGCTGATTCTTCCGTTAACTAATGCGTTAAATAAAATCTTTGGCAAGTGTTTATTGTTTATCAGTGGGAGAGCATGATTATACCTTTAAAAAATCTGTAATGCTCCTTTTTATTAAATGTCAGCTAACACAGAAATCCTAGTCTCGGGGATTGAAAACACGTTTGCATTTGAACAAACAATACCAACTTTAAATATAAATAGGAAGTTAGAAAGATAAGGAATGTAAAAAGGGTTAATTGTTCCTCTTCCTAATTAGATATTTGTCCTTTTGAATATCCTAAAAACTCTTCTCAAAAGCTATGCAAACATTTTAAGTAATATGGAATTTAGATATATATTTATTAATGTATTCATAAAGTTGTCCTATATATTGCCTCATTTGTAATCTAGGGCTTGTTATTTTAATTCCAAAAATCTTAATTATTGCATAATACGTGTTAATGTTACATAGCAGTGTTCTTTGTTTACAAAGATAATTGTTGACTAAAAGATAATTGTTGACTAAAAGAACACCAAAAAGGAAAAGATCAAAGATTTATTTTCTTCTCCAAATTCTATAAAACTGTATTTGACATTATTTAAAGCATTTGGGCAAGTGCCATCTCACATAAACTTGCTAACTACAACAATCCTTTAGAGATCATACTATGCAATACCTCATGTAATGCAGAATCTTTATTATTATGCTGTTGTTTTATATATGTTTATTTCATGGCCTTCAATTGGTTCTATATTTCCTAACAATAAAGGAGATACCATCGTTTTTATAAGCTGTACAATATCAAACATAGTAAATGATCAATAATATCGGATTGTTGCTGATTAGTATATCAGTGTTGATACAGTAATGATGGCCTTAATGAAAAAGAACATCTTTACCCTTTGGGAATCAGGAAGAGCAGGTTTTGAACCCTTTTTGGCATTTACTAGCTGTGTGATTCAAACAAGTCACTTAATCTCTTTAAGTGGCAACTATGTTAAAAGAGTGCTAGGAAGACTAAAAAGGATGGTGTGCACATGAAGTCCCTGCATGAAGTCCTTGATTACGTGAGATGCAATATTTGCAGTGCCTGGAGAGGAATAGGACCTAATACACATTAACTAATAACAGATTGTAACATCTTCCATTTACTGGATGTTCACTATGTGTTGGTTGGTAATCTACACTACAGTTATTATGTATTATATTTTTATCATCACCATTATCATTATCTAAGGGACTATGAAGAATCTAACTGTCCTGTCTCTGCCCTGTGTTACTGTGCACAGTTCTTGTTACCTCTGAAACCAAGAGTGGAATTCAAAATGTTCAGAAAAGTTTAACATGTATGATAAGTGGAGTGGAGGAGGGGTTAGGGCTACTATATGACAGCAGACTAGAAAGACTAACCCTGACAAAAAGACTTTGGAGTAGCAGAGGCTAAAAAAAGACATGATTGACATCTATTTAATCACAAATGGTGCAGATATGGTGAACATGGATTTGTTCATTAAATCCTGAACTACGAGGATGAGAGGTACCTTTTGACATGTGGGCAAGGTAATTTTAAAAAATGAATAAAGAAAATCCAACCTCAAATAGTAGATAGAAAAGCTATTAAATATGGTATGCCAAGACATGGGGAGGCAGGAAATAAGAGTAGAGCAAAAAGAGTGGTCAAATTTATAAAAGCAGAGGCAAGGAATTATATTCATTCATTCATTCATCCATTCATTCATTTATTTATTTATCTTTAAAGATTTTTTTATTTGACAGAGAGAAACACAGCGAGAGAGGGAACACAAGCAGAGGGAATGGTAGCGGGAGAAGCAGGATTCCTGCAGAGCAGGGAGCCTGATGTGGGGCTCAATCCCAGGATCCTGGGATCATGACCTGAGCGGAAGGCAGAGGCTTTAACCCTCTGAGCCACCCAGGCACCCCAAGGAATTACTTTTAAAAGCAGGGAAGGATAGGTTGGAAAAGAGAACTAGACCCATAACTGGGCTATTATTGCTACAAAATATTTGATTACTGAGACTAAAGATTTGATATCCAAAATATGCAAGTTACTTACTTTTATGACTTGTTTTCTTAAAATAAACACTCAAAATGTTCAGTGAGCAAAATTTTAATCTATTAATAGAGTATACATATAAAATTAAATATATGCAAATGTATGTACTACATTTGTATAGATACAGCATAACGCACTCAACTAAGGAGTTAGAAGAAATGATAAGTAAGCTGAACACAGATGAATTGTGGTATAGTTAGAAGTGGAATCATTTGGGAGGCACCTGGGTGGCTCAGTGGGTTAAAGCCTCTGCCTTCGGCTCAGGTCATGATCTCAGGGTCCTGGGATCGAGCCCCGCATCAGGCTCTCTGCTCAGCAGGGAGCCTGCTTCCTCCTCTCTCTCTGCCTGCCTCTCTGTCTACTTGTGATCTCTGTCTGTCAAGTAAATAAATAAAATCTTTAAAAATAAAAAGTCGAATCATTTGGGAAACTGGAGAGCATTGGGGGGATTGGAACCATTCTGTTTCCATTCTGTATTTATGTTTGCTCTTATATTTTTTCTTCTTTTTAATTTATATTGTTTATCATCTTTAAAAATAGCTCCACTTTTAGTAATTTTGTTGTTAATAATGTAGTATGAGTAAGAATAAGTATTAGATTGTTTGGTTTAATTCACTGCCGTCCATTCTCCATACATGAGGTTGAAGATAAACTTTGAATTTTTAGTCCTTATGGAAGGAGTTTAAGATCTAGGCATATTTCACCCTATGTCAGAGATTCTGAGGACTCTAAGAGGTTCTAAAGGGTCAGGTACATATCTGATATGCTTCTGAAACCTTTGCTCTCACTACAGTCCTATGTATTGAGACTCTCTACCTTGTAGACACTGTTTCTGCCCGTCTTACTCCACTACCTGCATCTCAGACACAGGCAGAGAGCAACAGAGCATCACGGGCAGAGTGGAAACTGGCTGTATGTATCCAGGACTTTGTGGTTAGTTACAGTCATTTCCTATCTCAGAACACCAAGGAACTGACTGCATTTCCCACCATGGTGTAGCATAGAGCTCAAAACAAATTTATGGTATGACCATCAACTACAAAATGTAATGGGGCAGAAAATGTGGACACACATCATTTTGCCTCCTACACGTTTGAAACTTCTCTCTTCCTTGCTCTAACAGCATTTGAGTCTGGGAACGACAAACATTTTTCTTTTCTTCTTTATTTTTCTGTAGCATAGAAAAACAATACATAGATAGAAACTATATTTAGATCAACAGCCACATCATCATTTATAGGAAAGAAGGCTTTCATTTAATGTTTTTTATGTTTAATGTTTTAGAGGTCAATTACTAAGCACAAGCCCTACAGTGCATAGCATCACTATTGGCTATAAGCAAGTGAACAAGTTGTACATGATTTCATGGACTTTATCTCTTATTGTCCCTCAGTATTCCAATATCCCAGGGCTCTGACTGTACTTGGCCACTTGGATTTTCTCATTTAATCTGAGAAACAAACTGTGTTGTCCCACTTACTCAAGAGGAAATTGAAGTTAGAGAAATTATGTAACATGCTCATAGCCAAATTAGGTAACTCACATTTGTATTTTCAGGACTTGATTCCTTAACTGCCTGGTTCATCATCTGTCAAATAAGCTGACTGAGTTAGTTCATTCCTGTGAATCATTCTGATTCTAAACTTCCATGATTCCATGAAATGCTCTTCTAGTGCATGTCAATTCCTGAGCCAGAGCTAGTTTTCTTGTATTATTGCTTCAGATTAGCTATATTCAAATTATTACCTCCAAAAAGACTCTTAAACAAGATATACAGGTCTCCTAGCATGAAATATCCAAATATGCTACTATTCCATATCTGTGTGTATATGTATGTGTACATACATATATTTACATATATATTTACATACATACATACAGAAACCTTTTAAAACATGAAATACTTATTATCATATTATATGACATTACTAGGAACTTTTCATATATCATCCAATTTAATCCCAGAAACAGCCTAGTAGGTAGATATTGTTTCAATTTTAGAAATGAGAAAATTGAATTGCAAGGAAGTTAAATAACTTTAGAAAATCAGACAACTAGTACATAAAGACATTTGTATTTCAGTCCAGATGTTTCTGACTCCAAAGGTCTTTGCTATTTTCACTATGCCACCCTGTCACTGCTTGTTATAGTCTTTTATTTACTTGAATTGCTCACTTATATTGAGTTCCTGTTATGTTCCTCATGTCATTTCCTTTACCAACTCACTGTCTTTGGTGCAGCTTCACAGCAGCCCCAGAAACCAAAGATTACAGATCTAGAATCCTATTTTTCTTTCCTAATAGCAGGTAGTTTGCGTATAAATTTGAGAATAAGTAGATTGTACAAATGCAATTTGTTTAAAGCATCTTTATAAGTTGTATAAATACAAACAAACACCTAGAAATAACGTAAAAAAAATAAAAAGGAACTTTCTAAGTCACTTATCCAAAAGATTTTGGTTATGGGAAACATCAAATAACAGGGCTTGGAGACTTACTTTTCAGATATAAAAACTGGTGGCTTTCAACCTTTCTCTTAGCCATCAGCATAGTCTTCTTTAATGAAATTTCATGTGGAAATCACATATATTTGCTTTTGGTGGATGGGTGCACATATTCTTCTCCCTGGGATCCTATAATGCTCTGATTCTTTGCTAACAATTATTTCTCAGCAGTGTGAACATTTATCATATCTGACCCTCAGTAATAGGCTAATAAATGTTTATCAATCAACTCTCTGGGAAAAAAAGAATCTCTGACTTGTAACACGTGCTGATTTTCTGGAGTAAATATAGCCACCATGTTTAAATTATAGTATATCACCAAACTGGATTTGGGCAGAGTTACACATAATCCATTCTCCCATGTCATTATAAGCTAGCTGAATTCACCCTGGTGATGGGAAAAAGTCCCTCAGATGCAATTTATGCCTTAATTTCTCTCCATTCTTTTAAGTGAATTAGAATTTTTTTCCTTTGAGTTAGCAAGCAACAGTAACAATACTACAAGTAAAATATTGAATGATAAATATTAAACAAGAGTTTATTTTCATTTCATCTTATCATAGATTGTATTTTTAGGTTTTTAAGTCATTTCACTTCATATTAGTAGGGCATTAATTTAGGAAATAGGTATTTTGAGCTGGGGAAATAGGGTGGGGAGCAATTAAAATCTGTCATTTTGAACTGCAAGCTACTGTGGAAGAGGAGGTAAGGATAAGAAAATTGGATGTAGGAATGAGGGTAGAGTACAGAGAACATAAGAAAACAAAGTCCCAGAAAAGAAAATGTATCACTGATGGTCAAAAAGAGGGAAGGGTAGGCTTTAAAAAAATTTTTACAGACTTGTCATTTTTTTCCTAGAACTCAAGTTCCAATCTTCTTTAGAAAACCAGTGTGGGCTTCCTAGGGTCTCTGTCCACATCCTATTGGTTGCTAAGCCCCGCACTTAATTAACATTACATTGTCACATGTTTAAAGGCTCTTTATTTTTGAGGTAAGGTAAGGTAATTAGATGCCAAGTGATTAAAGCAAGCCTTTAAACCAAGCCAAGTAGGTATTATGCTATGGATATAATGATGTCAAAACCATTTAACCCTATTTTTGTCCATAAGAAGTTTGAAGAAATGGCATTTAATCTGTTTCCCTGCTATTTCCTTAGTTAACTGCTATTGTTCTTTGTTCAGCTAGCTGAATTTTCTATGGCAGTCTCTAGATATAATGTGTGGTATCTTCTGTAGACAAACTTGGAATCAGTGGAAAAATAAAGGAAGGAGGGAGATGGGTAGGGGATGGGCTAGATGGGTGATGAGTATTAAAGAGGCCACTTAGGATGAGCACTGGATGTTGTTTGTTAGTGATGGATCATTGAATTCTACTCTAGAAACCAATATTTTATGGTATGTTAAAATTTAAATTAAGGAAGGAACTAAGGAAGAGAGGGAAGGAGGGAAGGAAGGAGGGGGGGGAGGGAGGGAGGGAGGGAGGGTAGAAGGAAATAAATGAGCATTCTAGATGTTCCCGAAAGTCAAGCCAACCTTTCCTTTCCTCACAAGTTTGGTTAACAAAGGAGCATTAAAAACCAGAAAACAAAATAGAAAGCCACATTTGTTTGAGGGAGTTTAGAAGAAGAGTGTATCATTTAAAGAAATTTTAATAAATTCTTTACGCTAAACTTCCCTTCTTGTAAGTTATAAATAGCACTAGCTGGCTTTATTCAGAATTCAGAAAGTCTCTTTGTAGTCACACAGACACAGATAAAAGAGACCTACGTACATTTTTCAAAATTCTCCAAAGTAGCTAGAAAAACTATTCTTGCTAAATAAACAAGTTATTTTCAGTGAGATGCTGAGATGATGAAGATGATGATCCCAATGATGATGATGATGATGATGCTTCTGTTCCTTCAGCTGATTTCTTAAAACAGTTTTTCATATAAACCTTAAAATACAAAGCAATCTTCTTGTTTTGTCTTGTTTTTCCTACCTGAGCAACTATTTCTCCATCTCTCACTTTCATAATCTTTTCTGTTGGATATTGGTTCCTAAGCCATTCTCTAATACAAAAAAGAAAACAAAACAAAGAAACAAACAAACAAAAAAAAACACATGAAGATTGGGGAATATTGTCTACCCCCTCACCAAAGCTGGCTGGAAATATGTAGATTTTGCTTGTCTTTTGATACTTACAGATTGAACTGTTTAAGCCAGGAAAATGTTGCCATAGTTATGCAACTTGTACCCTGTCCCCATTGGGTTATTCCTAATATGGTACACTTGCGAGGCATGACTGAAAGATGCTCATAATGTCATAGGCAAAGACTGACTTTTTGAAATATTTTTTAAAGCTGTCCAAATTTTCTAGAGGATAAAATTTCAGACCGAATTCAACCCCTGCTCATTTAAACAGTAATGGATTTTATCTCAAAATCATTATTTCTAATTAATCAAACTTTGTCCCACTTTGCATTTTATGCACATTTATGACAAGATGACATTATCCTTTACCCACTTAACCTCCATTATCTGAGACTATCATTTAATCCCTTTTATCCTTGTAAAGTTCAGTTGCTTTGGTCTATAATGGCATTTCTTTGCATGCCCTACTTCTCGTGTGTGTGTGTCTGTGTGTGACACATAAAGTCCTAAATGATATTCAGCTCTATAAGTGGAATAACAAGCACTCATTAAAAAGAGAGAGAGAAAGAGAAAAAGATGAAAAGAAGAGTTGCAGTGTTTTAGACACTGATCATACGGGGATTGTGCAAAGCTCACCATTGTGAAGTAGAGTAAAATTACCAAAAACAAACATAACATATGTTCATGAACACTGAGCATATGGTCAAGGAAGAATGTGTGATCGAGGTAAAGTTAATTGCACTGTCAGCTTTTCACAGAAGTTTTTTTTTTTTTTTTCCCCCATTTCAGTTCAGATCAACAAATTTTACTGTACATTTACTCTATGTAAGTCACTGTCTTGGAAGAGCTTTTCTGAATGGAAGAGAAAGAAGAGTGAGACGCTTGGGAGATGTTTCTTCAAAGAGAGAATGCAAACAGGGGCAGATGTGGGAAGAGGTGACAGTAGTTTTTGGGCAGTCAGTGGTTTCTCCCAAGCAATTCCAGAACCAGGGATTTTTAAATCTAGAAGAAACATAGAGATCATTTAGTTCACTTCTTCATTCATTTATTTCAAGAAATATTTATTGGGCACTCTTTATGTGCCAAGATTTATATGAGGCAAAGAATGGCATGGTAGCAAGTGATTGAAAGATACAGTCAGTCCCTGCTGCACAAACTAAGGGATTTAATTTATACTCAGTAGCACATTAGCACTCTTTTGCTGGTAGGTGCACAAAATATAAACATGTTTCCTTTCAAGTAAGCAGTTCTGTGACTCGAGATATCTTGAATAGAAGGTCAGGGAAAGAGGAGTTCATTTCTGGGTTTGCTGAGAAGAATCAACATAAAAAGAAGGAAGAATTTTATACCACTATACTCTAAAATGCCCAAAGATGTTACTTCAAAATATGTGAAGTGAATCTCCTTTATCACGTTGAAAATTCCCTTGGGTGTGTGCTTTGAACTACTACTAGATTGACATGCTGAATATTTTCCTAATATACCCAGATGTATTACTAGCAGAACTCAACCTACGATTGTGTTCTCATGATTTTTTCTAGTCTCTCAATCTATGAATTTCGTTTAGCATTATACTTTTAGGATTTTACCTACTTTTGAAATATTTGTGTTGTTTGAAACTTGTAGCACTTTATGAAGAGTAAGTCCTCCAGCAGACCTAAGAAAATATCCCATTATGCAAATGGAAAAAGCATGGTAAGTTAGATTAAATACTACATTTTATTTATCAAGTAATATTGGTATTAAGCTCTTGAGAATTAGATTAGCTGTTACTATGAGCAGTTATTCAATTAATAATAAAATATCAATTATCAAGTACGTATGATTACAAAGAAATTGTTTAAATACTTTTAAATTATATGCAGTTATTTTTCTGAGAATATATTAGAAAAATGTTTACACTTTTAATATTTCATTAATGAATATTTAAGAAATCAGGCTCTCGAAAATTAGATACTAGGATTCTTGAAAGTATACTTAGCACAGTCACTGTGATAAAACCAGTCTAATTAGTACTAGTGATTTTTTTAAAAGTGATCACAGGACTGCCTGGGTACTCAGTTGTTAGGTGTCTGCCTTGGGATGGAGCCTCTTCTTCTCTCATTTCCCCTGCTCCTGTTTCCTCCCTCACTGCCTCTCTCTCTGTCCAATAAATAAATCAAATCTTTAAAAAAAAAAAAAAGTAATCACATCTGTTGGTACTTCAAAGTTATTGTGCATAGTTTTACACATAAGAAACTAGTCAAATTACCAAGATATCTATATATCTATCTTAGAGTGAGATACATAAGATATACACAAACACAGTGAAAATAAAACTGAAGCAAATATCAAACATGGCTAACTTCATTTGCTAACTTTATCTTACCAAAGTGGAAACAATTACATATGCTGGTGGTGAAAGAACACTTCAAAATAAATATAGACTAGACATTTAATATTTACTCAGTGATCAGATTAAATCTATATATGGTGTACATATATACTTTTAAACTTGCTTTGCACAGGAAAGATGATAAAACTCACATTTCTTTACACAGTGAAAAAGATCATTGAAAAATTGTGCAAATGTGTTTGGATACTATTCTCAGCTTTACACCACTAGAAATGTGATCTTTAGTAAATTGCTTAATTTAGTCTTTTCATCAAAAGTATAATATATTCAAGCAAAAAGAGTAACAATTCCATATTTAAAAAGTGGCTTAAAAAATCCTCTTTGATTGCTCTTCAAAAGTCTATATCTAACCACTCTAGAAGTTAGTTTGACTTGAAGAGACAGTAAGAACAAAAAGTCTGGTTTTCATACACCAAACAACTGAATGTCAAATATATGTCACTCTTTCTCCTTCTTCCTAAACTTAAACAACAGGAATATGAAGATTATGTAGTTCATTTTCTGTCCAGTCTCTTAAACAAAATATGGTAATTTATAGTCTTTAAATTATGGGGCACCTGGATGGCTCAGTCGGTTAAGCCTCTGCCTTCAGCTCAGGTCATGATCCCAGGGTCCTTGGATCTAGGTGTGTGAGTCCCTTTTGGGGAGCAGGGAGCTCCCTCTGTGTGTGTGTGTGAATGTGTGTGCATATGTGCACGTGCACGCTCTCTCTCTCAGATAAATACGATCTTTAAAAAATAAAAAAATAATAATAATATGACACTCACATCCAAATGACTATTAATATTACTTTTAATACTGTTTAATACTGTCATCCAGAAGAGTCAATGTTTTCTTATTTTTAGCCTAATTTTTCTTATAGACAGTACACTACTTTTGATTTTTCCTTAAGTCTTAGATGTAAGCTAGGGAAGGTATCCAGACAGTTAAATTACTGATGGGTGGATAGATATGGGAGTGTTTACTGCCCCCTGGAGATCAATAGGTTAGGAGTTCTCTGGCATTGTAGAGACTTCTAGTGTTCACCCATTTCTAATTTCTTTCTCTCTCCTGGGTTTACAGGAAAACTCTTTCCAGCCCCTTTGATATTTGGAAAAGACTAGTCTAACAAATGACAAACATAACTTCTGGCTGAAACTCTTAATAGCCAGCTTACCATTTCCATGTTTCCTTTTCCCCTATAATGATGACCTTGGAAGCCATTTGTTAGGAGGTCAATGTCACCTAAAAGGAATCACCAGACAGCAAAGCACACTTTCTGAGAGTCATAAGACTTCATGTCAGCAAGAAATAACTAAGCTCTTGAGTTTCAGAGTCTATCTGTTGCAGCACCTAGTTAGCTACATACCCTAGCCTAATACACCTGTGACCATCTCTAAGGAATGTGTGACAGCATGGGGGAAAAAGCCATATCTAAATACAGCTATGCATCACTGTATTGGTTATGCAAAAGAAACTATAAAGGTGATTCCTTCCCTGTGTTAAAATGTGGTTCATAACTACAACGCCCTACAAGAAACATAGAAGGACTAAACAAGCCAATAAGATGAAGGTCATTTTATCCCGGGGATGGCGGGAATGAGGATGGTCAAAATGTCAGAATGTCCAAAATAGAAAAATATACATTTTCTTTCACATCTAGTATACTTAATGCTTCTTTAATTTAGGAGAGATGGAGCATAAATTTATTGTACTTCTTCATTTTATGTCTAAGTCTATTTTTGGAACTGACAGAGCTCAAGGTCGATATATGATGATCATCATAATGATATGTTTTGCATGTGTGATAAGAGTATCTCCTGGATCATAAGTTTTGACTACACAGAATGCTGTATTAATATTAATATCTGACTTTTAAGGACAGAGATTTTTATCTAGCTTTAAAGATATAGAGAAGATGACGTTTTGTGGCAGGTAAAGTCAATGTGATCTGCCAATATTCGCAAATTAAAAAACCTAAATGAAACAAAATATTAATATTTTGGAGATGACTGAGATGCACTATATTCCCTTATAATCTCCAGAAAAGAGGGTAAATAGAATTTGCCTTCTATTTGGCAATGAAAATATTCCAGGTAGGCTGATACTTTTCTACTGTGTAATTACTATGTTGTATTTACATGAAAGAAGAAATCAAAGTGGTTTGAATAAGGAATACATATGTCAACCTTTAATTCAACATAAAATGTTTCCTTCTAAAATAAAAAGAGAAAATAGAAGCCTTCAATATCAGTTATGAGATTATCATTGACCTATTGGAGTACTCTCAAATGTGTCTGAGTGCTTGTAGTATGGGGATTGTACAGAAATGAAAAGTGCAGAAAGATTAGAAACCTAAATGACCAGGTTTACTCTTTAGTTGATTGTTCCCAAATAGAGAAATCTGATTTTAATTAAGGGTCAAAGTCAATCTGAGTATGGAAATGTGGTTGATTTTTGTATATTGATCTTGTATCTTGCAACCTTGCCAAACTCACAAGTTCTCCTAGATTTTTTTTAAAAGATTTTATTTTATTTATTTGACACAGAGAGAGAGATCACAAGTAGGCAGAGAGGCAGGCAGAGAGAGGAGGAAGCAGGCTCCTCGCTGAGCACAGAGCCCAATGTGGGGCTCGATCCCAGGACCCTGAGATCATGACCCGAGCCAAAGGCAGAGGCTTTAACCCACTGAGCAAAAAAAAAGCCCCCCCCTTTTTTAATAATTTCTTCTTTGTCTCTTTGTCTCAGATGAAAAAATATGAAAAAATATATTTTATATGTTATATTTTATATTATTAATATAATTAAATATTAATATAATTAAAATATTATAATATTTTATATTATATGAAAAAATAATTTCTTCTTTGTCTCAAGACTATCATGTTGTCTGAAAATGAGATAGCTTTGTTTCTATTTTTTCAATTTGTTTACCTCTGATTTTGTCTTCTTGCCCTATTGGACTGTCTAGGACCTCCAATATAATGTTGAATTTTAGTGGAGAGAGCATACATCCTTGTCCTGTTCCTGATCTTACAGGAAAAGTATTCAATCTTTCACCCTTAAGAATGATGTTAGCTATAAGATTTTGTAAAATGTCTTTTATTATGTTGAAGAATTTCATTTTAATTCCTAGATTTCTGAGAGGTTTTGCTGTTGTTGTTGCTGTTGTTATAAATACATACTATTTTTGTCAAATACTTTTGTACTTCAATTTAGATAATAACAGTTTTCTTCTTTAGTCTTTTGATATAGTAAATTATGTTGTTTGGTTCTGAATATTGAAATAATCTTATACACCAGTATCACCATCAACTGTTCATGATGTATTATCATTTTAATATACTATTGGGTTCAATTTGTTAATATTTTGTTGATGATTTTATTACACCTTTGTTTATGAGGGACATTATCAAGTACTGACGAAGATGCAAAGCAATTGGAACACTGACACTTTTCTAGTAAGAATACAAAATAATAAGTCACTTTGAAAAAATAATTTGCTTTATTTATTTGCTTTGTATAACCAAGGACTCTCACCCCTAGAAATGTCGCCATGAGAAAGGCAAGCTTCTGTTAAAATCTGTTCATGAAATTCTAGAATAGCTTTATTCATAACCCCCAAGTGGGAATGACCCAGTGTCTTCCAATTGGAGAATGGATAAACAAACTGATACATCCATGCAGTGGGAAATAAAAAGAATGAACAACTGATTGACACAACATAGATCAATCTCAAATATATTATGTTATATGAAAGAAATCAGACAGGAAAGGTTGCATACTATATGATTCATTTAAATGTCATCCTGGAAAATGTAAAATAAGAAGCGCAAAAGACAAACCAGTCTCAAGGGTCAAAAACAGGGGAAAAGTTTGGCTGTAAATGGTAAAAGGGAACTCTGTGAAGGTGATGAAAATTTTTCTGTCTTGAATGAGCTGGTTTTCAATAATGATGTGCATTTGTCAAAATTCATAGAACTGTACACTAAAAATAATGAGTTTTACTGTATATAAGTTATACCTCAATAAACTTGACTCAAAAACAAACTACTCCTCTTTCAAATGATGTAAAGTACTATTCTTGACTCATAGTCTAAAAATATTACTCAAAATTGAACTACTGATTTCTAATAAAAATTTAGTAGGCTTTCCCATTAAAATACTTTTCTCCATACAGCTTTTCTTACTGAGCAGTAAGTTTACTTAAAGCTTCTATCCTAACCATTCCCATGATCGCATTTTGAAGAAACACTTTAAAATATCTATAAATGAATTCTGTCCTAAATTTGAGCTATTAAAGACCTATTCTTTGCTTAGGTTTTCATAAGTGGTAGGAAGTACCTGATCTTTGAGAGAGAAACAAGCTTTCCTCTTCTCTGTCACATATTCTTCAATATTGCACATTTGCCTCTACAAGATGCATGTGACAGGCCCACATTTGCAACTCAAAAAAAAAAAAAAGATGGAACTAGTATTTCATTGTTGTTGTTTATAAGAAACCCAGGATTTGAGGGGGCACCTGGGTGGCTGGGTAGGTTAAAGCCTCTGCCTTCTACTCAGGTCATGATCCCAGGTTCCTGGGATTAAGCCCTACTCAGCAGGAAGCCTACTTCTCTGCCTGCCTCTCTGCCTACTTGTGATCTCTCTCTCTCTCTGTCAAATAAATAAATAAAATCTTTAAAAAAAAAAAAAAAAAACCCGGGATTTGAGCTATGTATCATCTGAAATAATTTTACAGAAACTTTTGAATTGCTGAAGTAAGTCTGTCAGTTCCCCTAATACTGATGTGATTTCTAACCTGGGGATATTTTCTGAGCTACTCTATTGTATATTTCTGCTTGAGCCTCATAATGTAGTTTTTTTTTTTAAAGCAGGAATTAGAGTAATATCGCTGTTTTATAGTCACCATATATTAACAATTAAATGAGGTAATTAGAAACTATGTAAAACTATTAAAGTAATACTTGGAACCTAACATCCAATAAATGATGACTCCTACTTATATTATTATTTTTTTAAAAATAATTAATATACAACTTATAGGTAAAGATTGATGAAAAAAATCGAGTTTTTATGAGGAGTGGGGAGTATTCCCGTTCTTTAATTGTACTCTCCTAACATCTGAGAGCATTGCTAGAAAAGAATCAAATAATTCAATTGTATACTTAGTAAAACTAGCTGCACATGGTGAGAAGTTGATACATTTTAGCAATTAAAAATAATATCTTACTATTATAAAATAATAATAACAATAGCAAGAATGGCCCACATAATATTTATCAAGAAGGATAAAAGCAGTAGTTTTGTGGTTATTTTAAGGACAGTGATTGCAAGCCTGAGGTGTAGGTTTACAAGAAATAAAGATAAACTGATAAAATCATCCCTTAGATTACTAAGAAATGCACCAGCTTTACTCTATTTTCTTTTGGGTTAGTATAGAATAGAAACCTTTTATAGGGATCTCTGAGTGTTTTGGCTCAAGAGAGCTGCTTGTATTTTCCATTTTCATGAAGTGGGAAGAGGAGAAAGCAGTAAGAATAGCTCATAAGGTGGTACTGGTAATGTGAGCAAGGCCAAGGAAATGTGTGCCAATTTTGCAATTAGGTGGCCTAATAATTTTTGAAATAATATTTTCAAGGCTGTGCAGTCTCCCTCTGATCTGCTTCAAAATAGGAACATTCTACGTGGAGACAAAAAGGACTCCAAACGCCCTTCACTTTTTTCCTTTTATTGATGCCTTAACCAGTGTTGATATGCTACATTATAGCTTCAAGTACACTGTAGTCCTTGAAGTTGAATGGCTAAGATCCATTACAGAATTCAAGTTACGAATAAAGAAATAGTTTAAGCCTGGTAGTTTTCCACATTAACAATGTCCTCCTACAGCTTCTTTAGATTCATTTTTCAGGTGTTAATAGCTTGGACACACATAGTTTGAATCATTACCTCATTGTTATTGATGCACAGTTTGTCTCTGGAGATAAACTCTGCATTTATCTTTATGTATGTTTTATCATGAAAAATTACCAGAGAAAGACTCCAGTAGAGATTCAGTCATTTAATTAAAATAAATGTATTCTGCTAACGAATAAAATTAGGCCTACAATATACATTATTTGATTTTATTTGTATTTAGGGTTTTTTTTTTAATTTTTTTAATTCTCCAAAGAATTAATTATCCTATATATAATTCTTCTGATCTTAGATATACTTTAAAGCAGTTGCTTCATGCTGTGTTCTCCTGTGCCCTGGGAATTCTGGAAAAGCCTTCCAGGGGCTATTGTGGGATGGAATGTAGGTAGGTCGGAAGTGATCAGGGCCCTCATTTACACCCAGCTTGAGCAGTAATCAGGATTCTATCTAATTTGTATAATGGGAATCACCATTAAAAAGTGAAAAATGTTTCTCAACTAAAAAAGCAAATATTCTGGAAGCTGAATTGCCAGCCAGTATCATCTTGCATCCCTTTAATAATGAAAAACTGTTTTCAAACCGTGATAATGAGATACTTGGAAAGAAATGCATTCCATATTTTATTCACTGTATTTAAAGGTGGTTTAAAAAATCTAAATATATTGATTTTATATGCAATGTAGTAAGATATTAAAGAAGTATAGAGAAACTGAATTGACAGAAAGCATGAAATCTATCAGTAAATTTTCTAAGACTGTCATTGGTATAAAGTTCTTAATAAGTGAAGTCTGTCTTTTAAGTAATATTTTAGTTATTTTTAATATATTATCTCTAGCAAGGCTATAATGTTCACTGAAGTGATTCACTGAAGAGTTTTGATTAAACAGTTCCAAATATCACAATGAAGTGTGTTAAACAAAAAATTTCTAATAAAAATAACAAAATGAAGGAATTACATTCCCAAGGACATTTAGAAAATTGTGAAAACATACTAAAACATATATATGTAGATGAGTACAGTATTTGTTTTCCTTTTTGAATGCTAACATACTCACAAACTAACAAAAATAAACTGAACAAATACTGAAAAATCATTTTTCCAACTTTTTTAGAATTCTATTTATACTGATTGAAGCCATATATATGCATAAAACCTAGAAACCTACTTAAAGATAGCACATAAATACTTTAAACTTTTTCTTAGTACTTTGTCCATGATAAATATTATGAAAAAGCAAATTTCAAAATAAACATACTTTAAATTTTTACTGTATTTTTCCACTGTCAACCAAACAATCACACATCAGACTTCAGTGATGCTCAATATTTTCAAATTGTTCCTCTGGCTCTACATAATTTGGTGAATGGTCAGGAAAAAAAAATCCAAATTAACACTAGGGTTGCAATGTCTTTCTCCATTCCATAGGTGATTTTCAGAGTGATTAACAACCAGGAAGACATAGAAAACAATGAAAAAGGCTATACAGAATGGATGCAGGTTCTGACAAACTGTAATAACCATAGCAAGCTAGCCAGAAAGCAGTCCTGCCCTCTTTTGTTGAGGTTTCAAGTTTTAATGGTTTATTAATTAATTATATTACATTACATTCCAGGAAGGTTAACTCCACAAAAGATCGTCCAGCTGGTCAATGAATCATGGCAAAGGCACTAAATTCCTGCTTTCTAGTCTTTTCCTGCTGAATTTCATGGATTTGCATGACTGAAAATAAGCACTTAATTCAACAATTTGATACATCTAGCTATTGCTTTCTGTTGGAGGCATTTTCCATGAAAATTACTTTAATGTTCAATTTACTTTGTAACTTTTCCTCTGGTATCAATGACAAATCCTGAAACCTAAAAAAAGAAATCCAGCTACTTACGACATTTTTTTTTAAGATTTCATTTATTTATCAGTCAGAGAGAGAGAGAGAAAAAGAAAGAGAGAACACACATAGGGGGAGTGGCAGGTGGAGGGATAAGCAGGTTTCTGGCTGAGCAAGGAGCCCAATGCGGGACTCTATCATAGAACCCTGGGATCATGACCTGAACTGAAGGCATATGCTTAACTGACAGAGCAGCCCAGGTGTCCTGTCCTTACAACCTTCTTTTCTGTGGTTAGTATCCTATATTGTCTTGTCTATATTGTAAAAAGTCTTGGAAATCATAATTGGAACAAAGGAAATGCCCCTGTCAAGACCTAGGCAATGAAATTAGTACACAAAATCAGAAGAAAGAATAAGATAAAAATAATTAAAAAATGGAAATTAATACTGGGTCAGAGCTGTTGATTTCAAATCCACACTTATAAAATAGAGACTTCACTATCTTCTTAGTGGTTATTGAAATAACAATTTATGAATCCTCATTTCTATTTCCTTTATAAAGAAAGTGCAGATGGTCAGTGACAAAAGGGAAGAACTACTGGTATACACTGCATTTATCTTCATATATGTTTTATCATGAAAAATTACCAGTGAAAGACTCCACTTGAGAGTCAATTACTTAATTTAAATGAACCATTAATTGTGTAGCATAGTGTTGAGTGTGACTACAGATATACACACTGTGCTGTGGCTTTATTACATTTAGTTTTAGTAAATAGAGTTAGCTCCCTTTGCTATTCTCTAACAAGTTTCCTAAACCTGTCAATATTATGCTCTAAAAGATTAAATAAATAGCACTTATTCCTAGTTACTGCAAAACTGCATATTCACTACTATCTCTACGAAGCCTATTCAGTGACACGTAAAATTGGGAATGTGGCAGGTCTCACACCACAGGAAACAAATGAGGCAGTGAAATTCCACTTAATCAAATTTAGATCTCATTATGTTATTATATCAGAGTAGAGGAGAAAGGAAAGAGCTCCAGAGAAATATATCATTAATTTTTCTAAAATTTGAGAAAAATACTTTAAAAGGAAAAGAACATCTTTCTGACTGCCTCTGTGATAGAAATCCATTGGTAATTTTGAACAATTTTAAATAAAGTTTCAAAAACTTTATTTTGCCTTTCATTTTAGATGCATTATCAGCTGCCTTGTTAAAAAAGTTGAATTCCACTTGGGTTCTCTCGCCTGCTGGTTACAAGTTATCCCTCTCTTTCATGGTTATACTATACACATTGTCAGTGACAGATCCTTCTTCTCTGTTGACAGTCAAGTATCTTTTTTTGCTGATTAAAATAGCTTCATATTGCACGCTTCATGAAACCTCTAAATACTTGTTTTAAATCACAACTTTGCTTTTTTTAAAAGAGTAATATGCTCTTCTTTCTAAAAGACCATCTGCTTTCCAAGGACAATGGTTTTCATGAGTAATTCTAAGGACAAACACAGTTATTACACCTTAACATATTTTTGCTAGAATAAAGAGTAACATTCAATTACTATTTAAATACACTGAACAGTTTTTGTATAGTACTTAAAGGCCAAACTGTCATTACTGTAATATGTGTTTCTGTAACAGATTTCTCTGCTCCCAGGTTCCAAGGTTAAGTGACAGAATCACTACACTGTAAAAAAAAAAAAAGTCAAAAATATTGTAATTTAAAATTCATTTAGGGGTGCCTGGGTGGCTCAGTGGGTTAAGCCTCTGCCTTCGGCTCAGGTCATGATCTCAGGGTCCTGGGATCGAGCCCCACATTGGGCTCTCTGCTCAGCAGGGAGCCTGCTTCCCCCTCTCTCTCTGCCTGCCTCTCTGCCTACTTGTGATCTCTCTCCCTGTGTCAAATAAATAAATATAATCTTAAAAAAAATTCATTTATAGTTATCAGACTTATTTTCATGCAAAATTAATGTTACCAAATTTCAAAATCGCTACTTTCATTTGTTTTTTCCTTATAGAGAAAAGCAAATAAAACTCTCTACAATATATAATTACTATTTTATAATATGACTCATTTGTTGAAATACATACACTTTTTAGTCTATTTTGCTTTGTATTATTACAGCTCTTTAGAGTCATTCGCTTTTCGAAACTCTAAATTCTTTAATTTACTTAGATTTATTTTAATATAGTGTCTTAAATAGGTAGAAAGAAAGAAAAAGGAAGAGAAATAAGTCAAAATTCCAAAGTGCTGCCTCAAACTCTGAAATAATTAAGACACTATCATCTATCTATCATGTATTTATTTACATCTGTTCAGAGATAGGACTTTTTATTCCTGCTGACTCTAATTAGCTTGGAATATTATTGAAATTGAACTAGTAGTTGATTAAGTAGTATGATTTCTTTGTTATGTGTAATAAAAATAGTTGAGGGAGGTAGGAGTTAAGAATATAACAAATGAAAAACTAATTTAAAAATGCATTGAAAATAAGCATGTGATGAATAGTATTAAAATTAAGAAATTAAAGTAAGAGAGAAAAGAAATGAGTCTGGGAGGTGAGAGAAACAAGCCACAGAGAATAAAGATTTAACACTTCAGTAGTATACTAACTCAAAGGAAAACATTAAAACTGGAATCATATGTAGCACGAGGACCATCAGAATGAATAGCAAGATGAAAATGGTATGAATACAAGTAAAAGAGAAAAAATGAAGGAGTTGAAAAAAATAAGATATGGAATAAAAACAAGCCAATGATGACCCAGTAGATATTTGGCAAGCAACAATACAAAATCCTCTCTCTGAAAAAAATCTCTGTAGAGTTCTTTAGGTGTAACTTATAGATCTAATTGTTACATCACCTACTCATCACCTTTTACTCCCATCCTTGGAACAGATATTTTGATTTGGAAGAAAGTAATTGTCTCCTCATATCTGGAATGTTGGTGTGGTACTTACAAATGTGTTTTCACTTTGGCTGATATAAAATTCCATGAAAGGTCATGAGCTAAGCCACAAGAGTTGCTAATGGAAATATATTCCCTTTGCATCTCTGCATCTCTAAGGTACAGAAAATGCGAGATTAATGATTCCAGTTGACAATGGGAGAGGCTTACTATTATATCAAGACAAATGCTTCATATTTTGTAAAACCTAAACTCCTATAAATCATCTGATTACAAGTCTCAAATTAAATGAAACACCAGGTGAAGCTCTTTTGCTGTCAAAGCTGATTAGAATCTGTTCAGACGGGAAGGCTGCAATCCTTGCCAAAGTCTACCCTGATCAGCTTTTCAAGTGTAAATTTATCAGAATGAACAGACATATTTTTTTAAATGAACATATTACTTCCTTATAATTGCAGATTAATTAGTTTGTTAACTGCTAAAGATTTATAATACAAAGTACCTCATCTATTTAGGGTATGTGAGTAATAAGATGCTTAAGAAACATTCTATATATTTAAGAAAGATATAATAGAGTCTTTGACATATCTCTCCTGAAACTCCAAATATATTTTAATAAAGTATATAATTTGTATCTAGTGGTACCAGAGTAGTAGCAAAATTAAGTCCTATGACCAGTCAAAAAATAATACTTAAAGCAGTCTTCAGAGAATGCTACATCAAAAATTCAAAGTCAGCTTTTTTCAATATGTAAGGATCATTCCATATTTGGGAAAGTATATATAACTATATTGGGCAGTATTACTTTTATCAGAACCTGGAAATATTTTCTTAAAGGCCCATCAGTATTTTTATCACAGGCTTGTTGATTGCTGAAATAAACAGAGTCGGAAAAAATACGGTTTTAAGCAAAAATCTCACAATGGTATCTTGAGTTCAATGTAATTAAATGTTTAAAGATTTTCCACAAGATTGATATGGTTACTTTTAGGTTACTGAAAATTATTTAAAAAAAAAAAAGCTAATAGATCTACAGTGTTTTCTGGATTGTTGACTGTAAAGTAAAAACAGTTTGAAAAAATATTTGGCAGGCATAACAGGAACCTAGTTGCTTTTGGCACAGATAAGCATTCTTCTATCAGTATGTCTCAATGGAAGTTGAGCTAAGGGAATTTATATGTATATTTATTTTATATTTAACTTATTTATACTTATATAATTTTACCATCTCTTCCACTTCCCGTGCTGTCACAGAAGGAAGGACCCAAACGTATATCAAGTAAACAGATCACTTGCCTTTTATAGAAAAATATCACACTGTGTGTGTACACATGACTGTGCATGCACATGTGTGCACAAACACACCAGATATTGAAGGAAGACAGACACAATTGTCAAAGTTAGTGTGGAGATACACCTCTATTTTTATTTTCCATTCATCTATTTAACTTAAAGTTATTATTTCAGATCCTGCTTTTTATTTTGTTGTTGTCGTTTTGATAAATGATGAGATATCATCAATACAGAAGGGATTCAAAACTATATTAGTAGGAGGCACACATGCAAATTTAAAGGACTGAAAGAGAGGATGCCCATCGAGGAGAATCTAAATTCCAGTCTCTTTGCTTGTTTGTTTGTTTGTTTGTTTAATCTGGAGATTATGTTGGTTCAACTTTTTACAGTTCCTAGCATCTACAAGTGTCCAATGACTCAAACTATACTATTAAGCAACAAAGAATCGAGGTTGAAAGCAAAAATCTCTCTTGTGGCAAAATTTAATACGAACCTGGCAGTCTCAATCCTCATGGGTCATTCAGGTACTGTTTATCTGAGTTAAATCTTAAGCAGAACCCAATATCCTCCATTTAAGAGTACACCCTAGATAGCCAATCAGATCACGAAGGTCCCTGTATCTGATTTGTTAAATCAGTTTCATTTTTTTTAAATCAGTTTCATTTTTGAGGACTAACAAATTCTCCCAATCTGTCAAATATTAGTCAAGACCAGAAAGTTGAAAACAAAATAAACTTAATCACATTTATATTCCTATCAATGGAAGAATAAATTAGAAAAATAACTGAGTGGTAATGCAAATCCAATTATTTGATTCCAGAGTGCAGCAATTCCACATTCATATCTGCAAGAAGCTAGTAACCTCAGGGTCAACCGTTTCCAAACACATGCCTATCACCAGAAAATAAAGTATCATTATTGTGGGGCTCCTGGGTGGCTCAGTTGGTTAAGGGTCTGCCTCAGGCTCAGGTCATGATCTCAGGGTCCTGGGATTGAGTTCCTCATCTGGCTCCTTGCTCAATGGGGAGCCTGTTTCTCCCTCTCCCTCTGCCTGACACTCTCCCTGCTTGTACCCTCTCTCTCTCTTTCTCTCACTCTGTCACATAAATAAAATGTTAAAAAAAATAAAGTATCATTAATATTGTGTTCAATTTATAAACTGCCTTCTGATTTAGTATTGTCAGTATGTATCTGGCCTGCTTTGCCTTAATTTGGATACTGTTGTAGTTCAGTTTTTTTCATTACTAGGATTGGTGTGAATTTTTCTTCCTCTCTCTCTCTCTCTCTCTCTCTCTCAGTTTCAACCTGCATTTACAGATATTGTTTTATTTTATTTTATTTTGTTTTATTTTATTTTATTTTCTACTTTGGATGACAAGTGAAAAGGTTCCAGTGGAAATGTGGGTTCATCACTATTCATTTGGTTGAAATCCTGACAGTTGTTAAGCATAATAAAGATGGCCGTATTTTAATTTCCTTAATTTGGAAACATTTTCTCTTGCATTTTCAATTATAAAGCAGATTCATATGCCTTCTCTCACTAACACCAAAACATACAGCCTCACATGATGACCAAACACATAAGATTTTTTTCAATATTTTAACTATTTAAATAAAATATTTTAAATATTTTAAAATATTAAATGATAATACATTTTTCCCCTTTTGAAATGATATTTTCAGTCATTCTGTTGATGAACCAATTAAATAAACATACAAAAACTTGCTGACAGTACTAAAAGAAAGTTTGGATGAAAACAGTATAAATGGTAAAATGTGTTCCTGCCTCAAGAAGCTGTTCCCCTGGGGCGCCTGGGTAGCTCAGTGGGTTAAAGCCTCTGCCTTTCGGCTCAGGTCATGATCTCAGGGTCCTGGGATCGAGTCCCGTATCTGGCTCTCTGCTCAGCGGGGAGCCTGCTTCCTCCTCTCTCTCTGCCTGACTCCCTGCCTACTTGTAATCTCTCTCCATCAAATAAATAAACAAAATAGTTAAAAAAAAAAAAGAAGCTTTTTCCCTATTTATGTGAAGAAAACAGATTAATGAAGCAATTTGTACAAATTTCTTAAGGTATTAGATATCATTCTTTAACTTGTGAATTATATAAAGAATTATATATCAGATATACTACATAATTATATATGTATGTAGGTATGTTATGTGTGTGTATATATATATCTTTTTCACAGAATTCTTGTAAATAGATGAGACTGTACTCAAGTACTTTGCATCATGTCTTAAACTCCCTATCTACATATTTATCTTTCAAATCTCAGACAAAATATCTACTTGGTGTTCACTGTGTGCAGAACAATGAATGGATATATAAAAACAGATAAAAAGATTCCTGTCCTTAAGGATCCTAACAATATAATGAGGGGTTTAGACTATTTGTCATTTAAACAACATTATAGTAATTCTATGTTACATTTATACTTAGCTACACATCGAGCAAAGTGAAAAGCCAAAATTAGATTATTTTTAAGTGGCACGTGAGACAACTCAAGAGATACAAAGTTCAAGCTTGATAGCCTCACTCTTCTGTTGATTTATATTTTCAAGCTCAAATAACATAAAGATTTGTCATGACTTTAAGGTCTTAATTTTAATCTTTTTCTAACTCTTTTTTCCTAATGGAATAGTTAAGACTATAAAAGACTCCTCCATCTTTAATTTCTTAGCTGTATAGTTCAAAGGTGTACCTTATGTTCTGAAAAACACTTTGTCGTAATTCAGTTTTGGTAACCAAATATCAAGCTATCATCTGTCTGACTTACCTCTGGATTTAACACAATGTGAAAGATGTATCATAACCTGTAAGGCATTCTTGGAAAAATATTTACTTGGCTTCTAATCCTCATCAAGTAAACAGAAATTTCAGATTGTGTGACATTCAATGGAAAAGTGTCAATGCTATGATGGGCAAAAGAAAAGTTTAGAAATATTCTAGATAAAAGAAGATTAAAGAGCCATAATAACCTATGCAATGCATTAACTTTATTTGGATCCTGGACTGGGAAAAATAAAATAACTGCAGAAGGTATTTTGAGTACCACTGGAGAAATTTGATTATGGACTGGATATTACATCAATGTCACATTTCATGGGCACGATGATAGTATTGTGCTTATGTAAGGGTATGCCTAGTTCTCAGAATCACTTAGGGGTGAGGTGCCTGGATAGCACAGGCAGTTAAGCATCTGACTCTTGGTTTGGGCCCAGGTTGTGATCTCAGGGTCATGGGATCGAGCCCTGTGTTAAGTAAGCCCTGGGTCAGGCTCCACATTCTATGCAGAGTCTGCTTAAGACTCTCTCTCACTCTCCTTCTGTCCCTCCCCTTCCTCTCTAAAATAAATCTTTAAAAAAAAAAATCATTTAGGGGTAAAACATCATGATGTCTACAAAAACATATATATGCATATATTACATATATGAATACACAATTCAGGAAGACAAAAAGAGGAAGCATATTTCACAGAATATTAATGGTTGAGAAATCCAGGGTATATAGCAGTTTACTAATCTTTTAACTTTTCTGTCAGCTTGAAATTCTTCACAGCAAAAAAACAGGGGAAGAATTCAACTCTTTAAATAATAATTTCCATTTCTTAGATGAACTAGTGACTAATGATGTCCTAAAATCTCAAAAAAGAAAACCAAAGTAGTTCTGTGTGTTATGGGTTGAATTGTGTCCACTCAAAATTTATATATTTATTGGGGTGCCTGGGTGGCTCAGTAGATTAAAACCTCTGCCTTCAGCTCAGGTCATGATATCAGGGTCCTGAGATCGAGCTCTGCATTGGGCTTCCACTCAGCAGGGAGCCTGCTTCCCCCTCTCTCTCTGCCTGCCTCTCTGCCTACTTGTGATCTCTTTCTCTGTCAAATAAATAAATAAAATCTTTAGAAAAAATTATATACTAAAGTCCTAACTGCCAGTACCTCAGAACATGTCTATGTTTAGAGACAGAAGTCTTAAAAGAAATGATTAAGGTAAAATGAGGTCATATGGGTGGGTCTTAAACCAATATGATGGTCATAATCTCAAAGAGGAGGACACAGATACACACAGAGGGAAGACCAGGTGAAGACAGCCAACTACAAGCCAGGGAAAGAGGCTTCAGAGTGCAACTCTGACAAAACCTTGGTCTTAGATTTCTAGCCTCCTGAACTGTGAGAAAATAAATTTGTTAGTTGTGCCACTCAGTGTGATTTGTTTGTTTTATGGCAGCACTAGCAAACTAACACACTGTGTCAGAATTCTAAGACCAATTCCCAATGCCCCTCACCCTTGTATGACCCTTCCCTTCTGAATATGGGTAAACATGTGAGTATGATGAGATAGCACTTCCAGGCTTGTATTATATTATATGGCAAAAGGGGCAATTATCCAAATGTTCCTAATCTAATCAGATGAGGTCTTTAAAAGCAGAGTTCCTTCCATCGTGTACTGAAAAGACTGTCAGAGGTTTGAAGCATAAAGCATGAGGGAGTTTTGACATACTATAGCCAGCTTTGAAAATAGAGGGGGTCACCTTCCAAGGAATGTAGGTGGCCTTCAGTTGTTAAGAGCAGTGGAGGCTGACAGCTATAAAAAAATCATGGTCCCAATCCTACAACCACAAGAAACTTCATTCATCCAACAACTGAAATGAGCATGGAAGTGAATTATTCCTTAGACCCTCCAGCTAAGAGCCCAGGCTGAGGAACACCTTGATCTCAATCTTGTGAAACTTTAAGCAGAAAATTCATTTGATCCTGCCTAGACTTCTGACCTACAGAACTGTAAAATAAGAACTGTGTGCTGTTTTAACATGCTCAATTTATGGTAGTTTGTTATACAGCAATAGAAAACTCGGAAGACTCTCCTCATAATCTACATAGTTATGGTCAATATGTGTTTTCAAACTAGAGGTGTGTGTGCATGTCTATGTGATTTGTATGTGTGAGCACTTAAGTTTAAGAGAATATTAATTATATTTTCCAGATTCAATTTGCTCATATGTGCACATACAAAGTTCATATACATATACAGTTCATATATAAATGTTAGTGCTTTTTTATACATTTTATGTACCTCTTATATGATTAATTTTCTATAATTAAGCTTTTATAATGATTAACACAGTGACATATACACATTTATAAATAAAACCTTTTCAGTTGGAAAAAATAATCAAAATCTTCTCTCCAGTTGTTAGTATACCTATCTTTCATGTTTAGTATATTGATTTTGTCTTTCCCAAAATCCACCACAACATCTGTCACATAGTAGTCACTCAATTAAAATTTGTTGTGTGCAAATTGAATAGCCAAACAATTTGAGTATGTACAGAGGGTTGTGTGGTATAATGGAAAGCATGCTGATGTGAATATAATGTGAGATGAGCATACATGAAAATCCTGCCTCCACTAACAGAGAATCTTATCAGAACCTATTTAACTTCTCTGAGCTTCATTTTCCCATCTTGAAGGCTGTATAGCAGGGTATAGGGTTCAGGTGTAGCTCAGTCACTTAATTGCCTTAAGGCCTCTAGCAAATAACTTTCCTCATGATTTATTTTTATTATTATCTATAAAAGGAGACTATAGTTAGTATTATAGGCAGGGCCACCATTAGCTCATATAATGCCTCCATACAAATTAGAAAATGTCACCCCCTTTTCAGGATAATTTATTTCCATTTGTGAGAAAATACGTACACCCAGGCTGACCTTCATATTCATGCCACTTGGTGCCCTGTTCAGCATGAACAACTGTACCTGACATCCTGTTCAGGGTTGGTGTTAGAATCAAAAGAGATAACCCATATACTGCTCATAGCACAGAATCTGACTCATACTGATCTGTTTTGTGTCAGTAATCACTATCATAATGTTTATCATAAACATCATCTACCTTAACACAAACATAGTAGCATTTAACCAGGATAGAGGACTATATTAGCATCAATTAAAACCCTGGTACAGGGGCACCTGGGTGGCTCAGTGGGTTAAAGTCTCTGCCTTTGGCTCAGGTCGTGATCATGGGGTCCTGGGATTGAGCCCCGCATGGAGCTCTCCACTCAGCGGGGAGCCTGATTCCCCCTCTCTCTCTGCCTGCCTCTCTGCCTACTTGTGATCTCTCTGTCAAATAAATAAATAAATACAAATCTTTAAAAAACAAACAAACAAACAAACCCTGGTACATGGTAGGGTATGGCAGAAATGTTTGGAGGACCTTTTCTAGTAAGTACCGTGAACACAGTAGTTCCTCAGTAAATAGCTACTCAGTAAATAGAGGAACACAGTAGTTCCTCAGTAAATAGTAAATAGTAAATAGAACACAGTAGTTCCTCAGTAAAGAGGCTACTCAGTAAATAGCCTCAGTAAATAATTTTCTTAAAGAAAATTAACCTATAAATTATGAGAAATCTAGTTCAGTGACAAAATTTGTTTCACTATTTAAGTGAAAATACATAGCATGACATTCATTTAAAAAAGTGAGTTGTCTAGGGGCTCTGGGGTGCTCAGTTGGCTAAGCATCCCGCTTGTGATTTTGGCTCAGGTCATGGTCTCATGGGTCATGAGATGGAGCTCCACTTAGGACACCATGCTCAGTGGGGAGTCTACTTGGGATTCCCTCGCTCCCTTTCCCTCTGCCTTTCTCCCACTTATGTATATGCGCCCTCTCTCTCTCTCTCTCAAACAAATATTTTTAAAAAACTGAATTCTCTGATATGTGCAAATTTGGAAGTAAAATTCCTCAAAGGCCCATGTGAAAAAAGAAGCATTTCTTTTTACTGTCGCATTTTAGAGCAACTCATCATAAATATTTGAAAAAATAAATCTATAGTAATTATATAACACCTTTTTATCAAAATTATTTTTTCATTTTGTAATGAAATACAAATTTCATAAATTTCATAATGTAATACCATTACAATGCTATTCACCTAAGAACAGCATTGTAGAATGAAACTGGTGTTCTTACAGTGTTCTAACCACTACTGTAGGAATAGGATTTCAATTTACATCTCTTTAAATAAGCTTATAATGCCTGTAAATTTAGTACTCCATATATCTTCAAAGAAGAGAAGGCATTTTTTTAATTGCTACATTGTCCTTCTACTGGTATAAAAATAGATAGAATTTTACTAGATGTATAATAGATTGTTGTATTAGTCTGCTAAAACTTCCCTAACAAAACACCATAGACTAGGTGGCTTAAAATTTATTTCTTCACAGTTCTGGAGGTCAGAAGTCTAAGATCAAGATGTCAGGATTGTTTCCTGGGAAACTTTTCTTTGGATTGCAGATGGTCACTGTCTTTCTGCTTCTTCACATGGTCTTCGATCTGCGCACGCTTGTCCCAGTGCCCCATGGTGTATCCAAATTTTCTCTACTTACAAGACCTCCACTAAGCTCAGACCCACTCCAATGGCTTCTTTTTAAATTGAATG
>CM053605.1:75905452-75919287 GCA_028646535.1 Procyon lotor | reverse complement strand
AAGAAGAGATTATTGATTGCATATTGAATCCAAAGACAAGTAATTTCTATTAGGAATCACTTTTCTCTTGGCAACTCTACCAGGGGTATTGGGAAGTATTTGTTTTCTTTCTTGCTGTTGAGTCTTAAGAAAGATTTGTGCATCTTGGATTCTGCCATCTTGTATCTGATCCTTCAAGGTTAACCAGTGATTAACTTGGACAAACTCTTCCCTTCCAAAGGATCCTTTTCTCCCCCCAGTAAACAAACATCCAACAAACCCTGCATGCAACCTGAGCTCATTCACTAGTGTCCTCTCACCTAAGCCTTGTTTAGTCTACCCATCTTCCATGAACTTGGCTCCTTTGTGAGCAATTTCTCCCATCCTGAAAATCAAGAAAGCTAATGTTATGAAAATTTTGATTAAAAAAAAAATCAACACAAAGTTAGTCATGTTGCCTGCTGAACAAGGCTAATATAGCAATTAGCAGAATGATGATACTCTTTATCCTGATCAAAATTCCCTAGGCATACAGCATCTGGGTTTCATATCTTGCTTTCAGGGAAGGATGATGGAAGATGTGGAAGAAGGGACAGAAAAAGAAAGGCACTGCCATTAAAATAAGTTCTTAGAACACAACATCCTTTAGTGCTTCATTTAACAAAATATGTCATTTTAGAAGCACTTCTGAGTAAAAGTCAAATGTAAATTTTATACACTGACTATAAAGAATAAAACGTCCTCCGGGAAGGAATGTGCTCACCCGTGAAAGGTAGAAAGCCTTCATCCCCAACCCCAAATGCTAGATTAGATGTGGATAAATGATGGATTGAATCATTTCTAAGAAGACTCCTTGTTCAGCCTTCAGCTTTGTCCCTATAGAGACCTGCAAGAGCATTTGTTTACAGTACATCATCCCTTAAGCCAAAGAGATTTTATCAGAGTTGTCTGTGGAATTCACCTATTTTGTTTTACCCCCTTTATTTTATAACATTTCAAAGTTTGCATTCCCTCCAGTTTCCAGTCCTGGCTGAGAGACACAAGTCCCTTTTTATCCTGTGACCTGTGATCTTAGATCAGAAAACCAACAAGCAGTGACTCCTTGAGTCAAAGTGAAGCTTTTTTTTTTTTTTTTTTTTTTGATGCTGGTCTTGCTCTGCCTGTGTGAACTCTAGTCCACTCAGTTTTATCACCTCTGCCTCCAATCAGGCCTTCTTAAAGCTGGAGAGGCCGACTTGCAGAGACCCATCAGTACATTGTGGGGCAGAATGAAGAGAAATGTCACCCTCCACCCATCCCCACTGTGCTAGGAAAAGGAACCAACACCAGACAGACTCTTTCAATTCATAATTACACTTTTCCCCACCTTTCTGTCACCCCTCTATATCAACTCTTAAGTGGGAGTCTTTTTACTATTGAAGAAGGGTCAGTGTTTTTGGCCTCTCCATTGCTAAAGAGAGGAGTCTCTGAATAAAATGAAGAGCAAAACAAAAGGAATTGAAAGAGATATAAACTATCCTCATGGGTCTCATATGCTTTCCCTTTAATCTGCAAGATCATTTCAACTTCCCTACCTAACGAAAAGCTTAGCTGTATGGCTCTCATACATTAGCTCATTGCAAAGTGACCTCTAAATCACTATTACTTAGAAACAAGCACCACGCTTTCATTCATTTTACTGTTCCTGTCTAGTTTCAATGTCCTATTCTACTATATATTTTTAAAGGGCAGGATCTGTTTGCTAATAACCTCCCACTTGAATTTGATTTTATTTCTCTGACCTCTGTCAAAGAAAGACAATTTTGAAGGAAATCATAAAAGACTTGTTACCTTCTATCCTAGGGGATAAGTCACTGTATAAATACAAGAAGTTCATTAATATCTTCCTATCTAAATAAAGTTTAAAATCCTACACGCCAGAAACACAATAGAAGAAGTGGTCAACTCAGGCAGAGGCACATCTAACCTTAATAACTCGGTTATTCTCACTCTCCATAAATGCTTCTGTTCCTATCACCCAGGAGACTTGCTACTTTTCCTGCATTATTCAATTAGAATGGATCACTCCCCACGTCAGTGTGATATAACCCTGTTGGGATAGCTTTTTGTGTTTTTCAAATGACATCATACTTTTAAATTAGGTGGCCTAAAGGGTCCTCTGAGGAGCTGGATCCTTCTTTACCTCAGCGCTTCACAATATGAAGGCAAGTTCAAAGAAATATAAACTCTGTCTTCACTGATAACAGCCAGTGTACAGGAGGACAGAGGACCCTAAACTCATTTTTTTCATTTTTTAAAATGAGATAACCTCTATATTTCAGGACTACAGTGTTGATTAAATATGATTATTCACTAATGTGTTTTGTGGCCATGTATTTTAACTTTAGTTAATTAGTTAACATGATGTTTTTGGAAGAGTTCCTAGAAAAAGGCCACCTGTCCCCAAATAATCTCGATACTGTATTTGTCCTAATGTTTGAGTATAACAGACCTAATTATTAAAAACTGTTAACAGCTTAAATTGAATGAGTGTTTATGGTAGATTAATTCTATCCCTAGCCACACCCTTAGAGAATAAAGCCAATTTTCAGTAAGAATGAGAGAGGGGGCAGTTAGGATGTTCTATCAAAAGACCCTCAGGGTAAGAGGGCATCTGGAATTCAGGGTAGGGTGTGTGGTAAAGAAAATCTTCCTATGCAACAGATACTCTCGTTCTTTCTTTCTTTCTTTCTTTCTTTCTTTCTTTCTTTCTGTCTGTCTGTCTGTCTGTCTGTCTTTCAGCAGAGAGAGAGAGGAAAAGGACAAACAGGGCAAGGGCAGAGGGAGAGGGAAAGAGAATCCTAGGTAGGCTTGGAGTCCAACAACACGGGCCTTGATCTCATGACCCTGAGACCATGACCTGAGCTGAAATCAAGAGTCTGTTGCCGAACTGACTAAGCCACCCTGCAACAGACACTATTTTATAAGCACATTACTGTAAGGCAGGTACACTCATGTCCTCCATACAGATGAGGTAATGGAAGCCTGGAAAGGTTAAGTCAGTTGCCTGAGAGCAAAGACATTCATGGAGGAACTGGCTTTGGAGCCAAGCAGAGAGGATTCAGAAGCCCTGATGGGGCACTGAGTCTGGCTCCTCCCATGCGGGAGAGGAGGAAGGAGAGTGAAGGACACTGTGCCTCCTGCTGCCTAGTGCCTCTTTCTACCCAATAGCTACCCTCCCCTTGTTCTTTAATAGCAGAGCCACTCATTCCTTTTTGGAAAGCAACGGCCCCTCATGAAAATACTCATTGTCCCACACTGCCTATGTTTCGTTCTGGCCATGGACATTTAAGGAGAAATCCACTGAGCTTGATATTTTGTTAAACAGAGAGACTGGCACTTGCCTTTTCCATTTTCCCTGTCCCTTCTTCCTGTCTGAAATGAAATTACCTACTGGCAGAGGTGACGTAGTCATGCTTTGACTCTAAGACTGACAGCTCCATGCTAGGGAGGGCAGAGCAGAAAGGTGGCGTTTTACAACTTTTTTATAGCAGAACAACAAATCTCTATCTGGTTAAGTGACTGCTTTTGCTTCGCGTCAAATACAATCCTAACCTGTAAGGTGATATGCAAACACAGGAGAAAGAACCCAGTTTTGGTAATGGCACCATACTGAGTCTGGCCCCACCAGGTGGTGGGTACACACGTAGCTCTGTGCCACATACGTCCACTATGAGGGGTGACGCTGCTCGCTGTGCAGCAGTACCCAGGCACAGACCCAACTCCGTACGCAACAGTGGGTATAGTTCAGTGATGACACTGCAACAGGGGTCAGCAAACTAACGGCCCGCTGGCCAAATCCCGCCTGTGGCCTGTTTTGAATAGACTGTAAGCTGAGAAAGTTTTGTTTTGTTTTGGTTTGGTTTGGTTTCCCATCTTAAAGGGTTTGACAAACAAACAAACAAGAATATGCAGTGGAAATCACATAGGACACAAAATCTAAAATATTTACCATCTGGCCCTTTGCAGAAAAAAGTTTGCTGATCCCTCAGAAGGACAGGATAGAGTCAATGTACCCATGACCGTAACTATCCAGGTTGCTGTTCTTACCCTCCTTTAAGGCCATTTTTAGTCTCCTTTGTTGGCCGGTGAGTCATGACATCCAAAGTATGATAGGTAATTGAAGGGCAGGGCACCCTAAATGATTGTCTGAAGGAGGCTGGTGTAGGGCAAAGGAAAGGAAAAAAACAAACAAACAAAAAAACCCAAACACGGCAGAACTAATACCTTCCAGACTTAAAAAAGAAGAATCTAGTTTTAAGTATATTAACATCAGAGTGGCTGAAAACATCACACATCAGCTGAAGCAGATTGTTGGAAAGGAAGTATCATTAAGCACTGAACAGAAAATCCTAGAAGAAATTAAATTATGAATACCTCAGAATAAAAGTGCCTTTCAAGAAGACTTCCCTGCCACAGGTGGTGCTAAGCTTTCATTCCACAAATAAACATTATCACCATTCACTTTAATTCTTGTCACATACGACGATGCTAGATTAACAACTGGATTGAAAGCACTGAGTAGAAAGATGGTGATTTTCCTGATTTTCTATTCTCATTGCCTCGTAGAACCTAAAGATGATTATTCATTTAGACCCCTGAAAAATTACTTCAAATAATATGGAGAAATAAGCAATTTTATTTTTAATAGAAGGCTAATGAATCATTTCTTATATCCAATGTAAGGATATAAATTATTAAATTTCTCCAATTGAATATTTAAGAAAACTCATCCCAACACACAATCAGCTTAGTGGTAAACCAACCTCCCACAAAAGTCTGGAGTCTTTTTGGTTTTGGCTTTTATTTTTTTGTTTGTTTGGTTGGTTTTTTTCTTGTTGTTTTTTTGTTTCTTTTTTTTTTTTTTTTCACTACAGCCTGAGTCTAAACAACACAGAAGAGGAATATATGTGCACATTAAAATTTCAAATCCTCAAATATCTAAATTTCATTTAAGTTCAAAATTTCTCATTTTTCTACATGTACATTTATCTTCTAAAGTATTTTGATCATCAGCATTTCGCAAGTAAAGCTTTTTTTTCCTCGAAAAGTGTATTGCATCAGCTGTTTTCATCTAATATTTTGTAGATACAACACACTTTGTCTTCAAATCCAAGATGATAACACACTTTCGTTCAGTCACTGAACACAAAATTACCCTTCCTAAGAATAAATCTTTAAGGTTTTCTATTTCCAGTATTTATCCTTCACATTGAATGTATGAATTCATATAATTATAAAATTATGCAATTATTTTATCTAGATCAGTGATGACTGCATATGAATGTCATAAAACAACACATTACAAAGCACTATGATTAGAGAAAATGGTAATTGTGAACATCTGGATTGAGAAATTCAAATTTGAAAAACTCTGATATTTTTCATAAAGCTTTTTTCTATGCTTGTCCATATTTCAATGGGTACTGACTAAAATCATTTATCTGGAAGAGGCTAATTTAATGTAGATCCAAATATGTGCTTAGATCAAGTACCCAGGTAGAGAAATAGTCATGTCTAGTTTTGTTATGTAACTACACTGATATAAGAATAGTCTTAACATTTCCTTTAAGGATAGTCAGCAATTTTGATGTCAAAGGAGTAAAAACAGCCAAAATGAGGAAATATTTTTAAATAGAATTCATCACATTTTATTGGAGAGGAAAATAACTATATACTTAAACACTGCCAAAAATATCTTAAGCAGGTATGAATTTCATTTTAAAAATATTTTAAGAAAGCAGAAAGTGTATCTCTATTTTTAATGAACCCACATGTAATTTCTAACTTAAGGCTGCTAAAGCCTAATCTCTGTGAATGAAGGATCTATCTCTTCCCAAGGCCAAGGTGCTGTCTACCTTCTGGGTAGGGTGGATATTCGAATATTTAACAACATTGTGGTGGATACACCTACAATTCATAGGAAATGCCCAATCAGTCAGCGGGGATGCTGGCTGGCAAACTTGGGTCTAGTCCATTGATTTGGCCCTGATAGGTATCGGCCATGTTCCTAGAGGTGTGGAGTGGGCATGGGAAGGGGAAAGGGATACTTGTCACCCATGCACTTTAGCACGCACTGCAGGGTCTCTTTCCTCTCTGGGCTTTGGCTGTGATTACACAGGTCCTTGCAACTCTTCTCTACCACAAAGCCTCTCTAGTCTGAGTCTCCTACTTAACTCCCTCTTTAGCACAAAAAGAACATCATTTTTGTCTATCCTTCATCAGCATAAAGGAAACTCCTGCCTTTATAAGCTCTCCAGCCATGTCTTCTTAATTGCTTTTGCTTTGTGTCAGGTACACAGTTCCATGGAATTGTTCCCTTTAACATGACCTTCCTACACATGCATTCCATAAAGCTATCTCACATCTCTGTCATTTTTTCCATCAGCAATTTTGTGGAAGAATCAGGACAGAAACACAAGATTGCAGTACCAAAACTCAAAAATTTAACCTTTTATTCTGATCGTGCCATGGCAACCCTCCCTTGCACCTAACAAGGAGAGAAGTCCCAGACGGTACTCCAATAGGGGAGGGTCCCACTACTTATATTTCATGCCCAGTGCACTTATTATTGTTATCTTCTCTCATTATTATGCCATCTGTACCCACAGCCATCCAACTGAGATTTTTTCCTTCTTTTTCGTGTTTAAACAACTTTATTTTTATATAATTCATATACCATACAATTCGCCCATTTTAATATGCATGAGTCATTGTTTTTAAATGTATTAACAGTGTTGTACAACCAGACTGCAATCTAATTTGAGAACATTTTCACCTTCAAAAGACATCCCATCTGCAGCAATTCTCATTGCTTCCAACCCCACTTGGCTCTGAGAACCACTCACCTACTTTCTATTTCTATAGATTGGCCAATTTGAGATCTTTCAAATGAATGAAATAAAAAATACATGGACTTTTGTGACTTGATTCTTTTCTTTAGCAAAATGTCTTCAAGGTTTACCCATATAGCATGCAGGAGTACTTCATTCCTTTTTATTGCCAAATAACATTCTTTTGTATGGATGTACTACATTTTATTTATCCATTAGGGCTTTTTCCCCATTAACGTATTTTTTTTTTCTTTTATCATGCCAAGAAACTTTTCTATGCTATAGGGAGTCTGGTAAAGGTTTTCTGAATTAAACTGGTGAGAATTACAAATGTAGTAAATAACTACAACCTCTTCCTATGGAAGAAGAGATCTGTTCAAAGGAAGGAGCAATTAATGCAAATATTCAAGAACCCATATGCTGAGAAACTTTAAAAACACTAGCAAACATAAAGAAAATGAATAATCATTGCTTCTGCTTTCTAATGGCAAGATTTTCATCAAAACTTACATTGGCCCTGCCTGCAAGACTTGTAAACAAGTAAATAAAAATGGAAAGTGGAACCAGTAATTGTTATATCTTACAATATCAAGCACTAAGGATGACGGATTTTTTTCCCCCTACTTCGACCCAACAGCACCACATAGCTGCTTTGAGAATACTGATAAGTTGTCACACCTGGTTGCAGGAGGTGCACAGACCAAACCAGAAGCGCTTGAAATAGCAATATCAACATTTAGGGGGCTGCTCCTACTCCATTTGATAGTGGGTATAAAAAAACAGTATAGCAGATTCAGCCACAGCCCTATTATTTATAATTTTGCGTTAGTAGCATTTTTCATGCACGCAAAGCCCTCAGTGGACTCCAAGTTAGATACAGTGGTATGATTACAGTTGGGATCCATGTGTGTGAAGGGCTTCTGAATCTACTATTATAAAGGCAAAGAAGTTCCCTGTATGGATGAATAAATATAATTTCTATCTTGCCGTTTCACATAAGAAAACATGTTCAATAGTTTGTATAGTGTCAGAAGACATCAACAGAAATAATATGGGAGCTCAACTTGATTACTTTACTATTCTTTCTATATGCTCTTCTGTCTCAAATGGGTGAAATAAATTATTGGAGAGGGTCTTATTCCCTTTGTGTGCTACGTTTAAAAGTTTTTTTTTTTCCCTCCTCAAGTTATTTTTTTCTAGTAGTAACACAATCACACTGAAATAATTAACCTTGCATTTTCTTCCTTTCAAAATGAATTCACACTACAAAACTGCATTTTATGGTCTCATACACATAGTCATTTTAAAGGAAACACAAACAAAAGGTTTCAAGTTTCTTGGGCTATTTGGGGGGAAAAAAAAAGAAGCAACTAGAACAGCAGTCATCCGTGAAAACAACTGACATTTAATTTCACATGTAAGGTAAATCTGAATGGCACAAGAACCTTTCTACTCACAGGTATCTAAAGACTCGTCTGAATCATCAGGGCAGTCAGGGTCCCCATCACACAGCCAGCTCTGGGAGACACAAGTCACATGATCGTGGCAAAGAAATTCACCAGGATCACACAACTGCTGATCTGAAAATGAAAATGTTTTGAAATAAAATATGAATGATCTGAACATGAACACAAGAGCAGTACAAAGATGAAATGTGGGAAAGCAATACATAAAAGGTTCATGAGTGTGATCCACATTTTTTGTTCAGCAAAACTAAACCAATTATTTATCTTAATTTTAGCCACTCAGCTCAAGCACATAATTTTGATAAAAATTGACTATGTTGTAATCTCACACAATCTGTTCTGAAAACAGTTGAGAATTCTGTTTGTGTTTATCACTAGAACTTTAGTCATATTGGATAAGGCATATAACAATCACAGCCAGTAGGTTTTATAGATTTTGATCCAAAGCTGACGTTCTTAACTATAGAAATTTTAGTTTCCTTCTCTGCTCTAAGAGAAAGAAAAACCAGAAATAAAACTTAAAATATTTTATTTAAATTCCATGTCTGAGAATTGAGTTCCTAATCATCCATCCTGATACTGGGGCTACATATCTCTACATCAATTAGATACCCATTATCATAATTTTTTTTCTTTTTGGCTACACGTTCCCAGATGACACTTTCTGCTACTGGATAGCAAAAGTGATAGTAACTCCCATAAAGCTTTGCCCTAACTTGGGTTTCTACAATTGGCTGTATCCAAAAATGACATCATTTTCCTTCAATGGCTTCAGAATATTTAGGATCTGTAGTCTTTCCTCAGGCTCTAGTAAACTAATCATATTTCTTTTTTTTTTTTTTGCTTTGTTTTGTTTTTGCAATACACTTATTTATACATTGTGAATCCATTCAATAAAACATTTACTTTTTAATATTTTAAATGTCTGAAGAAGGAATGTTTTTTCTAATTGATGATCTCTGAATGTGAAGGAATGCTAGCCATATCAAATCTTAGCCATTTGATATAACTTACACTTTTGTTATGTATATACAGGAATGAGTCAAGATAAAAAATCTATTAGTAAGTAGACCTTTCAATATGTAGCAAATAAAAATTCTAAGACCATAATTTAATTGGCTTTTTTCCCCCCAGTAATATACAGAATGATGGTGAGTTTTCCACACAATGGGATAAAGTATGGTATATTTTCTCTTTCTCTCGCTCAACCTCTTCTCTCCCAACCCCAACATAATTTTCAATAATATGTATTACAAACCCACACAAACATATATACAACTCGTGGGTTTATATCTATTTTTTCCACTTTCAAACTATAGATATCACTTGAAAGTTCTTATTATTTTATCTTATCCTATTATATTTTTCAATAAATTCACAATCAATACCCCACTTATTACCACTATTATCAGCTGGGTTTTTTTTTTATTATTTGTTTGTTTTGTTTTGTTTTTGCATTAAGTTGATTGAGCATACTCTGTATCTGGCTCTAGAAAAACAGCTACAAAAATGTAAAAGTCATCATCTTTGTCTGCTTGTGCCAATAGATCCAAGAGGAAAGAAAGTAGCCTTATGAAACAAGTTGCTAAATAAATGATATAGAAAATAACTGCTGAAAGAAGAGACCACAGGGGTGCCTGGAGGGCTCAGCTGGCTAAGTATGCAACTTCAGCTCAGGTCATGATCTCAGAGTCCTGGCATCCAGCCCCAAACCCCACATCGGGCTCCCTGCTCTTGGGGAAGCCTGCTTCTCTCTCTCCCTCTGCCTGCTGCTCCCTCTGATGGTGCTCTCCACCCCCCTGTCAAATAAAGAAATAAAATCTTAGGGGCGCCTGGGTGGTTCAGTGGGTTAAGGTCTCTGCCTTCGGCTCAGTCATGATCTCAGAGTCCTGGGTTTGAGCCCCACATTGGACGCTCTGCTCAGCAGGGAGCCTGCTTCTCCTCTCTCTGCCTGCTTCTCTGTCAACTTGTGATCTCTCTCTATCAAATAAAAAAATAATAATAATAAAAAAATAAAATTTTAAATAAATAAATAAACCAACTAATCAACCAAATGCAGGGGTGCCTGAGTGGCTCAGGTTAAAGGTCTGCTTTAGGCTCAGGTCATGATCCCAGGGTCCTGGGATGGAGCCCCATGTCTGGCTCCATCCTCATGGGAAGTCTGCTGCTCCTTCCCCCTTTGACCTCCCCTCAACTTGTGCTCTTGCTCTCTGTCTCTCTCCCTCTCAAATAAATAAATAAAATATTTTAAAAATATACCTAAAAAAAGAAGAGACCACAGATAGAGATGGAGACAAAAACAAAGAATAGTTTGGAGACGTAAGCATTACTTTAAAAATAGGTAGGATTTGGATACATGGATAGTAAATATAAAGTACTCCAAATGAGGGGCAGAGTGAAAATATAACTAAGAAACCAATTACTAAAGTGCATTTGAAACAAACAAAATATTTCTAAAATTGAAATGACATTCAGGTTATAGAACCTTGATTTTTTTTTCACCAGTTTGTGTGATATTTATAAGTATATTCCACTGCTAGAGAAGGAAGACTTAAATTTTGCTTTAAGAGTGTCATATAACTTTTGTAGTTAATGTAGGGAAAGAACATGAGATAAAATTCAAATTGTTTTGCTTATAGACAAGGAGACTATATAATTTATCACAAAACTGGGTGAGTTCTGAAGATGAAGAAAGGCTTATTAATAATTATAGTGGGGAAACAGGCATAAACCAAATTTATTCCAGAAAAATCAGAATGGATGTTCATTGTACCTATAGCTACTCTGCATTTGATTTATGATCTTGAGATGCTGGATTATTTCCTTCCTTCTTGCCTCCCAAACTATAACAAATTGCTATAAGGTTAAGGGAAAAGAGATGGTGCCTAAATATCATTGTATAATACTTGACTCAGTAAATAATCAATAAGTACTTACTGAAAGTATAAAGAAATAAAAAGGACCGTAAAGAATTGTTTATGGTGTTGAGAAATAGCGTCTCAAAAACATAGGTCAGAGTCAGGAATGAAGGACCTTGATTACCATAGGACATGTTTTGAAGTCATACAAAAGTACTTAAGAAAGGTCATTTATGATAAAATATTGTACAAAGTCATCTGTCAGAAGACTATTGCAATTGTCTCGAGAAAAGCTCCTGATGATTGAACTGAAGTAATGGGGCCCCAAATGGAGTATCTGCTCCAAGTGAGGTAAGAACTAAGAATTGGTGACCAAATGGTTGAAAAGCTCAAATAGGTCTCAAAAATTGATTGGACGGCATCTCAAAACCACGATAAAACATATGGATATTTAAAAAAAAAAAGTAATGTTCATGTGACCCTGATCATGGGAGCAGTGGATTAATAATAGTAGCTATAATACAGGGAATAATAAGTATTTTATAGTGTTTTTTTTTTTAACCTCAAAATCACTTCCATCACCACCACCTCCATCTTAATTTATTCATTCATGTACTTATTAAACAATCACTAATGAGTTTCTACTATGTTCTAGATACTGGGGATACATTTTCTTTTAAGCAAAGATCCTTGCCACCAAAAGACTTAAATTTTAATGGGAGGATAGGAACAAAAATAAAATAAATGAGCTAAATGTATAGTATATTAGAAGATAAAACCCTATGGAGAAAAATAAAACAGAGATGGAGATTAAGAATTGGAGGCTGCGGAGATGTAAATACAATTTTAAATTAAAGTGGTCAGAGAATATGTCACAGACAATGTGACATTTGAAATAAAGACTTCTGGAAGGAAAGGGTGATATCCATTTGAATAAAAGGTCATGTGGTAAAGTTCATATACTAAGGACCTGAGGCAGAAGGGTGCCCAGCAAATTTAAAGAAACACTAAGGAGATCAAAATGGCTGGGGAAAAAGAGAGAGTAGAAAGACCTGAGGTCAGAAATCACTAAATATAGGGTTGAAGGCAGCAGATGAAGGCTTGAATTTTAGTGAAAGTCAAGATGGGAAACCTTTGAAAGCTTCTGAGTAAAGAGACAATCTAATCTACTTTTTTAAAAAAAATAATTCTGACTACTATGTTGAGAATAAATTTCAGCAAAGTGAAGGTGGAAATGAGATCAATTAGAATGTTATTGCTATAATGTATATGAGAAGGGATAGTTGGTAGGTAAATATACGGTGAAATAGAGTTTCAAGACAGTGTTTGACGAGGAAACTGAAATCAAATACTCTGTTCAGCATCTCATTAAACGTTAGAATCTTAAACTCAGATTTTGATCCTCAATGTATGACTCTTCAACTGTTTGGGGAATATTATGAGGTGTTTGTGGGAGATCCAAGAATAAATATGTATAAGTCAGTGATGCATTTAAATCTGAAATTCAGGAGAATAATCAAAGCTGGAAACAAGGAATAGACCTGGAGCTGTAAGAAGACAGAGAAAAACTGTAGGAATAGATGTAGAAGAAATTAAAGTGAGGTGGGGGGAAGGACGTGAGGTCAAAGAAATAAGAGTAAGACAGGCCAGGGGATGGAGAGGGCAGAAAGTTTACCAGAGGTATAAAAGGAGAAGGGCAAGGAAAAAGGATCTTTACTAAAATCATGTGAAATCTCAAGAGTTGGAATGAAGGGGGTCATTTTGACAATGCTCAAGTACGATGAGTTCTGAAAAGATGGACTAAACTTGTAGGCTAAGGAAAAGGTGCCAGAGAAGGAAGAGGGAATGGAGCCCAAGGATATGAAAGTGGAGAGTTTCCCCAGGAGAATTCATAGGGCTGGAATGAGAACCTAAACACTAATAGGAGCACCTGCCCTGAGAAAGAAGGGATATGGATATGAAATAGAGAAATCATTAGCTGGTAGGGAAGCTGGTATTCTTGCCTGATCATGTTGTTTCAAAGAACTGAAAAGCAAGATTATTTTTTGAAACTTGGAAAAAGGTAGAATTGGAAAAAGTGGTGAAGGTTTAGGATAACTGCTATGAGGAATTGGAAAAGGAATCAACTAGGAATCTGTGAAAAAATTTCTTTGTAATAGCGATGGAGATCCAGCTAAGACTGAAAGTATATATTTGACAGTTAAGTATTTTGTTCATTTTGTTTTGTATTAATGTCCAAACGTTCACCTACATTGAACCACAGATACAGAACAATCCCCTTGAGCAAACCTTAGAAGAATAGCCCTTGGGAAAATATGCAAACCAACCTCACACATATTCACATGTATAGACATGTATGCAAATCCACCCTAATTCGATACACACACACACACACACACACACACAATATGTATATGAGTAAGATAGGAGTAAGACTTTTCTTACTCCAGGGCACCCGGGTGGCTCAGTCATTAAGCTTTAAGCTTCTGCCTTCAGCTTGGGTCATGATCCCAGGGTCCTGGGATCCAGCCCCGCACTGGGCTCCCTGCTAGGCCGGAAGCTTGCTTCTCCCTCTCCCACTCCCCCTGCTTGTGTTCCCTCTCTTGCTGTATCTCTCTCTGTCAAATAAATAAATAAAATCTTTAAAAAATAAAAAAAAA
>CM053605.1:75887708-75904952 GCA_028646535.1 Procyon lotor | reverse complement strand
GGAGTAAGATTTTTTTTTTTTAAGGAGTAAGACTTAAGGGGATTTACCTAATGAGCCTATGTTATCAGCTTGCTAAGCAAGCTCCAATCTTTAAAAACAATTTGCACTGTTGTGATTTTGGGGGCAGTTTTATATTACCCCTCTAGGAAACAGCAGTTAAGAATAGCTTGCTACAACTCAACTATTTATTTTTCAACCAGATATTCCATTTTAAGGTGGGTTTTTAAAAGTATTGATTATACAATTCAAGTAAATGAATTTTTAGTATTTCAAGGTGATTATTTTAAAAGATATCCACTGGATTGAGCTCCTTGATTCAGAAGCGAAATGTGTTGTGTGTGTACATATTTTCTTCCACTTATCCTATTTAATGCTTCATGCCACACTTCTGAAATAGTTAAAGTAATCTTACTTTAAATATCTTCCTACTGTATGAAACATAATGTTATACTTTATAATTAAAACAAGAAGCTTATAAGAATGTGCAAGCGGTTTCACTTACAACCCTAAGAAAGAAGATCAAAGCTAGTACCACGTCTATCTCCTCATAATTAGACTCTTGCAATCAAAAGACATGAAAAGATTAGAACAACCGTAGCCTATAGAATTTACTAAATTTGGATTCACCCCGACTTAGTATGATAATCTTCCTATGTTTATATGAAAACATCTAATTGCTCATTTTAATAAAAATTTATAGCAATATTTTTGGAAGTTGGATATACATGGTCTAAAATGAAAGATTTTTTTTAAGATTATATTTGTTTATTTACTCAGAGAGAAATACAGTGAGAGAGGGGACACAAGCAGGGGGAGTAGGAGAAGGAGAAGCAGGCTTCCTGCAGAGCAGGGAGCCCAATGCAGGGCTAGATCCCAGGACCCTTGGATCATGACCTGAACCGAAGGCAGATGCTTAACAACTGAGCCACCCAGGTGCCCCTAAAATAAAAGATTTTAGATACATGAGTTGCCACAGATTAATTTATATTTTCTGATTTTTATCTTTTCAGAAACAGGAGGAATCAAAGTCAAATACTAAAAGCAATATCCGTCAATAGAGGTCTACTGAGTAACTATATAGATTCCAGCTCCTTGAGTATTTCCCCATGATCAATTTATAATAATGTTATACCATTTCCCTTAGAAGACAATTCGCTATTTAAATACTAATGAGAATATTAGTTTACCAAAAAAAAAAAAAAAAAGAATTGCCTATTACATGCATAACAGGAAACTATGGAGAGATTTAAAGGAAATATAAACAGTGAACTCTGGTAACTAATTACAAATTAAAGGTAGAGGAAGGGTAGTACCCATTCAACAGCTAAATTCCGGAGGAGCGAAATACTGATTCGAAGTTAAAGAATTTCTACAACCTCCTACACAAGCTAAGTGTTAGGGAAAGGCTGTGACTTAGGTTTTCAGAACTCAGTTAACATCACAAATACTTATTTAGAATATCCACATCTCACTGCTAACAGTTATATGATGGTTAATAATACACCATTCATAACTGCTAAGAGAAATATAGCTGTATTTCCTTTCTTCTCATATAAGTGGCAATGATTTCATCACCAGGAGAACAGAATTCTTGTAGAGATCGACAGAAAATATTACTAATTCAACTTCAAATTTCCATTAAGCTCATGAAAAACTAAAGGAGCTGTGTTAGTTATCAAGTATCAGGAAGTACCTTACATCATTTGACTTTATGTTCCCGTACTCCACAAAAATGTGCGTATGCAGATGAAGAAAAAATTCCTCAGAATTCCACATGAATTGTTTTTCATAATATGGTTAAAGGATTTCTTCCTCAATGCTTTCTTCTACCCTCCCTTCACAGTTCAACCCACACTTCTAGTTCACTATACGGTTCTATCCACTTCCCCAAAAATAGAATTTTATGTGTCTTTATTGTTTTATTGCTTTGCTTTGAATGCCCTTTCCCTTACAAAAAAATTTTAGACTTTCTCAAAAGTCCAAGGACATTTTAATTCCTTTAACCAAAATTTCCCCAACAAACTTTTTCTTCCTGCGTCACCAGATCTACAGCATTGCTCACTTCGGCAGCACATATCTTAAAAGTAGAACATCCCACCCAAATAACCAAAGAGCTCCTACTGTATTTTAATCTGTGTATTGTAGTCACTGGTGATGAGCTTATGGAGGGCAGAAGGTTCTGTCTTAGGACTTCATATTTGCCCTAGCAAGGTGATTTCTGTGGAAAAAAAAAATTCAAGTTTTCCAAAAATAATTATACATTATTTTTGGATGGGGAGGGGAGAAAAATCAAAGCAATACCAGTGTTTTATATTTTATTATCAGAAAGATAAATAGATTTATTTAGTTAATTGCCAAAAATTAAACTAAGGGAGCGCCTGGGTGGCTCAGTCGTTAAGCTTCTGCCTTTGGCTCAGGTCATGATCCCAGAGTCCTGATATTAAGCCCCGCATCGGGCTCCTTGCTCAGCAGAAAGCCTGCTTCTCTCTCTCCCACTCTCCCTGCTTGTGTTCCCTCTCTCACTATGTCTTTCTCTGTCATGTAAATAAATAAAATCTATAAGTAAATAAACAAATAAATAAAACTAAGTTCTCCCATGGTTAAAATAAAATAACCTGAATACTAAAGATTATACCATATAAAATTAAAGCATCCATGAAAACTAAAAATCAAATGAGAGAAATTCAATGTTATCCTCCAGAGTCTCTTAAAGACTATACTGAAAATTACACTTTTACAATAGCTGGTTATGCAATGCTAACTTAGCCAAAATATGTTAATGATAGTGTTTTTTTTAAGATCATTCCTTTAGAAATATCATCATTGTAAGTGTAAGATAAAATGAAACTCAACATTTTAAGTCCATATTTAATAGAAATAGGAAAATATATTTGAATTATATTAAGAAGGTTGGTATGAGGAAATGTAGGTCAAAAATTGGTCAAACCTGGCAGTTTCATTTTACCAAGGAATTAGTTCTCCACAAAATGACTAAAAATAAACCATTTTATACATTATAAGACTATAATTCATAGTATCATTTATCTTTGTTAAACCCATCCCTAAAAATCTGCCCAAGCTAGTATTAAAGGGGCAATTAGTAATGAAGAGTTTTAGAATCAAACACAAACAGAAACCAGCCTTGAAAATTCACTGCACAAACTGCTTTAGTCATACAAGCAAAGCTTAATTTAGATTATTTGGCAAGACAAATGAGGCTAACTTGACCTGGGTCACTTCTTGCTTATGCCTCTGAAAATTTAAGTGAAACTTAAATTGTTCCCCAAAATGGATATGAGACAACCACTAACCAATTCTCTTCCATGTAAGAAAATTCTAAAATTATAACCAATCACTGTGACGAATAGTCACTGCTTCTACACTATATGAGCTGCTTTATAACAATATACCTCTAAGCCTCATTCCATGTATTGATTTGAGAACTATCCATTTGCAAACTATCTTTTTGGTGTGCACACAATAGACTTTTGCTAATCATCACTTCAGTGATTCATTAGTTTTCTACTTTTTTTTTTAATTTTTGACAAGAGTATGCACATTTCAATGATAACATGATTTTTAATTAACAATTTCCATTGTCCTGCTGAGTCATTATTGATAATTTAGAAACTTAATTACTCTAACTAGACATATGTCCACATACCCTTATACAGTATGTACAGATATTGTTGTATTTTAAAATCAGCATACCACTCCAGCAGAACTCCATTGTCCCCAAAGCTAAGACTAATTAAGAGGTATTAACCAAATGCCTGAATAAGAGTCCTTTGGTGGGCTGAATAATGGTACCCCAAAGATGTCCATATCCTAATTCCCAGATCTGAGAATATGTCACTTTACTCAGTAAAAGGGACTGGGCAGATGTGATTAAGCTAAGACTCACGAGGTGGAAACACTAGCTCAGATTACCCAGGTGAGCCCAATGTTATCATGACTTCTTATAAGAGGGAAATCAGAGAGGAGAGGTGTGAAAACGGAAGCAGAAGTTGGATCAAACTGACACGGGAGCCAGATGCCAAGTAATGTGGGCGGCCTCTAGAAGCTGAGAAAGCAAAGGAAATGAATGGATTCTCACCCCGAGCCCCCAAAAGAACTCAGTCCTATGGACATTACTTAGGGTTTTGACCTTCAGAACTGAAAGGTAACAAAATTGTGTAGCTTTAACCCATTAAGTTTGTGATAATCTGTTACAACAGCAATAGGAAACCAATACCACACCCCAGTTACATCTCAAGCCCAAGCATCACTTTTTTAAAGTCTGACTGGTAAATAGGAAACGTACTTTACCATGAATTTAAAGGCCCTTTTCTCATAAATTGCTTTCTGTTAGTTTCAAACTACCTGCTTAAATAAAATATCTCTTCTTCTCCTTGACGTCAAATGACAGTCAAAACACATCTGCGCAGGACTAAGGCCAGCAATAATAACTAGAAGAAGCACATGACAAGATTTTAAGAACAATACTTTTGTAAATGCTCAAATAAATGACACCTCTGTGAAAACATGAATTGGGAAGTGAACATGTGTATGTGTATACATGTTTCTATTCTCATGAGATGAAAAGGCGCAAAACTGTGATACATTTCTATGATGAGAAAATTATAACTAATTATATATTTTATGTTTTCCATTGGCTACCAAATTTGCAGTCACCCTATGTCTTATTAAACACAAAGTAGTTTTGGCGCTGCAAATGGCAATTCGTACTTACAAAACACCTTATATAAAACCAGGACCAAATTGAAAATTTAAAGAAGTACATCATCCCCAGGTAAAAGCTTTGCTCATTTTTCATTTCTATCATAAAGAACAAATGAAAAGTATCTCTATAAACATTTCAAATCCAATTTGACATTTAATTTTCAGGGAGAAAGTTGTTGTTGTTGTTGTTTTCCCTCATTGATCACTTAAACATTGTCAGCCTCCTTGTTGTTTGGTTGGTTGGTTGGTTTTTTTCCGTAGGCAGTGATATGAAAAACTGTAACACACTCAGCATGGACCTGTTTAGAACTGCCTCTTTTATCAAGGAAAAACAAAAAGTACCAAAGTAAAAACGCTGTCTTTTATTTAGCAAGAGACAAATGATGTATTTTTCAGTGGACTAAAACTGATACATTCAACATGGTTGACTCGAGTTTTTATTATCATTGTATGAAAGCTTTGTAGTTCTGTGTCCTTTTCTGAAATTTCAGTAGAAATGTTCTATTTCTTTTTTTTACCTGTCCTTTCTCAAAAGCCCTCTGAAATGAGTCTGCAAAATTATTTCATATACTACATTGTTAAGGAAGGGGAAAATTTTGACAGGTCTCCTTTGTACATATAAAAGAAAAAGCCTAAATTATTGACATTTCTTTGCAAGTTCTATTCTCTAAATCCTGTATGATCCTCTTCCGATCTCCCAGGGGGTACCAAAATTCACATCTTTTTTCTCATCTCTAGGCTTAGTGAGATACAAAGCAGATGGTTAGGCTTTGGCTCTTTCAGGGATGATGCAATATCCCCTCTCTGTTATGCTGTGTTTTAACCATTAAGGGCTCTTCAAAGACTAACATTTTACTTATCTTAGGTTCCAATTTTGATTTTAAAAGCTACTTCTCAGTCATAATTTCTTGTTTCCTATTCTGAAAGACTTTAAAACTTACTCCTTTAATTAGTCCTCATTTATGGCAAACCGAATAGGCCCTGAGAACATAATGGTGAAGACGACAGCAGCGTTTCTACCCAAGTTGCTGAGGTAGAAGCAAAAACAGAACTATTTACAGTAATGGGAAGTAGGTGTTAGTATAGATGTGTCTGGGTATTGAAAGAGCACAGCAAATGGGGGACCTTGTGCTGTGCTGAGAGTGTGGGAGAGCCGAGATGCAGAGAAGGCATACAGAAAACAGGGAAGGGAAAGGTAGGGAAGGCCACAGGCTTGCTTTCCCAGTGTGGTTTTTTAACTGGGCATGCACATGTGTCCCAATGTTAATCAGTGACAACTGGGTAAAGGGTCTGCTAAGACTCTTCCCAGGAAACAGTTTTCTTTCTATTAAAAAAAAAAAAAAGGCTTGAGAAGAGGAGCTCTCCTGCATTGCTTTATGTCGTAAGCATTTGAAATCCGGAGTGGCCTCAGCCATAATCAGAGCCTGAGAATGAATAAGCCTGAGGACAAACCCAACATAGTGAGGGTGGCAAGATGGAAAGACATTCATCACTGAGTTTTAGAAGATTCTGTTGGGCTACCATAAGTTTCTTCTGTACCCCATCCCACTAATCTCTACACTTTCTGTCATGTTATGTAACAAATATCCTCATTACTGGGCTGTGGTATTTGACTAATTTCACTATCAATCAGAAGAAACTGAGACAGGTACAAGGGAAGCTTCCCCCCAAAAGACATTTTTTAAATTATTTTAATATAAAAAGGCAAGATTGCCAAGCTGATGAGGTGGGGGATGGCATTCCAAACAAAAGAGAGATGATCACATAGGGAAAACATGGCATATTACTGGAACACCAAGTGATTCCTATGGCTGAAGTTTAGTTTATGTGTCAAAGATTGGCTGGAAAACAGGTCAGATTTTCACACTGTTTGGCTTGAATGGTCAATATTTTAATATGATCCCCACACAGTAAGACTCATTTTTTTGTTATTTTAAGTTGCTATCTTTTTAAAAGACTTTTGTGTGGGAGATAATAAAATAATACAATAGTTACTTAATTTATTTTTAGCCACATGCTAAATTAAACAATTTGTATATTTCGCTTAATCCTCAAAAATCTGTTATTTGCATTTGACAAATCAGATATGTGACTGTTTAGAAAGTTGAAAGACTTTCTTAATATCATCAGACTAGGAAGTAGCATGACAAAGACATGAACACTCATCTGATTGACACAAAGCTGCTCTCATAACCACCAAAGGAGTTTTTCACAATTTGGAGATTATTGGCATTTTGAGAGCAGCAATTTTTGCTTTGGGAATACAGTTAGCTGATATACACTGATTTCTAGAGATTAAAATGTCACCAGTGCCTTCAGTCCCTGTAACACACCAAAACATCCACATATATATGTGCAGGCACTACAGATGTTTGCATTAAAAACCTACCTAGAAATCATAGAAACAGTTCACATTCGACCTCTTTTATTTATTTTTTATTTTTTTTCCAACCTCTTTTAAACTAGAGACTTTGCAAAAACAATTACACTTCCAAAATAGGCCCCAATACCTCCTTCTTCTCAAATCTTTCCCAAGTTCCGGCTGATTCCTAAAATTCCATGTGTTTAAGTCACACATCTATAAAGGCAGCAACTCTCCCTAAAAGGAATGAAACCTTATCATTTATTTACAGTTTTGTGAATAAAAAATAAAAGGAAGGCATTATGGAGATGGAGGCAATCATGAAGATGTACCACAGATGAAAAGATTAAATATTAAGAACAAAGAAGGTTGGAAGCACCATAGGCACATACCCTTTATGATATTGTGAAGAATTTCCTTCAATAGTACCCTCCAAAATCAAAGGCATAGAATGAATGAACTTTCCAGCTCCTTCTATTTTATCTCCATGATCAAACAAATACTTAAAATGTAAGACAGTCTTCTAGGGGGAAAATTAAAAAATGGTTAGACAATGGTTTTCATGGAATGGTTACCCTTTTGTAGACATACATCTAAACCCCAAACTATCAAATGGGAAGAGCATCTTTATGAGTTAATGAGATAGAGGACAGAGGTCCCAGCTAGGCAGGCTTATGTTATTTGGATAATTGTGAAATATGAATAAAAGTTCAACGGGTTTCCTAAACATAACTATAAGTAACAGAGATAATTAAGTACTTCTCTGCACAAGACACATGTCATGAGAATTTAAATGAATCCTCGTGAAAGTAATTACTACTCTATCAAAAGAAAAGGTCTAATGTAACATTTTAATGTTAATAGGAAATTAGAAAAGGTATCCATGGGGGCCTAAAGGAATATAAATCAAGCCTCATAATGTTTTCAGGAAGAGATATAAATGCACACATTTTCTCACATTATGCCAATTATTTCGCGTTTTTTTTCCCTACAATTAAGGAATTATTGAGAAACAGTATACTTTAACAAAACATACATTAAATCATGTTATGTGACTATGTATTAGACTGTCATTATTTTCTGTTCAAGTTTTGGTGATGTTATAATTGCTCAAGTTGTATTTAATTAAAATATAAGAAAGTAGAAGATAATCAAAAGAGACAAAAGTTAAATCTTCTGCTCACCACTCTTAGACAATAACTTTTACTACATTTTTAAATATTCCTGTAGACTTTTCTATCTAGAAAAAAGTACATATAATATGTTGGATTTTTTTTTAAAGTATTCACTATATTGTTCTATACATTGCTTTTTTGTTTTAACTAGAAAATATTTTGTGATAAATTTTCAAAATGGTAATTCTAATTCTATATGATTAATTTATTAAGGTCATGGTAGACCATTTATTACATGAATTTTCCATACTTTTTAAAGTTTTAAAGATCAGGAACTACCTTAAGGTCCAAAAATAGGTAATAGGTAAAATTAAAAATTGCAATAAACAATCCTGCAGGTAATTTCTGGCTACTTGTCTTACTTAAAAGAAGAAGGAGGAGGAGCAGGAAAGAAACTTAATGAGTAAAAGTGAGATTTCACAAAAAAACTGATTTTTAGAATTTGTGATGCACTTAGGCAAATTGCCCTCCAAATATAGCGCCAAAATTTACATCCCAGCCTTACTTTTGTCCCACACTCTAACTTACACTTGTTACTGTTTTTTAGTGTCAGTACAAGAGATTGTATAATTGTAATATTTCTATTTCTTTTAACCTCAAATATTTTCTTCATATGTTTTGACCATTTTCAGAAGCTTGTTAATCTTTATTAGACCCAATGATGACAGAACTTGGAAAAATTCCACAAAGCCAGGACATACTCGCGCTTGCCATATAAATGATCTTTTTTTTTTTTTTCCAGGAAAGTTGAGTTCTAAGTGAGTTGTGACCTCATTCTTGAGGTGTATTCTTAAAATGCAGTACCCTTCCTAGAAAGATAGCTCCAGGGCTGCCTTGAGGGAGAGTGAACTATCTATGCAGTCCCATAGTTTAAAGTTCCTTTGCTGCCTGCCTCTGACTACTTGTGATCTCTTTCTCTCTGTCAAATAAATAAATAAAATCTTTAAAAAAAAAAGTTCTTTTGTTGAATAATCACTTTGCTGAATAATACTCATTTGCCATTTTGATGTTTGGTTGGCCAGTTTTAAGGAAAAGGTGTGTCACTTTACTTCCCAAGGAAAACACTAATAGGATTCTTCCAAAAACTTTAAATTTAAATTTTACAATGGAAATACCCTCTGTCCTATAAAATATTTTTTAAGTAGGTGGGAGAACTCAAAATACTCCTCAGTTTTGGGGATGCTCAACCCTAGTTCTGCTTGCCCAGCATCCATAAGGCCAATATAAAGCCTTAGGGAGCATTTTTACCATCATGTGCCTGCAGTCACAAAGGAGAAATGATACCAAGGAGAAATGATACCTGACGATGAAAGACAATCACCGTCAAAGGAGGATGGAAGATTATATAGCCAATATTTAGATTTTGATTGGGTGTCAACTTTGATAGGGAATTAAAAAGCGTTCCTTTCATTTGATACCTCCAAATTTATACTGCACCATAATTAGTGTATTTAAGGTGTAATCTAATTCAGAGAAACCACAGCAAATCTTGGTGTATCCTAAAGCTAGAATTCATTTCTAGCTTTATAATATCCATTATACTTTCTTTAACAATACACCCACAGAGTAAGTGCTGGTTAAAAATACATTTTACATATGAACTTCAACTTTCTATGTCCCTCTAGGTCCAAAAAATCTAGCCACTTCAATCTTAAGTTGTAGGACCTTGATCCACAATCTTCTAATTCACATATTTTCAGCTCTTTTCCCTCTAACCTTGCTAAGTCATGAATATCACTCCTCAAATCATTTTACTATCATAAAGGACAATTACAGATATATCTTGTTTTATTGCATTCTGCTTTATTGTGCTGTGCAGATATTGTGCTTTTTTACAAACTGAAGATGAGTATTCTGTGTCAAGCAAAACTATCAACACCAATTTTCCAACAACCCTTGTCCACTATGTGTCTCTGCGTCACATATTTGTAATACTCAGAACATTTCAAACTTTTTCATTATTACTATATTTGTCATGCTGATCTGTGATCAGTGATCCTAATGATAGTATTGTAATAGTCTTTGGATGCCCAAGCCACACCCACATAAGACAGTGAACTTAATATAAATGTATGTGTTCTGACTACCAGCCAGCCATTCCCCTACACCTCTCCCTCTTTGAGCCTCCTTATTCCCTGAGTGACAAGAAGATTAAAATTAGGCCAGTTAATAGCCCTGGAATGGCCTCTAAGTGTTCAAGTGAAAGGAAGAGTGGCATGTCTTTCACTTTAAATCAAAAGCTAGAAATGAAAAAGCTTAGTGAGAAAGGCATGTTGAAAGCTAAGAGAAACCAAAATCTAGGCCTCTTGCACCAAATGGTCAGGTTGTGAATGCAAAGGAAAAGTTCTTGAAAGAAAGAAAGAAGAAAGAAAGAAAGAAAGAAAGAAAGAAAGAAAGAAAGAAAGAAAGAAAGAAAGAAAGAAAGAAAGAAGAAAGAAGAAGTTCTTGAAAGTGCTACACTAGTGAACACACAAATGTGATTAAAACAAAAACAAAAACAAAAAACATAAACAAAAAAGCAAACAGCCTTATTGCCGACATGGAAAAGGTTTTGTGGTCTGGAGAGATCAAATCGGTCACAACATTCCCTTAAAGCACAAGCCTAATCCAGAGCAAGGCTCAAAGGCTGAGAGAGGTGAGGAAGCTGAAGAAAAGTCTGAAGCTAGCAGAGGTTGGTTCATGAGGAGGTTTGAGGAAAAAAAGCCATCTTTATAGCCTCAAAGTGCAAGGCGAAGTAGCAAGTGCTAAAGTAGAAGCTGTAGCAAGTTCTCCACAAGATCTAGCTAAGACTATTAATGAAGGGGCTACATTAAACAACTGATATTTTGTGTAGACAAAGCAGCCCTTTATTGGAAGAAAATGCCATCTAGGATTTTTGTAGCTAGAAAGGAGAAATCAACTTCAAAAGCTTCAAAGCTTCAAAAGACAAGCTGACTGTCTTGCTAGGGGCTAATGTAGCTGATGACTTGAAGTTCAAGCCTATTCATCTAGCATTCCAAAAATTCCTGGGCCTTTAAAAATTATGCTAAATCTACTCTGTGCTCTACAAATGGAACAACAAAGCCTAGATGACAACACATCCATTTACAATATGGTTTACTGAATATTTTAAGCCCACTGTTGAGACCTATTACTCAGGAGAAAAAATAAAAGATTCCTTTCAAAATATTACTGCTCATTAACAATGTACCTGGGTCAACAAAAAGCTCCAGTGGAGAATTACAATGAGTTTGATGTTTCACACTTGCTAATCCAACACCCATTCTGCAGCCCATGGATCAAGGAGTAATTCTGGCATTCAAGTCTTATTATTTAAGAAATACATTCCAAAAAACTTTAGTTGTCATACATAGTAATTCCTCTGATAGATTTGGGCAAAGTTTATCAAAATCCTTCTGGAAAGGACTCACCATTCTAGATGATATTAATAACGTTTGTGATTCATAGGAAGAAGTCAATATATTAACATTAAGAGGAGTTTGGAAGAAGTTGATTCCAACCCTCCTGGATGACTTTGAGGGGTTCAAGACTTCAGTGGAGGAAGTAACTGCAGATGTGATAGAAACAGCAAGAGAACTAGAATTAGAAGTAGAGCCCGAAGATATGGCTGAATTGCTGCAATCTCATGGTGATATTTTAATAGATGAGGATTTTCTTCTCATGAGTAAGTGAAGAAAGTGGTTCCTTGAGAGGAAATCTACTCCTGGTGAAGATGCTGTGAAGACTCTTCACAACAAAGGATTTAGAGCATTACTAAACTTAGTTGATAAAGCAGCAGGCTTTGGAGAGGATTGACTCCAATTTTGAAAGAAGTTCTACTATGAATAAAATGTTATCAAACGGTATTGCATTCTACAGAGAAATTACTCATGAAAGGAAGAGTTGATGGAGGTGACAAACTTCACAGTTGTCTTATCTTAAGAAATGGCCACAGTGAACACAACCTTCAGCAACCACCACCCTCATCAGTCAGTAGGCATCAACATTGACGCAAGAACCTCCACCAGCAAAAAGATTATAACTCACTGAAATCTCAGATGATGGATACCATTTTGTAGCCATAAAGTATTATTTAATTAAGATATGTACATTGTTTCTTCAGACGTAAGCAATTACACAGTAAACAGACTACAATACAATGTAACATAACATTTTTATGTACCAGGAAACCAAAAAATTTATTCAACTTGCTTTATTGTGATACTTGCTTTATTGTGGTGGTCTGCAACTGAACCCACAATATCTCTGTAGGATGCCTATAAAGTTCTTTCCACTAAAATAAGACAAATCTGTATATTACTCATGGATTGAATTCTCTTCTCCTTGAGGAGTAGATAAGTATATTTTAAAAGTCTGTTGGCTTGTGGTCAAAGATCAATCTAGATGATTAACAAATACCTGTATTCTATAGAAGACTGGACAGCAAGTGCACGAATATGCTCATGAGACAAAATCTCAATGTGTAATATCCAGAATAAATATCTTTTTGAGAGATTATTAGCAATGAATGAGAAGGTCAAAGTATAAGCAAACATGAAAAAAAAAGCAAATTTTAAGGATTCTGGTGTTTGATATTACCTATGAATAAGCCCTGACCTCTATACAATTAAAGTTGATATCTTCCACCATGATTAATTAACTTCTCTAAAGTACTGAAATGTTTAAGCTACTTTAAAATGTATTAAAAAAAAAAAAAACTAACTAGACTTAAGAACAAGTTAACATTTGGATAATAAAGACTTAATATATACAAGAACCTGGCATCTTATATTTGTTAAATATTTTAGCTCCCTAACTATGTTCTTTATTCAAAGAAGACTAAATGGATTTCAATTATTACAATTTAAAAGTAGGTATATTAACACAATATCTCATTGTTTTTAATTATATACTTATTAATTATTATTCACTACATACATTCATGCTCTTGTTTCCCAAGGATATTTATTGTTTCTTTGATTTGAACTATGAATGCAATTATGTAAATATCATTATGTGTCTTAGACATTCTTCAACAAATATTTTAATTAATTATAGTAAAAGAGGGGAAATGGGGAGTGATTATAGAATGGACAATGGCTTCTTTTTCTGGGGTGATGACAAAGTTTTGAAATTAGAGGTAGTGGATACTATCATTATGCCACTATGCCACTATCATTATTTATGCAATAAATGCCACTGAATTGTATTACTTTATAAGGCTAATTGTATGTTGTATAAATTTCACCTCAATTAAAAGAATCACAACAACAGCAAAATTATAGTAAAAAGAATTAATAAAAAATTTAGAGGGAAAACACAGGAAAGAAAGAAAAATTTCTTTATCAATAGATAAATGGTAGCAGTGCTGTCAAGTTAAAAATTTAAAAATTAAAAAAATTAAAGAAAAGAAATTTCAATTCCTTCCTGGACAGCCAGAATATACTAAATGTCATTGATAATATACAAAAGGATTCTACCAATAATGGTGGCAAAGTATTGCAGTAAATGTCAGCAAAAAAGACTAAAAGTCAAAAATCTGAACCAAAATCCACATTTTACTTCACTCTTATTTATTACATGCCTAACTTGCACAATAAACTGTAATTGCTCCTTGTTCATGAAAATTGTGCTACCTTGGAAATTTCCCCAAACCCAATCTGAGTCCTCAGAGAAGAAAATAAAGTAAAAATATTGATTTTAGTAATAGGAGTCACTTCTAGAGGACTGGTAGCCTGCATTCTTTTCCTTGCTATTGTTTTCAACTTCTAATCTCTCTACCTCCCATCTTTCTTATTTGAGAGATGAAAAAGTTAATTGAATCTACTGGATAATATCTATACCCTGGAATAGACAAAGTATCACTCCTCCTCTTGGCATATGACCCAATTAGGCCACATGATAAGATTCTTATAAATACTAACAGTACACAAAGTATTTTATGTTCTCTTTAAAAATGTTTGTCTATTGATGCTACTCTTCATGACACATACAGCTAGATGTGTTTCTCTTACCTTACTCCTCCCAGTGTCTGACATAGTTCCTTTGGTGGGACAATCTATAATTTAATCTATAATTTAAGTGTAGATAACACCTGCACAAATGATTCATTAGTTCAATTAGGGATTAAAAATATGATCTCAGTGAATTCTTACACTGATATAAACTTAAACATCAAGAGTTTAATATATCCCATCCCAGAAAAGGATAGTGTAACTGAAACCGAAATGAAAGGCTGTACAAGTTAGAAGTCCTAACACTGGGTCCCCGATGCATCTTGATGCATTTCCTGGGCAAATGACTCCAGGGCTTTGGTCCTGAAATCCTCTTCTAGAAAACAAGTTTCAGCTAAGAGCAACTTTAAAATCCTCCTAGAGCTCTTCTATCTAAGTATTGCGCTCTATAGACATTAACATTGGATTAATCTTAAAGGTTCAACCCTCCTTTCTTTTAAAATTCCCTTGAAAAATTTGCTAGATTCACCTCATTTAAATACATTAACTTTACTATATACTATCTTTATCTTGTTTCTGAGCCACTAACTTCTACCTACTTTATCTCTCAATGTTACTGTTATTTTTGTTATTTCTAAAAATTAATTTCAATATTCAAAGATTAAAAATAGGCACTATTTTTTATAATCAGAATAACCTGACTACAAAAATTATGTCTCAGTAGAGTTGGCTTAAAAATAATATGTCAAAGGTTCTTAACTCAATTTTAATATATTTGTTGCAGACATATTCTCAAAAATTAGTTTTTGAGAATAAGAAGATGCATCCTGAGGTGACTTCTTCAAAGCATTAAAAAAATCTAATAAATGTATTAAATCATTGAAATTGGACAGTGATTTGTATTTGAATTTTTTCCTTTTTTAGCACCAAAACTAATTTCTGAGGCTTCTGAAGGCAAAACCATTCATCTTGGCATTAACAAATCCACTTATTTATACATAGATACTCCCATTATATTCATATTATTATACATATTATTTATTATAATATTGTATTATATTTAGAGGATTTTTTTTTCTTTTCTGAGAACATTTCCTGATTAGCATTCTAAATCTACTTCAGTCACTCAAAAGTGTAGGGAAGGAATTTTAAGAAGAGATACCACAAACCACTTACATCATGGAAATCCATACTGCCTCAAGATCAATAATCAACAAAGTTGTTTGGGGGGGAAGTCTGTGTTAAAGTCAACTGGTGCTGCCACTCTGGAAAACAGTATGAAGCTTCCTCAAAATGTCAAAAATAAAACTATCTTATGACCCCACAACTGCACTACTAGGTTATTTATCCAGGGATACAAAAATAGCAATTTGAAGTGGTACATGCACCCCAATGTTTATAGCAGCAATGTCCACAATAGCCAAAATACGGAGAGAGCCCAGAGGTCCATCAACAGATGAATGGATAGAAAAGATGTAGTATATCTATAGCTATATCTATCTATCTATCTATCTATCTATCTATCTATCTATCTATCTATACACACACATACACACACACACACACACATGCAATGGACTATATATGAGATCTTGCCATATGCAATGGCATGGATGCAACGAGAGGGTATAATGCTAAGCAAAAAAGTCAGTTACAGAAAGACAAATACCATGTGATTTCAGTTGTATGTGGAATTTGAGAAACAAAACAGATGATCATAGGAGAAAGGAGGGAAAAACAAGATAAAAATAGGGAGGCAAACCCTAAGAGACTTTTAACCATAGGAAACAAACTGAGGGTTACTGCAGGGGAGGTGGGTGGGGGAAAGGGATAAATGGGTGAAGAACATTAAGGAGGGCACTTGATGTAATGAGCCCTAGGTGTTATATGCAAATGATGAATCACTAAATTCTATCCCTAAAACTAATAATGTACTCTATGTTAACAAAACTGAATTTAAATTTAAAAAAAAAACAAAGTCATCTGGAGTGTGGATTAAACAAAAGCAACTCCTAGTTCCTGGTTAGAAAATCTGGAGGTAGAATCCAAAATTAAGAATTTTATAAAGTTCTTTAGGTATTCCTTAAGCACATCAAAGTTTGAGAACTTCTAACCCAGAGTGGCCATGCTTCCTTGTTAGTATTGAATCATATCTTTATGTAAGTAAGACCTATAATTTCAAGGATTTCTCTTCTTTATCATAATCTAAGCAACCCAACACATATCTTACAGTAAATAACTATATCCCCAATTTGGAATTACTGGATGTCTTGTTAATGTGCAATCTCAACATGGTCCCATGCGTCCAGTTGTGCTACTGAGGAAAATATCAGCCTCTTGCCTTTTGGTCCCATTTCACTTACTCCTTTACAGATAGCATTTTGTCATTAGCTCCCACCAGAGGCATATCCAAATGGTTATGGTTATTAACGTTTGGTGGACGTTCTTTAAAGAAAAGAATATAAAGTTATAAATGCAAAATTAGATATGAAAATAGATATTTAAAATATAAAATTATATCACATATTTTTATAAAATTTATATCTTTATAAGACATCAATTAGCTGTAAAACTAACAATGTTTTTTTATTAATTAACACACAACAGCTCTATAATACTTTTTCCTTTTTTTTTTTGGCTAGATACTTTAATCATCTGTAGAATCTTATTTCCTACAGGGAGAATAAATGTTAATCCAGTCTTTTCTCTTGAATGTTTGATACAAATTTTGTATCATTATGTTAGAGAAGTTTCTTTAAGTTTCATGACTTATTATTGAAAGTGCCAGAGAAAGTGGGTGGTTCTCAAATCTGGGGTCCTCTCTTTATACATTTCTTTTATATATGATCTTCAAGATTTGGAAACTTTCCAAAGATTAGTTTCTTGTTTTCACCACCTATATTCTTCAAATGTCATTAAACATACTCATACTGTGACATGACCCTTAGGCTTGTACTTACATATCATGAGGTTGGGTATATCAACACAATGAGTAGAAACCAAAGGTACACTATAGTGGTTACAAATAACTATCCTTAGAAGTGACTGTGAC
>CM053605.1:75836867-75887208 GCA_028646535.1 Procyon lotor | reverse complement strand
GTTTAGGCAAACTAATTAAGAAAGTATCTATAATATCTTCTCAGTCATATAATGAAGAGGGTCTAAATTCAGACAATGAAAAGAGAGGAGAAAAAGAAACAAAGTGGCCATTTCTAAGGTAAAATGGATGGCACCAGATGGATCGGTATGAAAACACTGCAGGAAATTGAGGTGTATCTGGTACAAGTGCTTTCCTGAGTGGATACACATTAAATTAGGTAGATAGGGGGAAAAATCAGTGGGAAAGATAACAAATTCTGCTTTGAGCATATAGGATTGAAAGGAATAATGTGAGATTTGGGGAATGGTGTCCAAAAGCAATTAAAAATGTGATTCCAGGACAAAAGTGAAAGGATTCAGCCACCATTATGGTTTATGGTGTCTGTATGACAAATAGTTACAATAGCCTGAGGAGGTTAAGACAGTAAGAAACTGTAGAGTGACTTTTCCAGAATAAAGGTAAAAACTACAGGTGAATAAGAAAGTTAGAGTTGAGGTTAGAAGTTTGCTTATTTGTCATGTTTGTTATTTTTCATAGAAGATAAATGGAAAAAGGCCACAGATTGAGGAAATGATGCCAACGATGTGTAAAGATTAATAGCTATGTTATATACAGAGTAACATCGTGATAATTTTACAGGGGAAGAAAATGATGGAGTTAATAAATAGAAACAAGATCTCAAAGATAGCATTTGTTCACACAAATTCATCTTTCTCAGATATAGTTTGGTAAACTCTAACAACTTTAAGCCATAGTTTGAATTATATTATTACCTTGTTGGGCTGACTCCTACCAAAATCTTCATTTCCTCCTCACTATTTCCTCTTCTTTTCAAATGGTTCAGGGAATCATTAAGTGGTGTTTTTCATAGAACAAATTATTCTAATAGTTAATATATTATATTTCATATCATCCATGGAAGAACACTGATATCATCAGTTGACTTTGCTTGGCGTGGAGCATGTGCTGTCAGGTGGGGGGTTTAGATTTAGTCCTTACATTTACTTCTTTTGTATCTTTAAGTTATCTTAAGTTGCTTTCCCACTATTAGGAATTATAGGAATGCTATCTATTGGAAAAATCAAGTAAGCTATAGAATGTATGTAAAATATAGAGGCTGATACATAAGGAGTAGCTCTAAGCTCTTTGCAGATGTTTTTTAACAGTGTACATCTTACTGGGACAAAAATATTATTGTATCTCTATTCAATGATCATTGATGCCTAACCTTCTCTACTCCAATCTCTCCAACTCCCATCTGCCTTGGGTGTCTGTCATGCTCTGTTCCTATCTTTTTTGCCCATCATGGAAATGGCTAGATGCGCTAAATTGAAGAAACCAAAAATAGCACAATTGGTTTACTCTAGAAAAGTGACTAGATGATGGGCAAAAAGGATTCAGAAGGTGAAGGAAGGAGGGAAAAAACAAAACAAAATTGGTAGTAGGAAAAAATGGGAAGAGAAATGGGAAAGGTTTGAGTAACTGCCACTTAGTGGAAATTGTTGGAGAAAAGGATTACATTTAATACTATTTGTTCTGTTGAGATAATGAATTCTCTTCAACCCATTTTCAAAGGATCCAGTAGAGATTAAAATTATTTTTCAATACTTTTTTGAAAATAAGTCTAGTTACTTCTCTGAATGAAACTACAGCACCATGTTGTTACACTATTGCTCTCATCAGGTTATAGAAATACTCTTTACTTGATTATCTATGGAATGGTTCTAAGCAGTGTAGACGTTAAATGGGGGCAGAAAATATTATGAATTTTAGAACAATATTACACATGCTGAACTGGCAGGACACAAAGTTACCAATTTCTCGAAGTTAGATAGTCTCTATGATCTAAATCAATCATCATTTTCTAAGTCCTTGATGGAAATGCTTGTGTGAGAGTCAGTCATGGAGTAAACACAGAACAGGCTTATTATTGGTATATCAATAGAATCTAAATTGGTTATACAATCTGTCTCCAAACTCTAATCCAGAAAAAGACTTTATCAAATATCCATGCATAAAATTCCCATGGATTTTCATAGAAATCCTTCACCTAAATGAAAGACACTTCACCATACGAAAGACTTTCCAGGGGCGCCTGGGTGGCTCAGCGGGTTAACGCCTCTGCCTTCAGCTCAGGTCATGATTCCAGAGTCCTGGGACTGAGCTCCGCATCAGACTCTCTGCTCAGCGGGGAGCCTGCTTCCCCCTTTCTCTCTGCCTGCCTCTCTGCCTACTTGCGAAATAAAATTAAAAAAAAAAAAAAGGACTTTCCAAAGGGGAGTGAGGATGGCACTTAATATATAATTTTTAAAAAACTGCCTATAAAATAAGAAAAAGGCATACATAAATAAAGTTCTTGGATAAGTGAAGGAGTATAACAGAAGACTTATGATAGGGGGTTAAAGTCTCTTCAGTTCTATAACTAACTCTTCTATTTAATTCTTCTTTTGCTGACATATATTATTTAAAGAACCTGATTTTTTAAAACACAAATTTAGGGGCGCTAGGGTGTCTCAGTCCATTAAACATACAACTCTCGATTTTAGCTCAGGTCGTGATCTCAGAGCCATGAGATTGACCCCTGCATCAGGCTCCATGCTAAGCATGGAGCCGCTAAAGGTTCTCTCCCTCCCTCTCCCTCTGCTGATCTACCCCCCATCTCACTTTAAAAATATAAAAAATAAGAATATAAATAAATAAATAAATAAATAGCAAATTTAGCACAGTATTGAAGAGATATTGAGGTGCACTCATTCAAAAACAAAATTTATTATATGACTGCAAAATGGTGGGTATGGATTTATGTGTGTATAAATAGTACAAGTTTAAAGCAAATTTGACAGTAACTATATATACACACACATGCACATATATATATATACACACATACACGAACGTGATCATTTGTTAGTTGATAAATTATTGTCTATATAATTCCAATTAGAGTAAGAAATCATAAATGTATTTTAGTAAGAGATGCAATTGTTGGTTATACAGTAGAGAATCAAAAGAATTAGTAATTTTTTAAACACAGAATTATTCAAAATACATACAATAAAAGGGAACAAATCTTACACACATGCTGAGGCATTTGCCTAATAAATGTTGTATGTTTGGGAAAATAACCCTCTGTAGTAATTTATCCATTGGGAAAGTAGAATATCTTAAGCCTGAAAGCATCTTGAATCAAAATGACTGTAGAAGGATAAAACAAAATATTACAGCTATTATTCTAAAAATTATATTGATTAAATTTACTATTTATCAGAATGATTAAGTGTGGCATTAAAAATTCATGTTTAAAACTGTTTGGAGATGCTTATATAGGTACATTGTTAATTTTATAATTATAAGTATTTAGCTTTTCAATCATCTAAATAGATGAGAATATGTGAAATGGAAATTATATATATATATATTTATAAATAAATGATAAATAAATTTCAATAAATAAGTTTATATCTTCTGACTGTTACACTTTTTTCTCCTTTCTTCCAAATACTTCATGGTTTTATTTTTTGAAATCCTTCCTCTAAGCATAAAGAATCAAGCAGCTGCTACAGATAAAATGAGCATCAACTGGCAGATATTAAAACTGTCACCTGATGGAAGCTGGGATCACCATAAGGCCTTCAAGCAATAACCTGCAGTATAATTTTGTAACCCATATATCAATTAATTTTATATTACTGTCACACATGACACTAACAGCTAACAGTATTTCTTCACGCTGCTATCTTAATTGCTATTCATGTGTGCTGAACATGAATACCTGAAGATCAAAATAAGTCCTATAAGAAAAACATTTCAGCTGTTTGGTGAAATTTATTAGAAATCTATAAATCCAATAGTAGAAAAGTTTTTATCTTATTTGTAAATAATCTTCAGAATTCATAATACAGATATGCTATTTATTTGTATTACATAAAGTAATTTTGTCTGATTTGGACATTGAAGAATATATTTGTGCTTAGTGATTTTCCATAAAATATTATTTATCTAAATTAAATACCAAAAATGGCAATATATAGTGCTTGAGTTTTCAACAACTAACTCCTTATTTTAGGTCAAGAAATGGAATTTTACCTGAGGTTAACATTATTCACAACAGTAGTGATGGAGGGTTGACAAACACAACCAAGATTAGAATGACTGGAACTTTGGAGAATATCATAAGGAAATACATTATCAGGCAAAATTAGTACAAGTGATGTTTATTCTAAGAGTAATAAAAAATAAGCGGGAGAGAATCTTTAAAGGTGAATGGATAGAAATTGCTGTTTAATGGGAGAGCATTAAAATTAGCAGCGATGCACTAAGAATAAATACTTTTTGTTTTCTGACTGCTTTTAAAAAAAAATCCTTAAGATACATAGTTTTGGATTTTTCTTAATCTCTTTTTTTTTTTTTTTAAAGATTTTATTTATTTGACAGAGAGAAACATAGTGAGAGAGGGAACAGAAGAAGAGGGAATGGTAGTGGGAGAAGCAGGCTTCCTGCCGAGCAGGGAGCCCGATGCGGGGCTCGAACCCAGGACGCTGGGATCATGACCCGAGCCGAAGGCAGACGCTTAACGCCTGAGCCACTCAGGTGCCCCGATTTTTCTTAATCTCAAACCAATAAGTAGATTCACTTTTTTCTGTAAGCCCTTTGAAACAAAACATAATTTTTTTTTTTAAAGATTTTATTTATTCGACAGAGAGAAACACAGCAAGAGAGGGAACACAAGCAGAGGGAATGGTAGCGGGAGAAGCAGGCTCCCTGCCGCGCAGAGAGCCCGATGTGGGGCTCGATCCCAGGACCCTAGGATCATGACCTGAGCTGAAGGCAGACACTTAACAACTGAGCCACCCAGGCGCCCCCAAAACATAATTTTTAATGCATGTATAATAATGCAATTATGATGAGAAAACCTTTAACTTTCATCATAAAGGCATCCTTAACCTTAGAAAGGCTAGAAGCACTGGTTTATTATCTTTACATTTACATATCTTTATATTTCAATCTTTACATTGCATATTATATTCTACAATAATGTAGCTTTTGCAAGTATGGATCAGATGAGCCTGGTACTCTGAAAGTTCTTTAAAAAAACATTTTTTTTTTCATCTACGTAGCTGTGAATCTAGTACCATGTTTTGTACACAGTAAGTAGAAGTCAATGAATGCTGTTTGAATGAGTAAATTAATGAATAAATAAAGGCCTAGATGGATGAACCAAGAATGTTTCCTTTTTGTAGTATCAAACTCTTAAAACTCGCCAACACATTAAATCTTAATGTTCTTCAATCAAAATGCAACTAAGAAATTATCATACATCAAAGGTCTACAATGTTTATGTGATTGATATGATTAAAAATTTACGGCATACAAAGAAAACTGAAGCCCAGAGCACATAGTAGGGTGATAGTTCAAAGAAAATGTTATCCAAGTAGGTCCTCATGGGTTTAGGAAAACAAAGAGTGTGACTTTAATTTATAACCTCCCATATCTCATTGTTTTTATTTACTAAGCACATCTCTTAGGCACCTATTATGTAATAGATCCTAGGCTAGAAGTGGAAGATACAGCAATACAAAGTTATAATAATCTACAACCTAAGCTATATCACAGTCTGGTGGATAAAGTGACCCAACAAGGAACAAATCAAATTATTACATTTGGAAGTAGGAATAAAATGTAATGCCAACAAAATGTACCAAAAAAGACAATGAATGACCCTTGGTCTACAGAACAACGAATTTAACTTGAAGAATATATTTTTTCTTTATAGTTTTATTAAGGAATAATAATTAACATATATCACTGTATATGTTTAAAGCATACAGCATAATGGTGTGATTGAATCATGTGTAATGATCACAATAGGTTCAGCCTAACAACCATTTTCCCATGTAATTAGGAAAAAAAGGAAAAAACAAATATTATGATGAAAACTTTAAGGATTTACTTTTTTTTAAAGATTATTTATTTTAGAGACAGAAGAGAGAGCATGTGTGTGAGGGTGAGAGGCAGAGGCAGAGGGAAAGAGAATCCCAAGCAAATTCCCTGCTGAGCCCAGAACCCCACGTGGGGCTTGATCTCACAACCCTGAGATCACGACCCTAAGTCACAATCCTAAGATCATGACCTGAGCCGAAATCAACAGACTGAGCCGCCCAGGCGCCCCTAGGATTTTCTCTCTTAACCCTATATATCATACATCAGTGTTAGAGGCAGTCATCATGTTGTATAAGGGACATAACACAGAATTGACAGAAGTCGTGGTTGATGTTATTTGCCAAATGTTCCCTGTCCTATTTTGTCCTTCTCTCAGCCATTAATTTAGTATTGGTTTCCTCCCTTCGTCACTCTGCTGAACTATGATACACTGGATTTCTTTTGGCATTTGGAAGACAAATTAGGGAAATAAATGATAAACACATTATTAAATATATCTCCCCTTGGTAGTCAACATATTTGGACATTTGACTTTCCATGTACATACTCAATGATCGTTGTGTAGAGGACATTTCTCTGTATTTTGGCTGAATGCTTCAGCATGCCTCAATGACTTGGTCATTGAGCACTGATACACAAATTGTAACCTTTCAGGATGAATTTCAATTATTTGCTCTCTCAGTGGAGAAGGTATTTTTTCAAAGCAAAATGAATTTATTCAGGCCACTTCCTAGGACACTAAATCTTTTATGTTTGAGCTGGATCACAAACACTTCAATAGCATATAGAATGGGATTTTTAATTGGAAGCTTCTTCTTCTTCTTCTTTTTTTTTTTTTTTTCATTTTATAGAACAGGGAAAATTGATTGTGAAACTTGAAATTCAGATTAGCATTTGTGCCCTCCATTCTCTGTTAGGGATTTTATGATGCAGCTTCAGAAAAGTAGAAGCTGAGTAACCTGACGGGTAGTGTGCTTTAGGGGAGGTATTGAGCCATAAGAGCTGGGATTCCTGAATTTAGATAAAGGAAGGACTTTGATTGTTTTGTTTTGCTTCTCTTTAAAGTGTCTATATTGTAGGTACAGAATGAATTATGCTGCCACAAGTAAGTTTCATGTCTTGAAGAGGACTTCATGCTGTTCTTATTGGATTTAAGAGAGGCCCAAATTATATGTCCTAAGTCTCTGAACTATTTAATCATACGGGAAAAAAGGCTGTAAAATAAACAGAGGGTGAAGTATTACTGCTACCCATGTATCTTTTCATAATGGGAATGCCAGTCAGATAGGAAAAATAGATTATGGCTTATATATTACTTCTATTAAGCCAGAATTACAAATCTCCAAGTGACTTAATTTTCATATGTACTCATACATGCACCATTAAGCATGCTTAAATATTATAAATGCAGCCCAAATGCTGAGACAAGAGGGATTTATGTTAGAGGTCATTCCAAATTAATTTAGATTATAAAACAAAACACAAACTTTAGATTCTCATGGGAATTTTCTTATGTGGCAGATGAGGCCTATACATCCACCTACCCTCATTCCGTAACACCCCTAAGTAGTGTTTTGCTTTTTTCCTTGACTATTTTTAGACATTTGAGGACCAAAGATTGTATTTCAACTTTAGTAAGACCTGTGAAGAAAAAGAAAATCCATCTTACATTCTGCTGAAAGGGAAGTGAACCTGAATGAAACCCTATAGATATGAACTAATGAAAAATAATTACACTGCTTAATCCTACTTGCTAATTAGTCTAATTTACTAAAAAAAAAGTCACAATAGATTTACCCTAATATAAAGTACAGATCAGTTGTTTACTTGCAATCCTAAGCTAATGAAATGTATCTAAATGAAAGACATTAATAATTAAGAATTATAATAATCTTCATATATATGCCTTTCCAGCACTGGTTAAAGAAAAAAAAAATCCCAGAATGAGTTTTTATGTCCTATAAGAGACACTCTTCATTCTTGGATAAATGGACGGATGGATGAAAACTCTTGAGAGAAGAATAGTTATTAAAATTCAAATATTTTACCAAAAAATGTTGACCATTTAGCTCAATGCATCTTATTTTAAAGATCTACCAAATGCATTTAGGAAACTCTGGGTGCACAACTAATTCTGACCAATTATATGGATCACATTTTGCTAGAGGGTTACAATAAATACTGCAAGTAAAATCCCAGAAATTTCATATCAAATGCAAATCATTTAAAGACGAACACCATGGATTAATAGCAACAATTATTAAAAATGTTTATATAGCAAAAACTATTAAAATATTCACTCATTATTAAATTAAGGGGAACAATTAGTCCCACAACTCTTCTAATGTTTTTCGTCTACTTGAATATATAGTGAGAAATCTCATGAAAAAAATAGCAGTTTAATGAGTAGGGTTTTTTTTCCTGTTCTTTTTCTGTTTGTTTAATGAATATTTTGCACAAACTATTTTGGCTACTTTTGATAATCTAAGCTGAAATATCTCTGATACTGACCTTTGTGGCAAAGCTTAAGCAATAATATCCATACGTACAATGCTCCAAATGAAACAAGCATAAAATACGTTAGTAAAATAGGAGTTGGTTTTATATGCTCCATCAGTGTATGATGCTGCTCCGAATTTCATTCATTTAAAGAGGTCACTCTATAATTCCAGTGAAGCTCCTAGAAACAATTAACCAGATTGTATACAAGATAATACCAAGGCTAATGTCTGTATTTTAAGTGAATGCATGATCATGAACAAAGTTGTGCCCTGAGTAAAAATATAATATACCTCATGAGGTCACAGCTCATCTATGTTCTACTGGACTGCAAAAACTTTTGTTTGAACGATTAAAAATAACCTACATATAAATACCTAGGTCAGTCTCAAAAACAAAATTGGTAAAATGTGTTCTCTATAGATTATGACTCTTTAAATAATTTTAAATTAGAATGCATTTCAGAGATAACATAGAAACAGCCTGAACCAGATATTATTCCCCAATATAACAGTTTAACAAGAAGGCAAGGTACATTCCATCATTCTGCAAGTTATTGCACTGAGCCTTCTCAGGGTCTGAAGCTGCAAATTTCCTTATCCTTTTAATCACTGGCTTCCATGCTGAGGCAGTTGGTATGGGTAGAGAGGCCACAGGCAATGGTGTATGCTCTTCACCTCATTTACTCAGCAAATGCTTTACCCAGGGAACAATAACATCAGCCAGCAGGAATGACAATTTAAATCTACCAATACAAATGGGGATCCTAAGGCTTTCATTCACTCCTTCACTGCAGATTGCCTTAGATCCTATTTAATCACATCCTCCCTTCCCACCCACTTATGAGCAATGAAAAACTGAAACCAGAAAGAAAAGCTAATCGCCTCCATCAGATTTGACCTCACTCTAAGAATTAGGACTATGGATAAAGGCAGTCACGAAACTAAAGATTCTCCTTCCCCCTCTCCCTTTACCTAACTCCCGGCTATATTCCACTCATCTTTAAGATCGAAGTTTACATTTTCCTCTTCAGGAAAGTCCTCTGCTCAGAGTTAACCTCTCCCCACCTCCATTCCCATATGCTTTTATAGGACTCTAAAATCTTTCCATTTTTGCTACTATCAAAACCAAAATTAAATAACCTTGGGTATAATTAACTGTGGAATGACTTATCTCTTACTAACTTACAAGTCTCGTGACAATGATGAGTCTCTCTCATTGCAATTACAATAACCTAGCACTTACAACAGCATCTGATTTGTGCATGGTAGGTGTGCAATAAACACTTTTTTAGACAAATAAGTGAATGAACACACTTATTTATGTCCAATTTAAAAACAGTCTTAATCTTGCCTGCCAAGTTACAATGGATATGATATGGATATGATAAAAAGATAGAAGACTCACATACACCAAAGCTCTGTTTTTAGTTAACATATTTAATTAACATATAATGTATTATTTGTTTCAGGGGTACAGGTCTGTGATTCATCATTCTTACACAATTCACAGCACTCACCATGGCACATACCCTCCCCAATGTTCATCATCAAGCCACCCTATCGACCTCACCTCAGCAACCTTCTATTTCCTGAGATTAAGAGTTTCTTATGGTTTCTCTCCCTCTCTGGATTTATCTTGTTTCATTTTTCCCTCCCTTCCCCTCTGAGCCTCTGTCTTGTTTCTCAAATTCCTCATATCAGTGAGATCATATGATAATTGTCTTACTTTACCTGACTTATTTCCCTTAGCATAATAGCCTCTAGTTCCATCCACATCATTGCAAATGGCAAGATTTGGGGTTTTTTGATGGCTTCATAATATTCCATTACCCATGCACACACACACACACACACACACACACACACACACACACACGCATATATGTAAATGCAACTGATTTCTGTGCATTGATTTTATATCCTGACACTTTACACTGTACTGAATTCCTGTATGAGTTCTAGCAGTTTTAGGGTAGAATCATTTGGCTTTTCTACACCAAAACCTCTGTCCTAGAATATTTTATGTCCAACTTTATCAGTTAAAATGTCTTTGGAGAATATTCTCATTGTGTTAAACTGCTATAAAATTATATAATTAAGAAATAATTTAATATAAATTGGAAACCCCATGATTGTTTAAGGTGCTAAATGATGATCAGAATTTAATGATTTGCTTGTTAGATATCTTTAATCATACACCAAAGATACCTTAATCTAAAAACATTTAGATTCTGTAATGATATAGAAAAATGGATTCTTATTCCAATGAGGTTGGAATTTCCAGAATTTCCCTATGTTTCCCCTATAACTATTTGGCACTATCTCAACATCTTGAATTTTTCTCTTGTCAAGAAATTAACCGCTCTCACTCTATTTAAATATTTTGTCTTTCATCAGCTTCACAATTAGGTAACCTTAACTAATTTATGGCAAAAATTTCCTGTAAATAATTCAGCACTGTTACAGTCATTTCCAGAAAAAGTGATAAAAACCCACTAATGGGTATTTTAGTAATCTTTCATCTTCAGAGTTCTTTTTTAGATAAAAAGACATGACTCAATTTATCAATGTAATATCAAATTCTTTTTCCTTATAAGATCCCTTCAGTAATTTATAATAAACCAATTATATAGCTTAAAAACTGAAAGCAAATAGGATTAAAGTTAAATAAGAATGCAAAACTCAATGGAAGTATGTTTGAGAGAATGAACAAAAAATGTGATGATCTTTGGAAATGTCAAAGAAGCTTCCAGTTTATTTAAACAAATGCATTTCATTGTATACCTTTTTTTTAAGATTTTTTATTTATTCATTTGAGAGAGAGAGCAAGAAAAGGGAGAGCACGAGGAAGGAGGAGGGTCAGAGTGAGAGGGAGAATTTGACTCTCCACTGAACAGGGAGCCTGACATGGGGCTTAATCCCAGGACCTTGGGTTCATTATCTGAGCCAAAGGCAGATGATAACCAACTGAGCCACCCAGGGGTCCGTCATTGTATACTTTTCTGTAAGATGATAGTTCTGCTTGTCTTCAGGTAGATAAAATTCTGTGAAAATACTGCTGTAAAATTGTAGAACCAATATAGAGAGACTAATAGGAAGTGGTTGAGGGCAGATTGTCATACTTTAGGCCTTCTTCCTTTAAAGCCACATTCCCCCTTAGAGCCATGTGGAGGAGATAAAATCAAAAAAGGCACTAGTCTTTTCTGCCTCCTTGAAGGTAGATATTTCTAGTCAAAGCTGAGACTTCACAAGCAAAAATCAGCATATCAGAAAAATGCAAACATTAAATGAAAGACAGTGACTGTAACTTATACTGGAAACAGAATTAAGGCAGCAAAAATAATAAGAAAATAAAACAAGCACTATAAATATCCTCAGAAAGATATAGGAGGGTTAGAAAATATAAAACAAACATAAAAAGTTATTTAAGTAGAGAGGGTAAATTTATAAATGTAACCAATGAAATAAAAAAATTCAACATGACGGTTGAATAGCAGGATGAATTAACCTGAAGAAAAAAGTAATGAGCTGATGTAACGGGTCAGAGATTTTTCCTAGAAGATATCAAAACGAGACGAAAAAGAAGAGTGCAAGGCCTAGGTGGCTCGGTCATTTAAGCAAGTGACTCCTGATTTTGGCTCATGTCATCATCTCAGGGGTCACAAGACAGAGCCCCCTTCTCACGTGCATGCTCGCTCTCTCTCTCTCTCTCCCCCCCAAAAAATAAATAAATAATGAAAATTAAAGATAAAAATAAAAATAGAAAAAAGATGATGTAAAGGATAGAAAAAATGAATAAAAGTAAAAATTAATAAACAGCAAAAATTAATAGAAATAATTAACAAAAACAGAGACCTAGCAAAAAGAAATTCCTGGCAAAACTGAAAAGAAAGAAAAAAAAAAGAAAAAAGGAGACAAGTAGGCCAAAAAATACAGAAAGAAAACTAAGAAATAGCTGTAGATGTTGCAAAAAACTTACTTTATAAAAGGATAAAATATATTTATGAAAGTATAAAGCAAACTATGTGTTACATTTAAAAATCTAGCTATAATGAATAACTTTCTAGGAAAATATGTGATAAATTACAAAAAAAGAGATAATGCAAATAAACTATAAATCACAAAATAATTTGAAATGACAATCAAGGCTCTACCCCAGATTTCTAATAAAATTTCCACAATTTTATAGATATTTTTTACCAGCATTTTTTGGAATAGGTTATCCCTAAATTAAATAAATTTTTCTTAAAAAAAAAAAAGAAAAAGAAAAGAATAGAAGGAGGTTATCTTACCTTGAATCAAACCAGGTAAAGACAGTACAAGAAGAGAAAATTATTGATATATTTCACTTATGAAAAGAACTATAAAAAAAAGAAAAGAACTATAAAGATTCTAAATGTAATAATAATAAATTAATCCAACAGTGTATTACAGATAATTGGGTACAATTACTTCAAGAGTTATTTAATGTCAGAAAATCCATTAATGCATTTATATTAATGAACTAAAGGATAACACAATTGCATTATCACCTAGAATGACATAAAAAGTAGTCAATAGTGTACAATATCTTTTAACAACAAAAAAACTTGAAATCTAAAAATAGAATTTACCTTAATTAGAAAATGCTACTTATAAAGTTTTACCACAAATGCTATACTTGAAGAAATTTCTTGGAAGATTGAGATACTATGAAGATGCTTCCAATCACTATTGATGTCCATGTGCTATCCAAGTCTCTAGCTAACTTAATGAGACACAAAAGGAAAGAAGAGAGAGAAACATGAAACAGAAAGAAGTGTGACAGTTTGTGGTTGTGTTTTGTTTTATTTTTGCAAATTATATGGTCACTTACATTAAAAAAATCCAAGGGAATACATTTTTAAGAACTACTAGAATTAGGGGCGCCTGGGTGGCTCAGTGGGTTAAAGCCTCTGCCTTCGGCTCCAGTCATGATCTCAGGGTCCTGGGATCCAGCCTTGCATGGGCTCTCTGCTCACCCGGGAGCCTGCTTCCCCCTTTCCCTCGGCCTGCCTCTCTGCCTACTTGTAATCTCTCTCCTCTCTGTCAAATAAATAAATAAAATCTTAAAAAAAAAAACCGAACTATTAGAATTAATAAGAGAAATCAGCAATTTTGTAAGATTATAAAGAAAATTCACAGCTGAAACCAATTACAACAGTTAATAGAAAATAAGATTCTGGGGTACCTGGACGGCTCAGTGGGTTAAGTCTCTGCCTTCAGCTCAGGTCATGATCTCAGGGTCCTGGGATTGAGCCCCACATCAGGCTCTCTGCTCAGCAGGGACCCTGCTGCCCCCCCTCTCTCTGCCTGTATCTGCCTACTTGTGATCTCTGTCAAATAAATAAATAAAATCTTTAAAAAAAAGTAAGATTCTATTTATCATAAAATATATATTATCTAGGAATTAACCTAACAATAAGTGAACAAAGCCATCATAAGTAAACTTTGAAATAGTGCTGAGTAACTAGAAAGATATATGTTTTATGAATGATATGACTAAATACTATGAAAAAGTAAACTCTCATCAAACCAATTTATAAATCCAAGTCTATTCAAACTCCCAGCAAATTTTTTTGGAACTTGACAATTGTTTTTACAAAAACAAACGACAAAAATTATGGAAGCAAACAGATTTATAGATAGCAAAACTACTTTTGAAAATGACAAAAATTATCAACTTTTACCTATCAGATATTATATTGCTATGTCACTATATTTAAAACAGTATAGGATAGATGCCGAAAACCATATAATACAAGAATAGAAAAGAATAGAGAGCCCTGAAACATTTGTATGCATAAGGTAATTTGATGTAGAGATGACATTAAAACCAGAATGGTTTATTTTGTAAATAATAAATTAGTAAAAGATGTTGGGAAAAAAATGATTCACTACATGGAGAAAATTCTTTATCTAACACCATGTACAAGAAGCAGCTCCAAATCCTCACTTAAATATGAAGTTACTACAGCTTAAAACATGACAATGCCGGGGCTCCTGGGTGGCTCAGTGGGTTAAGGTCATGACCTGCCTTTGGCTCAGGTCATGATCTCAGGGTCCTGAGATCGAACCCGGCTTCGGGCTCTCTGCTTGACAGGGAGCCTCCTTCCCTTTCTCTGCCTGCCTCTCTACCTACTTGTGATCTCTCTCTCTCTCTCTGTCAAATAAATAAATAAAATCTTAAAAAAAAAAAAATGGCAATGCCTTTATGTCAATAAAAGGAAGTAACAGGCATATCCGAGTGTAATTACGGATTTTAGTGTGAAGCCTCCAGAAACAAACTGGAAAAGCTATTTTTGTAACATTTTAAATCTAAAAAAGGGAATGATTTATAATATAGACAAAACCCTCCAAATTAGCAAAATAAAGACTATGTCATTATGAAAGGAGCAAAATATGTGAATGACCAGTTCATAAAAGGAGAAGCTAAAATGGGTAAAGAAAAATAGAGATGATATATCTCACTAGTAAGACAAAACAAATTGCAACTTAAAATTCCAATGCAATATTTCTATCTAAAGTAAATGACAAAGAAACACCAATTATTTGTGAGGACTGGAAAAACAGAAACCCAAGGTAAACCAGATGGAAAATAAACTGGTAAAGCTATTCTGAATGATGATTTTTTTTCACATATATCTCATACTAAGTGATTCTAACACTGGGTATACCAACCCAGACAGGTGTTTTGGAGAAGGACATTAGAAGAAAGTAAAGAGAGAAGATTAAATATTATTCTGGGACACAGACATGAACAACAGATGTCTCAGGTGAACCCAACAGACTAGACTGCCTGACCATGCCATATATAAAGCTATTCATAATTCATGATAACTAATGTTTATTGCAGAATGTGTTGGATCCAACTTTGGTGTTCATCACTAGAGATATCTACAAATTACAGGTGGTATATACTTAGGCATAAAATGGAATATTATCCAGGAAAAACACAGCCAAAAGATAGATCTTAAAAATAAAATGCAGAATAAAAAAATTTAAGTTTTCAAAAATATTAAACTTCTAAGTTAATTCTCTTTCTCTGAGAAGCCATTTGGGTACAATAAAAAATAAATGCACCACATGAACACTATACATTCAAATATATAATAATTCATGGCATATGATGAGAATATATAGTGTAGAAATTGGAATGGACATCCATGCAGGGAAAGCAATGTGATTGGGATAAAAAAAAAAAAAAAAACAAAAACAAGAGGAAACAATAAAACAAAATTTAATACTAAAGGGTTTTGCATGAGTAGACAGTAAAATCTACAAGGGCACATCCTTTTGCCAATTTTTTTTTTTTTTTTTTTTACTGATGACTTCTAAATGCCTAGAGGAGTATCTGGCACATAGAAAGTGCTCAGTAAATTTGATTGACTAAGTACTATAATAAAAGAAGTTTTGTATGCTAAAGATCCTACAGAAGAGTAATTAAAATAAGTACTTTGGTGTTCCTCATTTTACTTGAATTAATTTTTAATGCACAGTAATAAAGAAATTAGCATACCAAACATGATTAGGGGGTCTAGTCTACTGATCTAACTGTCCATTTTTGTGCTATTATCAACTGTTTTAATTACTCAGGCTTACAATGTCTTGTATTTAACACTTAACTAAATTTTCTCATTAATTCTAGAAGTTTTTCAGTAAATTCTCTTGGGTTTATTTGGTGTATAATCATATTGTCTACAAATAATGAGAATTTTGTCTCTTACTCATTCCATGTCTTGTTGCTTTGTCATAATATTAATTGTGATAGTAGGTTTTTTCTTTCATCGATCATAATAAAATTATTACTACTATTAATTATGGTTTTAGCTTTGGCTTAACAGACTTTAAGCATGCCCAAGAAGTATACTATTCCTAAATTCTGAGTTTTTCATTTTGTTTTGTTTTTTTTTTTATTTAGAAACTAGTTCCAGGGGTACCTGACTGATTCAGTCAGTAGAGCATGCAACTCTTGATCTTGGGGTTGTCTAAGTTTGAGTCTGACATTGGGTGTAGAGAGTACTTAAAAACAAAATCTTAAGGGGTACCTCGGGGGGCTCAGTCAAGTGGCTGATTCTTGGTTTCAGCTCAGGTCATCATCTCAGGGGCCTGGAATTGAGCTCTGCTTCAGGTACCAGACTCAGTGAGGCATCTGCTTAAGTATTCTCTCTCTCCCCCTCTCCCTTGGCCCCTCCCCCCTGCACATGCTCCCCCTCTCTCTCTCTTTCCCAAATAAATAAATCTTTTTTAAAAAAATATTTTAAAAAGAAGCTAGTCTAGTTGTTTTTTGTTTTAAAGTTCATCCCTACTGCCTCATAATACCTTTCTAATGAAATACATGTTCATAATTTAAAACATTTCACAATAATAATTATGAAACATATTATCAAATGACAAAAAAGGAATGGGATTTTACATAGAAAAATAAAATTTCTGGGCCCAAGTTATGGCTTGTGCTATATATGACCATAAGCGATTAAAACAAAATAAATAAAAGTTTCCAAGTAGAACTAGAGTTAATAGATACGGTCTACAAGTCATTTTCATGCTTCATTTTATGGTTCTTATTCTTAAAAAAGAATAAGAAAGGAATGGTACTTAGCAAAACAAACTGGTTGATTTAAAGCCAGTCAGAGTGAAAAATATATCACAATATTCTTTGGTTTTGTGCTTTGTGACGTGGATAGTGTTCCGGAGAGATTTTATTTTTAATAGAATAACTATAGAAACCTCCATCATCTATAATCTTAAACATTTTAGATTTGTACAGTTTTTTTAATGCTATCTTGTCAATTTATTTTTTTGACTAAAACCCCCATTTTACTTTTAAATCATAATCAATTTTCAGATAATATAATACACTATATTTTTGTATATTATACATATGTATACAATATACACACATGAATATGTATGTGTGTATGTTTTGCCCTATAATAAATTATGTAGGTGAATGTGTGCAAAAGTAATCTTCAAAATCCTCATTTTAGGAACAGTTTAATAGGCAGAGGAAAAATAGATTAACTAGCAAACCACTAAGAGATATCCATTGCCTTTCTGTCCCTCTGGTCCTGATGCATTCCCCAGAGTAATAAAATTTCCTGAAGCATGCACAGTTATTCTTACTTGACGAGTTTGGAATTCTTTATTTTTTTTTCTCCGTAAAAATCAAAGGAATCCTACCAATGCTGACATTAAACATACTGATGGGAATTATGATCATATGTCAGAAAAATATATAACTCCTTTGGGCTGACAGCTGAAGCTGACAGCATTCCCATAAAATATTAACTGCTTACAATAAAATTCCTTTGCAAGGAGCAAGAGGTTAGTAGAAAGAATCTGGAAGTCCTCAACAAATGAATTTTGACTAACAGGTTTGACTTGAATTCCCTTGTTCTAAGTTGTTTTCAGACTCCACATAGGTGCATAAAAAAGCATTGAAAGTCACTAACATATATTCCCTTTGCAAATGTTTAAGAGATAAATAAATATGAAAGTCCTGCTCCCAAAGGAATGTATGAAAAATAAATTTATAATATTACATTCAGCAGGAATGAAAAGGTTGGTCACCTTAGTGATATCACCTCCTCCAGGTATGTACAATACAGTCTCCTCCTTTTTCCAAATATAGTTTGCAGGTCTTTCACAAATGCTAGTTTCTATCCTGCCACATAATTAAATTATGTCTGTTCAGGAATTTTTGCATTAGGCTTTATTCTATAGCTATTACTCTAAATAAAAAAAAAATTAGATAACTGTGTGAAAATTTGCCAGTTTGAGAAATGAAAACACAGCTTGAAATGCAATGCATTAGTGATGCATGAATAAAATTAGATCTCCCAGGAAATATGCAAACTAGGTAAAGCAGTGAAAACATCCGATGGGCATTTGAGTACCTTACTTAGATATCTTTAAAGGCAATATAACAGGTCCAAATTGGACACTAGTCTGTTATTGTTTTAGTTTTCCAATGACATTCCAATAAGGAATTTGTATTTACCTATTTTTTAACACATGAGCAGAGTCAGTCCAGCTATTGCTAGATAGACATACCTATATGCAAAGTCACATGTTCCTATAAATGGTCTCTCAAATATTCTAGAATTTCCTAATAAACAATTCTCCCTAAGAGAGTTGCATTGGTATCTTGGATAGGTTTTCTGAATTTGATATAGCATACAAAGTTCACTTTTAAAACAAATGGCCCTCAAACCCCAACACACTTGAAGGATTAGCCACAATTCTATCAAGTGGGGATCCCCTCAAAATTCTCATTTTCACCTTCTCTGAACCAGACAAACATTGATAAATTAAGCTTTTAATTGGAGTGCCAGAAAAGGTAATTATGATAAATAAAGACATAGAGTGCCAATATGTATTGATTCACACTGAATTCAGCTTCAGAATCTAATAAAAACAATGATTTTTTTATTAGATGGATTCATATGACATTACAACAATTAATCTTTTGTTAATTATAAAATACCTATGTTTACATCCCAAGGCCTGGGAAGTTACTCACTTGGCATTCTTCAAATGAATACTCTTCAAATATATATTCAACATTTACTTGATAGTTAGGGGGATTTTTAAATTTTTAAATTAATTTTAAAAGTAAAAATTATATATTTATATATATACACACACACACACATAGTAATTTTAAAACATGTATTTGAAGGCAAATAGGTGAGAAGAGTTAAGATCATTTTGCAATAAAAATAGTAATGTAGTGAGTGCTTGATAACATGAGTTATTAAAAGATATAATAATTTTCAAAAATAGAAAATATAATAATTTTAGCAGTGAAGAAAAAGGCAAATCAGTCAATGGAATAGAAAGGAAAGATGGTCAAAACATATATGGAAATTTAGTATATAATGAAGGAGGTATTTTAGGTTTTTTTAGGAAAATAAAAATTACTCCATAGATGGGGCACCTGGGTGACTCAGTTGTTAAGTGTCTGCCTTTGGTTCAGGTCATGATCCCAGAGTCCTGGAATCAAGCCCCATGTTGGGCTCCCTACTCAGTGGGAAGCCTGCTTCTCCCTCTCCCACTCCTCCTGCTTGTGTTCCCTTTCTCGTTGTCTCTCTCCCTAACAAATACATAAATAAAATCTTAAAAAAAAATTATTCCAGAGAATGTTGGTTCTCCTACCTAGCTAGTTAATTTAAAAAAAAAATAAGTAAAGCCGAACTAAACCAAAAAATTTATAAATGGATCATACATATTTTTAAAAAATATAAAGATTAAAAATCTTAAAGAAAAACTGGAAGATACTATTTTTAATTTTTTTTACAAAAAAGAAAATCACTGTATATATAATTAGAAAAACTTGAGGATAGAGTAACTGATGAATACATCATTGTCATATAGTGAGGAATATATATTTGTTTAATGATTGGATATTTGTTTAATAAAATATACGCTTATTATTTTAATTCTAGTTGAGTTAATAAAGAGATGTTCTCTTACAGAATGCATAACTCGTGAAAAAAAGAAAAGCACTAACTATATGCTGCTTCCCATAGAAAAATATGCATTAAATATATATGCTTTTTTATTGTTTTGATATTAATATTTCTGATGGTTGTGAGCTACTGATCCAAAGAGTAATTAAAATGAAAAATTAAAACTAGTAGATTTAAAATATATACATGCTATGACACTGTTTCTTTTCTTCAAATCCTAGTATTAAGGACTAATGTTGAGGAAGAATCATATCTTGCAATACCTGGGATGCCTGGATTGTAAATACCTTGCAAACAGTATGATTTTGAAAATCTGACTGTCATCACCACTTAGAAAGACATGACAATATGAAGGATTGTGCCATATAAAAGATAATAAAACATACTCTAATTGTCAATGCTGAATTTCTTTCATTTTTTTAAAGATTTTATTTATTTATTTGACAGAGAGGAGAGAGATCACAAGTAGGCAGAGAGGCAGGCAGAGAGAGGGGAGGGAAGTAGGCTCCCTGCTGAGCAGAGAGCCTGCTGTGTTTGATCCCAGGACCCTGAGATCATGACCTGAGCCAAAGGCAGAGGCTTAACCCACTGAGCCACCAGGCACCCCTCAATGCTGAATTTCAATTGTGCCCATTCTGTTTGGGTTAGTGTTTTGTCAAGTTATACAGATAAATATTTTATATATTTTCAAGTACTTCACAAAGAAAAGCATTACTTTCTTTACTATTAATCAAAAATTTAACATTTATATGTACATTGCAAAATCTCAGCATAGTTATCAAGGCCAAAAAAAAAAAACTGTCTGAAAGCTAATTATCAATATAAACTATACAGTATGAACTCATCACAGTTAAGAGTGTCAATGGGCTTCATATATAGGCTGAAGTTTTTGCCATATTTAAAAAAAATCAATTGGAGTTATGCCCTTGTCAAATGAACTGGTAAAAATTAATGAGGAAGCTAATATATAATGACATCTCTAGTCATGTAATACACAAGTTTAATACAGAACAGTAGAATAGAACATCTCTGGGAAAACATTTTGAAGAAAAAAAATATATATATAAATAAAATGTCATGTCTGGTCTGGCTTGAGACAGATTCTTAAATGCATGGAATGGTATACGTCTGCAAGAGTTAAGACAGCAAACATGATTATCCTAATTTAAAAATTTCCAGGTTATTTATAGGATAATTCAAGAAATGAAATTCATCATCCTGCAAAGTTTGCAACAAACCATTAAATGTAGCAATAAAATCAATTGGCACAAAAAGAAATGCAATTATGTTACATTCATGTAAATCCTTCTGTGAACTAATTTCCAAATATCAATCATGACTGATATTCATCATGTAAACATAAAGGAAGTTCTTGTATTTTTGAAATGCATCAACAAGTTCTCTCTCTCTCACAAACAGGAAGAAAATGTTAAATCTGAACATTGTTATAACTGTGACTGATAATCTCTAATCACCCAAATCTCAGAGCTCAATTTTATAACAAAAGCAAAAAAAAAAGAAAAAAAAAAAAAAAACAACTGCCATTTCATCAGAAAAGGGTATTTTACCATCTCTTTAAAATGTGATGATTTATTCTTAATTAACAACTGATTAGGTGGCATTTCAAAATTTTTCTAACATCACACATGACTAACTCATAAGCAATCAAGGCATTAGATGAAAATTAAAAGCAGGCATATCATAAAGTGTTGATGATCTACACCTGCATTACACATCTGTTGAAGTTCAATTTGCAGGAAAATAAACTAATCCATTGTCCACAATTTGAAATGTTAACTAAAACATTCTCTTTATCCTTAGTTTCTAACAATATGGATACTACCATATTATAAGCAGGAAGTTGAAAGCAGAAATATCCAACAGTGAAAAAAGTTTGGAAAAAAGAAAAACCTAAAAATGAACTGTAAGTAATTAAAAGTAATTGTAATCAATGTTAATGTGGACCAATTTTCCTCTTCATAGCAATTTTAAAACATATTACCTATACCTGTTTTTATCTTTATTGAAATATGTCTCAGATTTTTTTGACCTATAGACAAAAAAAAGGTTGAAAAAATTGGGCCTAACCTTTTAATTTCTAGGGAAGACAGACCTCTTCAAGAAGAAAATGCATAAATTTATATAAACATGAAATGTAATAAATAGTATAGCAAATGAAGTACAAATTCCAATTCTACAGAAGAAGAAAAAGATGACCTAAGTTTTTGTTTTCTTATTGCAAAGGCAAGAGTGGGTGGAGGTATCAGGGAGAAAGTAGGGGGTAACCACATTATCTGTTTGACAGCTTTATGTAAACATAGAGATTTGCTCCTAAATATGAGGCAGCCACTCAAAGCTTGCAAAGATCATTCAAGCACAGCAATTCAATAAGAATTTGAATTTTGAAGGGAGGAGCAAGATGGTGGAGAAGTAGGAAACCTAAATTTCATTTGGTCCCAGGAATTTAGCTAGATAGATATCAAACCATTCTGAACACCTAAAAATTCTAAGAGATCAAAGAGAAGTTTAGTAGCAATCCTATGAACAGAAAAGTGACCACTTGCTGGAAAGTAGGATGGGCAGAGAAATGAATCCGAGGCAACATTCAGGAAGATAGACTGCAGGAGGAGGGAGCCTCCCTCAGCTGGCTACCGGCAAGTGAGAGAGCAGCTGAGCACAGAATCAGAACTTTTAGAAGTCTGCTCCATGGAGGGACTTGCTCCAGGGCCTAAGTGAGGGGTGGAGCCCTTGCCACAGTGTGGTATCAGGACCCTCAGGGTCACAGAAAGCCCTGGGGTGCCTGAGTGTGGCAGACCTCCCAGGTATCGGAGCGGAGAAGCCAGCTGTTAAGATGGAGCTGAGGAGTAGGCTCTCAGCTCGGGGTGCCATAAACCATGATCCAAGGCAAGGTCTGGCCAATATTCGAGCAGGGACCCCCACAGGTGGCAGATCGGGGAGAACCGCCCCCTCCTTCCTCCACCGAGAGAAGCTGCACGGTGCGGGAGTGCACTGCGGGAATCTGCTGGGTTTGGAGACTCCAAACGGGCCGTGTGCCAGAGATAGAAATGCTCAGTCACAGGTTGGGTAAGCTCGGAGTGCGGCGGATATCAGGAAGACGGGAGTGATTGACTTCTTTCCTCTGAGAGCTCACTGAAGACAAAGACCCTGCGCTCTCAGCTCTTACCGGCCAGAGATTAGGCAGCCGCCATCTTCATTCTCCTCTTCCAAAGTTGTACGGAAAGCATTCATGGAACAAAAGTTGCCGAAAGCGAACTTGAGCTGATTACTTAGCCCAGCCCCTGGCAAAGGTGGTGCAATGCCCAAGGGTGGTGCAATTCCCAGGGCAAAGACACTTGATAATCACTGCAACAGGCCCTGCCCCCAGAAGATGAGAAAGATCATCCAGCCAAGACCTACTTCACTAATCAATGAGAACTGCAAAATGAAAGAGCAGAGCAAGGCTAACTCCGCTTTGTGCTATAGTGCCCAGCCCGCCCTTGAGTTAGAGTTAGCCAATAGGAATGCGGAAGCCCTAACCGCCACAGAATGTAAACCCCACCTTTTGCCCACCAAATTTGTGCGCCAATTCTGACCAGAGTGATAGGCTAGCTCAATCAGCTACCATAGGGTAAACTGTAATTCAATTGGCCACCTGTGTGTGGCCTAATATGACTATGCAACTTTCTGTGTGTGTTACAATCTCATTGGCCACTGACCCCTATAAAACTGCGGAGCTTTTGGAAACTTGCTCTCTTTCTCTGCATCACACCCTTGCGTCAGTGAGTGTGGGTGATTGAGCTCAAGCTAGCTCGAATAAAGGCTCTTGCTTTTGCATCAGACTCGGCTCCCTGGTGGTCTTTGGGGATTTCAAAATCTGGGCATAACACAAAACACCTGCACTAGCGGAATACAGCATATAGAATTCATGGCTTTCTCCCCCTCCATGATTTTGTAGTCTTTCAAAGTTAATTTTTTTTAATTTTTGTTATGTTTTTCTTTTTATTTTCTTTAAATTTTTCCTCTTTCCTATTTTAGTCAAAATTTTATCAATACCTTTTAAAAAATGGTTTTTAATTTTCATTTTTATAGTCATATTCTATCCCTTCATTGTATTTAATCTTATTTTTTGTATACATATAAGTTTTCCTTTCATTAAAATTTTGGGATACGGTTTCCTCTAACAGATCAAAATATGCCCTAAATCTAGCATTTGGCTTTGTTCTAGTCTCCCGCCTGATCATATTCTTTCCTTTCTTTAAAATTTTTTTCTTTCTTTTTTCAACCAATTTCTTATCAGTTCTTTTTAAAGTCTTTTTTAATTTTCATCTTTACAGCCATATTCCATCCCTTCGTCGTGTTTACATTTTATTTTTGTGTGTATATGTAAGTTTTTCTTTCTTTAAAATTTTGGGAGTTAGTTTCTTCTAACAGACCAAAATACACCCAAATCAAGTGTGTGGCTCTGTTCTATTCACCAGCCTAATATGTATGTATTGTGTGTGTGTGTGTGTGTGTGTGTGTGTGTGTGTGTGTGTGTGTGTATACATATACATATATACATATATACATATATGTATATATACCCCCCTCACTCCCTTGGGATATTTTGTGATTTGGAACTAAAGGAACACTCCAAGGACAAATGTATGCCACCACTCCTATCCTCACTTGGGTCTGGCAGAGATTGTTACAAGTTTGAGATTTACATTCACCACAACATTGAGTAGGTTAAGACAAAAATTACATGGATATCAAGAAACAGGTGATTCCCCCCTCTTCCTATACCCATATAACCGACGTCTGGGTTTAAAGATGCATCCATTTGTAATATCAGTTCTTGGCATAGAATAATTACTCCATAAGTCCTTGTTGAGTTGATAACTAAAGAAAATACAGAAAGAATTTTCAACATGACAACTGGCCAGATAAAGGATCTTCCTGTGTTAATTGATCTTGGAAGCAAAAACTACTACTAATAGTCATACTTTATAACACAAATTAATATCAGTTTAAACAAAACAAGACGCCAATAGCAATAGCATGAAATACCCAGGTGTCTGAAGTGAGGTGCTATATGGATGCAATAACAATTACCTTAAGTGCTTTCCTTTCTCGTCCAAAAGTGAATTTACTTAAAGTCTGTAGAAGCAGATACCATATATAAAAAATGTCTTGTAGTGAAAAATGTTTTTCATTTTATGCAACCTTCTTGAATTACATTTGGTGTGTTTACAAATATATACCAAAGCTTCTTAGATATTGGCACAAGAAACGTATAGCCTATCCAAAAATCTTCCATTTATATAAAGTGCACAAATTGCTGCTCAGAAATGAAATAATTTTATTCTAGCGATTCTATAGTCTGAGTTTCAAACTATTGCTGGAAGGAATCTTAAAGGTATCATCTGATCCAGCATTAAGGCTAGAGTTTGTTAAACTATTCTAGACAGTAGGAAGCCCATTTATTCTTTAGTATTTGTGCTTCCTCAGACATGGAGAACCACCATTAAACATATTTCACCCAGCAACCATCAAAGTGTTTGAAAGCAATAAATAGATCACTCTCCAGCTGCTACTTCTCAAAGCTGAACACAAATTCCTTAGCCCTTTCCTCACTGAACAAAGGTACTCAGTGTTTATTTTTGTCACTATTCTTTAAAGAGTTTAAATTTCTTTTCTAATAATTTTTAAATGTGAAAACCCAGAGTATACAAAGCATTGTAAAAAGGGGCAAGATGATGCAAATTAGAATAATCCTTACTAAGACTTATTACTAATTATTACTAATAATTCTTACTAAAGATTTGACTTCTTTCACGATAACACCCATCATGCAGACTTGGGTATACCTAGAGTTCATGCTGAATATCTGATATCACTCTCTACATCAATGATCTCCAGTTAAAATCTCCAGGTTTTTGCAAAACCTGTCATACTTTGTTGTTGTTCTGTTTGTTTGTTTGTTTGTTTGTTTGTTTTTAATCAATGCTGTTTAAATTTGCTGAGTGGCTTGAGTATGATTCCCTGTTAGTTGTATGTAAATCACCTACTGCAGGGTCATAGCCATTCAACTATAGCGATTTTTCTGCTGTAGCTGCTTCTTGCAATAGTCTCTGCCTGATCGTGTATTAGAAATATGAAAGCTAACCTTCATTATTTCTTCTTTCTCAGCTTCCATATACAGGTATTTTTTTTTCCTTCCATCCCACAATATTATCTCAAGCCTTCATTGAAATACTGCAGTGGATTTCTAACTAGTTTTCTTTCCTCCATGCTCTTCTCTCCCCATTTTAGAAAATGCAAATCAATACCAGACTTTAAAAACAAAATATAACAAAAACAATCTTGCAATTAAGCCTCCTTTCCTACCAAGTGAATCAAGTTACTTGACATTATGCAAGGCCTTCACAAACTAACAAACCTCTCTGTCTCCACATCTCCTCTCTTATATGGCACTGGTCTTCTCTGCACCCTTTCCCAGAAGATACCCTTCCCCTGCTTCTGTATACATGTAAACCCTACCTTAAGTGTTACTTTAAGCCTTTTCCCTGCCCCAGAGGGAAAGAGACCACTTCCCATTTTGTACCATCTGTATTATTAAATATAAAATTAAATTATTATCTATAGATCTTCCGTTTATACTTGAGACCCCAGAATAAAAATCCAGACTACTTTTCTCTATTTGTATTCCCACAATATCTAGCCCAAACAAATAAAATAAGGTAAAATAAAATAAAATAAATATTGGTTGAATTTTGGGAGCAAGGCTTTGCTTTGATATCTAATTGTAAAATTTTGTTAGAAATAATTCAAAAAACTTAATTCAAACCTTTCCTCTAATTTTGGCCATACTTTTATCATTTCATACTATCTTGTATTTAGGACAATCAGGAAAAAATGTGCATCATATTTTGATTGCCCAAGTTTTAGTTACACAGATTCTTTGGGTAGTTTTCCTAATTGCCATTTATTTTTACTCTCATGTAAAACTGATAATTGCTTGTTGTTTTTGTCCACACTATAATTTCTGTGGATTTTCATTTTATAAACTTTTATAATTTATAGCATCTACTCATTTATGAATCTATTTTTTCTTTCTATATTATAAATACCCTAAGGTTACAAACCACTTCTCATTTGCATCTTCAATGATTAATACCATATCTGACAAAGTGACTTAATAAATGCTAGCTGAATGAATGAATTCATACTGATACCAATTCAGTTACACAAAGATCAATAGAAATAGAGATAATAGTCAAATACAAATAGTGAAGCAGATACAGCCAAAGATAGAAACTTAAGGACACATTTCCTTTTCTTCCTCAGAGAACTTAATGGTAAGGAATATTGTTATTAAATTTAATTTGGATGTTGGCTTGGTGCACTGTCCAATAATAATACCAATGTTAATAATAATAGTAAATACACAACCAATTTCCCAACACATAAAATAAGCATATACCATAAATATGTCAGGCACTGTACTGTGTGTTTTGCATACTGATACCAACAAATCTACACTATAGTTTATGATCTACCTTTATTAATGAAAAATCTGATGCTATAAAAGATTGAGAAATTTTCTCAGGATGACAAAACTATAAGAAATGAAGACAATAAAAAAAATGAAGACAATTATTACTATCAAAACAATAAGGCAGGAGGGTGATGAAAAACAACCAAAGAGTGGTGGTCAGAGGCAGAAAAGAGGATAGACAGATTAAGTGGAAACAGAGGAAGAGAAAACATCAGAAAAAAATCCTCTGGAATGATTTCTAACAGAGCAACCAGTTACTCAAGATTATTTTCTCTTTTCCCTTCTCTAGGGTTAACTTCATCTATTTGCTACATTTAAGATTTTCTTTTTTGCTTTACAATCTCTTCTATAACCTTAAGCCTACTATAGAAGTTAAAAAAAAAAAGAAATCTTCCTGAAAGAAATGTCTTTTTTATCCTCAGATATTTTTTCTTTTTAAATATTTGTTTTCTTTTTAAATATTCCTAATATCTATAGTGTTGCGTTGCCTTCCACTTTGTCGTTGTTGTTCACTGTAATTCTTCAGAATATGTTGCACTACTTCTTGGAGTCAGAGAAGAACTAATGACCTCAGCATTACTCTCTTCCTCCTCACATCTCAACCTCTTGAAAATATTGTGGGAGGTGCCCGAAGACATTGTGCCATAGCCTTAGCATTTCAGGGCCACAAATAGGTCAATATATCCATATTTAATATAAAGAACACAGGAACAGAATTAGCTTTTGGTTTTCTCTTAATCATGAAAAATACAACAGAAATAGAATTGCAAAATTTTGTCCTCAAATAATGCCAAGTTAGTTTATAAATTGTGTAGAGGATTGGGGGATGGAACTCCCAGTGGAAGACTTTAAAGGATATATTTTCAGTCCAAATATTACTTCTAAAATATGATGGGGAAAAGGGAAGTTGGCAGGTGTTTGTGTGAGATTCTTTTTTTTGTACATTTCTCTCACTTGCAATGTGCAGTACTTAAGCATCCTTTTCACTTTAGAATAAGAACATAATGCTTCACAATGTTAGAATTTATAGCTAAATGCCAAATAGGCTTGTGTTTCTTATTTATATGTTTGTTTTCTAAAAAACAAACAGTTTTATTCATATATCACACACGTCTTGAAAACAGTACTCTGAGTCTACAATAATGCTGTATTCCTGTATTTTAGTTCATTACTCAATTTATCTTTTATACTGATGCTTGGTGAGAATTTTAGTGACAAATGTACATGTGGCTTTTAGGGTGGGAGCAGAAAGCTATAAAACTTAAAAAGAAATTTACATGATCTTCTAAAAATAAGATACATGTTCCTATAATTGTGCACCAATTTTTATCACTGTCCCAAAGTTAGCTATTTTTCCAGTAAGGCTATATTCATTGTACTTTTATACTTATATTCAGAGTATGTCAAATTCTTACATAATCCTACCATATTGATGAAATTATTCATCTTGGCTATAAAAATTCAAACTAATTAAATTATTTAGTTCTTTAAGCTTCCTAGAAAGTCTGAGTTAGATCTTTAAAGATGGCAAGGAGAAGCAATTTACCTTTACTGTTCTTCCTCTTACCACTTGCAAATCATCTATATTTCAAACCTGAGCCACTTTTCTAGTTTAATGAAGTTAATGGCTTCATCATGCTGCGTAATTCACATTGTGCAATCTATATAATAAAAAGCAGATGATATAGAATATTCCTAACATTCATGAATATTAAATGTTGAAAAGTAATTAGGTGGTAAAAATAGAAATATAAATAAAAATAATGAAACACTAAAAAAATGCATGATAATATATCACTTTTAAAAAGCTTACCTAGAGAAAATTTTTAAAACATTTCTACAGTGATCATGGTTTTCCAGAACATTTTGATATGGATCATCACATTTGATCTTCACAGCAACCTAATAAGGTAAATTTTTTTTAAGAAAAATATTTTTTACACTCTATAAACAAACAAAAATCTTCAAGGAAAGTAAAGGCTGACATAGGACCAGTCTATATATTAAATATGTCCTTTGTTGGTCCTCTGTTTCTCTTTCTTTTACTACATTATTTTACCATTCCGAATGCCATTTCCCATATAATAAAATTCTTCTCCCTGCTTTCTTGTAGATAAACAGGTTTGATTTTGTACTTCAAAAAAATAAAATTGTGTATAGTAAATTTTAGAAATAACATTTAAAAAAATTCTTACAATGGATAAAATTCCTGAAGAAGAAATGCTGGTAATCTGATTTCTTTTTTTCTCATTCATACCCCTAAATGCAATTTTCATCAAAGCTTTGCCATTGGCCCTCTTTGACAAGTTTATTTGCTGTCATGACCTTAACTGCCTTCTCTCGAAAATGTCCACTGAACCCTTTCTTCCTAAATCCTAATTTCTGTTTTTTAAGTCCTAGACCTATAAAATTCCATCTTGAAATCTGTTAGTACCTCACACTCAGCATGCACCAAGCAGAACTAGTTAGTTTAATTCCTCCAACATGGCATTTCTATATTTTGGCAGATGGCCTGATCATTCTATAGTCTCTAGAACTGGAAACCACTTCCGGGACAAGCAACCAAGCCCTCCCCAATGTCTGACTAGTTCTTTCACCATCCCTTTTCTAACTGCCACTAACAAGAGTTTTCACTATCAACATATAGATATTCAAAAATTATTGTAGAAGAAAGCAAGGAAGAACAAAATTAGAGTTGCCTACAATTATTTCTCATGTGTTACGAATGTATACAATTTTTTATTTTATTCTATATATTTTTAAGATTTTACTTATTTGACAGAGTGAGAGAGACAGTGAGAGAGGGAACCCATGTTGGGGTAGAGGGAGAAGCAGGCTTTCCGCTGAGCAGGGAGCCCAATGCAGGGCTGGATTACAGGACCCTGGGATCATGACCTGAGTCAAAGGAAGACGCTAATGACAGAGCCACTCGGGCACCCCTGTACACAACTTTTTAATATAAAAACAAAATTATAGATATTTAGTGTTGACCTATATTATTTTTTCATATTGTAACTTAATCATAACTTGAATATACAGAAATCTAGATATAAAATATTTCTGTGGAGAATTATATAATGCACAAATATATATATATATATATATACACACACACAAAATGATAATACACTGCTAAAAACATTCTCATTTAGAAATGAAAATATGAATTAGCTGCCATATTATGAATTCTGCTGAATTTATAAGCCTACCCCACCTTGTATTTCTCTTATTTCTCTATAGAAACTTATCAGAAATTTAATTTGGTTAATATGCATTATTTATTCATTAGCACCACTGTTGTAGTTTACTCATTCACCTACAACATTAAGTTATTAGAGTTGGATGCCTATGTTACCATAAATACAAACAAAATTTCAGCCACTAAAATCATGTAAAAATATGTGATTATACATGGGTTATAGCATTGCCAAACTGATAACTTGGAATAGACATGTTAATTTTGAGATTACAATAGAAATGAAAACACACTTTTTTTTTTAACCACAACAATAGTTTTTATTTTTGTAAAGCAATTATCAACTTATGTATAAATGATTACAGTATTTGAAAATGCACCTTGAAGCATTCTCTTAGAAACTATATCCACCACCCCCTTGATAGTCTACACAGTGATGTTAGAGAAACACAAACCTATACTCCTGCAATAGCACTCTGATTGATATCTCTCACCCTCACCATAATAAATTGTAGTACTTGGTTCTGTGATGATTGAATACACCTTCCTATCCCTGTGTTCTCTCTTGTGTTTTAAGCTCTGACAATCTTTGAGCTTGTATTCTACTTTTTTTTAAGATTTATTTATTTATTATAGAGATAGAGAAGGAGAGCATGAGCTGGGGGAGGGGCAGAGGGATAGGGAGAGAATCCCCAAGCCGACTCCCAGCTAAGTGCAGAACCCTACACAGGGCTGGATCCCAGGACCCTGAGATCATGACCTGAGCCAAAACCAAGAGCGGGACGCTTAACCAACTGAGCCACTGAGGTGCCCCAAGGAGATTATATCCTTGTGGGGAAACAATTATAATAATTTTGACTTATGTGACATAAGTCCTGATGGTTATAAGTGATAACACAAAAATGAAGACTGGTAAAGAGAATGTCTAAGGGGTTACTGTAGTTGGGGAGCTCAGGGAAGATCTTGCTGAGAAGGGGGCACATGAGCTGAGAACAGCTGAATCTAGTTTCAGCTTTAACATTCATTTGTCAGTTATGTCTTCCAATAGCCTAGTGCCTCTTATAGTGGAGATAAACTGTACTGCTTATTTTTGTGATAGGAGCTCAAATAATTTTTATTATGGAATCTATTATACCACAAATCATCATATAAACATTGCGACTAGGCACCACTTTCCCCCATTTAATGGATGATGAAACTGAGTCTTTTTTTTTTTTAAGATTTTATTTATTTATTGGACAGAGAGAGAGAGAGAAATCACAGGCAGGCAGAGAGGCAGACAGAGACAGAGGGGGAAGCAGGCTCCCTGTCGAGCAGAAAGCCCAATGCGGGGCTCGACCCCAGGACCCTGAGACCACGACCTGAACCGAAGGCAGACGCTTTAACCCACTGAGCCACCTAGGCGCCCCTGTGTCTTACAGAAGTAACCAAAGTAGTCTCCAGAAGTATTAACAAGTGGCACTCCTTGTTGAGCTATCAATTAAATATAAACCTATCAGACTTCAGATTTCATTTTCTTCCCCTCACACTACACTACACAAGTGCTGGTGTGAGGGCACCTGTGATACTTCCTAACAACTAATGAACTTATAATAAAGGAAGACCATCACTATCAGAAGAGTCCAAAACAGTATACTGCCTTAATCTAAAGTGCCAATCGAATGTAACTGAATGTAAACATGTACTCATAGCTTAGGAAACTTTCGTCATTTCCACATGAAAACAGTTGCCAACAGAAGGGAACTTCAGTGCCAGTAATAAGCAAGAAACTCTAAGTTATGGAATTTGGATGCTCTGGATAGGCAGCAACTACAACAACAACAACAAAACTAAGTTTGGGGTAAACAATCAAGTGTAAGAAAGATTCGACCAGTCCCAAGTATGGATGATGAGTCATGTAACTACTGTAAATGATTAGAGGTTAGCAAGACTGTCGGTGCTGAAGAACCAAATTGCATTTTAATTTATTTATGGCAGGCTTTTGAGATTAAAACTAATAATTAAATCCTTAAGTTCATGGAACAATAGAAACTACTTTTAATTTCCTAGGATTAGAAATGTGTATCTTGTTTATTATAAAATATGTCTGCTTTGATAAAACATGTTCATAATTATCACAACACCAAATTTACACTGGTGTCTCAGTTAATTCCTTGGAGATTTGAGACAAGGCCATGAACAAGCTAGAAAGGAGTCTGCAATATGCACTCTACAACAGTGTTCAGACATTATTAAAATAAGGATACAGTCTTCCTTCTACCCAACCTCATTTGTTTTGTGTTAAAATCATGAGGGGAGGGGCGCCTGAGTGGTTCAGTGGGTTAAAGCCTCTGCCTTAGCCTCAGGTCATGTCTCCGCGTCCTGGGATTGAGCCCCGCATCGGGCTCTCTGCTCCGGCGGGAAGCCCTCTTCTCCCTCTCTCTGCCTGCCTCTCTGCCTACTTGTGATCTCTCTCTCTGTGTCAAATGAATAAATAAATCTTTAAAAAAAATCATGAGGGGATATGTGTGTGTATATATATATGGGGGGGAGGAATGTGGTGGTGTACCATTAATACAGTGCATGAAACAGTTTATTTCTCTATGTTGACAGTGAATTTATTTATAGGACATCTTTGTTTTGTCAATGAAAATCTGGACCATTAAAATAACACCGACTTCTCCATTTTACATATGAAACCCTACTTTTCCATCAGACTGACAAAGCACTAGGAAAAGAAATACTATCTTTCCTGTGCCGGAGATCTTGATTCCTCTTTGTCTGATTCCGTATTTGTTTCCTTCGGCATTATGATTATGTTTCTTCTTCTTGGCCACTCTATTTTGTGATTTATTACAACCAGAACTATGCTTTTCCAAGGGATTTATGAAAGAATTCATTAGGGCTTATCAAGGTTGTATCATCAAGGCAGAAGTTTATTCTAAAAAGGAGAGGGAAAGAGAGTGTTAAGGGAACTACCTTGTTGAATACCTAGTAAGTGTCATGTTAAGAATTTTACATAAACTCTTCCATTTAGCCCCAGACTTATCCTGGAGTGCCTGTGTGGCTCAGTCAGTTAGGCATCTGCCTTCAACCCAGGTCGCGATGTCAGGGTCCTGGAACTGAGCCCCACCTCAGGCTCCCTGCTCAGCGGGGATTCTCTTCCCCCTCTTCCCTCTCCTCAACTCGTGCTCTCTCTCTCCCTCAAATAAATAAAATCTTTAAAAGAAAATCCCAAATTTATCCTGTGAGAAAGACTTAATTTCCACTTCTCAGATGATGATCTGACACTCAGAGAGGTTAAATGAGTTTATCCAAGGTCATACTGAGAGAAAATGGTAGAGCCAGGTTGTGAAGTCAGATCTCAGAATCCACTTTTTCTCTAAACTAAGTTGTCATCCAATAAATGTGTTGTATTCTTCTGGACTTGACGAACTCAAGTCTTCTGGCACAGTGGATGTAAATTTAAAGTTTTCCCATTTTGGATCCAGCATTAAGAATGAAGAATGATTCCTTATTCCATTCCACTGAGCAGGGTTGGAGAAGAGAGATAGGTGCATAAGTATGTCAGTAAGGATTGTACTGAAAACCTGGGAAGTGGGCCACAGGCCATGTTTTTTATCCACAGAGACAGCTCTGTCAAAAATTTCAAAATGTTTACCCTGACGTATGACTAAAAGTTCCTTTCCTCAGCAATTATGTAGAATATTGTGCTTCCATTCCCTAAGTCTCTGCAGAGTAAAATGCAAAATTGGAGAAAGGAGGGGAAATAAAAGCTTTCTTCCCTGTTTCTGCATTGCTAATGGCTCCCTAGAGTCTATAACTTCTTGATTATTTTCTAATTAATATGGTCAAATACACAAAAATGATATTTAAACTATTCACGGAGAACAACTAAATACAGAAGTAAAAACCACCAAAATCATATGTTCTAAGATGTATCAGTAGCAATGGGAATGGGTCATAGTCCTCATATTCATTTCTATGTAATAACACTTATATGCAGAAAAGAGATATCTTGTTCAAGAAAGATAGAAAATAACAGGACAGCAATTTTAGTGCTTAAGCTTTGAAATGGAAAAACCTAAGTGGCCATCATTGGACTAATGGGTGAAGAAGATTAAGAAGATGTAATATGTATACACAATTGAGTATTATTCAGCCATGAAAGAGAAGGAAATCCTGCCATTTGTGACAACATGGATGGAACTTGAGGTTATTCTGATAAGTGATATAAGCTACACAGGGGAAGATACCAGGATTGCCTGGTGTCCGTAGAAACAAAAAGTAGAAAAGTAGTCATGATAGGTTATCCTGATAAGTGATATAAGCTACACAGGGGAAGATACCAGGATTGCCTGGTATCCATAGAAACAAAAAGTAGAAAAGTAGTCATGACAGGGATGAGGGGATGGTGGGTGGGAATAGGAAGAGGCTGGTAAAATAGTACAAAACTTCAGATCTGAGGATGTAATGTAAAGCATGGTAGCTTTAGTTGATAACACTGTATTGTATACTTGAAATTTCTATTTTTAAGATTTATTCATTTATGTGAGAGACAGCATGAATGGGGGAAGGCGCAGAGGGACAGAATCTTCAAGCAGACTCCCCACCAAGAGTGGAGCTCCTTGTGGGCCTCTATCTCAGGACTCATGAGATAATGACTTGAGCAGAAACCAAGAGTTGGAAGCTGAACTGACTAAGCCACCCAGGTGTCCCTGTATACTTGAAATTTCTTAAAAGAGTAGAATTTAAATGTTTTCACCTAAATAAATAAATAAATAAAAGTAAGGTGAAGGCTATGCTAATTAGAGGGGCAAATCCTCTCACAACGTATACTCACATCAAATTGTCATGACGGATACTTCAAATCTTATAATTTTGTATGTCAGTTATACCTCAATAAAGCTGAAACAAATAAAAATGTAAATAATGAATAAAAATAATAAAATAATAAATAAATACTACAATATTAGTACTATCCAATCCATAGTTATTTTGCCAGTAGAACTTCCAGGAGACTGTTAATTCTATAGGAACAGAGAATATGTCTTGATTTCTTCATATTTTAGGATCTAACACAATGCTGGCTGGTATTTAATAACTGGGAAAGAGGTAAGAGAGAGGAATAGGAAAGAGAGGAAATTAAAAAAAACATGAAAAGAGAGAGGGAAGGGGAGAGGAGAAAGGAAAGAGGGAGGTACGACCACTCAATTCTTGCTATAGAGTATTTGTGGAGTGGATGGGTGTGGCTTGAAATAATTTTTTCGTGGATCCCAACTTCCATTCATTCCCTTAAATCAATAAAAGTAGTCCTCACATATCCACTAGTCGATAAAGAGAAATGTTACATAAAATTTAAGGAAATGAAATGTCCTTACGGGAAATAATTTAGGAATATTTCAAAAATAGAAGAAACTAAGTCTAATGAAAAGCATCTGGCAACCACAAAGTTTTAAGACCCAGTCCCAGAAATATTGTCTCCTATTTAATTAATACATTGTGCAATTTACTAAATTTCTTTACATCTTGGTTATATGTTCCAAAATGATATGTATATATAGGATGCTCTCAAGAGTTACTTCCAGTTTTAAAAATCTACCTTTTACTACACTGGAACAAAATTAATTTTCCTAATCCTATTTTATTTCATGGAAAAGAAGATAGTATCTAGAGAAATGACTATTTCCACTACACTGTGTGTTTTCAAATAAATAAGCCATGAACTTATATTTAAAGCTTACGCTTTCCTGAATCTGTCAGGATCACTCACTTTTTGAGAGCTTACAAAGCAGAGGAGACCAGAGGGAAATAAGATTATCCAGTCATTTACCATTCAGTTGTAAAGTGTCAGCATTTACATTTTTATCAGCATTATACTTCCAGTGAGATTTAGAACACATTCCTTCTAAGTCATCTTGTCATATGACTGATATAAAAATACCACGGTAGCAAACTCAGCCTTTTTCTAGGTTTTTCTCACTCTCCAGACAGAAACGCGCAGCCGCACGGTATATTCCATTTATGTCAGTTCCAGAACCTAACTTGGCTCCATCTCCATGTGTCAATTTATTAGATGACTTAAAGAGAAGATTAAGACAAGTCTCACAAATTGAGGTTTAATTCTCTGGGTGGAGAGTAGGAAAGCAAGGCTTATTTGGACACCCCAGTGCTTGCCGATGAAATAAACAGCAGCTGATTTTGGAAGCAGTTGAAACATTAACCCACAGATGTCTTACCATCATCTCCAAGAAGGCAGTCACTTAATATGGTCCTCTCCAGACCAGTCAGTCACCTTCTGCCAATTCTATGCTGATAACCAAATCTTTGAGGGGTAGTTTTAGAAATGTCTTCAACCAAATACTACAATTAAAATATCTCATTTCTTTCTTTATTTTATGGTCAGAGGAAGAAGTTTGGGTAACTGTGGTATAAATCTGGCTAGAGAAATCTCTTTACATTATTAAATGACCCAGTCTCTAGTGGTACTTACTCAGGAACCTGTGACAAAGAGCTGCCCAGGTGAGCAGCAGTCCAATGACCAATCCCACCCACCCCCCTTTTTTTTTTGGCAATTTCAACCATCTGCACTTGTGACTTTTGATTTACATTTCAAATTTGAAACTGTTATTTGTTTTCTCTTTTCAAAGCATCAAAATTCACATGGCATGCTGCTCCAAAATTAGTATTCATGTGGGTCTCTTGTTGTACCTCAGTTCCAGCTGTTCAAAATTTGGTAAAATGTACCCTGTCATTTTTGCGCAATAAAATACCAGACAACAGAAACTTAATGATTTTATTCACAATGTTGGGGGTAAGGATGAGGCCATTGGATATTGCTGATAAACAGACTAGTGTTGGGGAAAAAACACTGACCTGATCTTTATCTGTTATTTAATGAAAGACTTAGGAAATATGATAGAGCTAAATTAAAACTGGATTTGTCAAGTCAAGCTAACTAAGGATTTATACCATGTACTTTCACCTTTCCTAAAGTAATTAGTAAGGATTATGGTAATGCTCAAATGCAAAACATCTATAAGTTGATGAATTTAGCAGCTACCTTTAGGGGTATATAAGGAGAAAATATCAATACAGGCAACATCTTTTACTGACTGATAGCTTTAGGCCTATCGTTCAAAGTAATCATCAATGGACAGAGATCTTTTACTTAGAGATAACTGAAACTTACAAAAAGCTTTGAATGAGAGGCCTATCTAATAAACATGTAACCTTAATTGATATGACAATATCCATCAAGTGGATTTTGTTATACTCCTCTTGAAGGAGGTAAGAAATAAAAAATTAAGTTTGGTTGAAGAGTTAGTCAAATATAGATGAGACAGAAATTATTCAGTGTTTGGATTACCTGCTATTTTATCCAATTATCTATACCAGCACTGCTCAATAAAACTTTCTGTGATTATGAAAATGATCTCTTTCTGCACTCTTATCTACGGTAGCCACTAGTCTTGTGTAGTATTGATCAGCTGAAATTTGACTAGTGCAACTGAGAAACTGAGTTATTTCTCAGCTTTATTGAGGTTTAATTGACAAATAAATTCGCAATATGTTTAATGGATACAATATTAGTATTTGATTTATGTACACAATGTAAAATGAATACCATAATCAAGTGAATTAACACATCCATCACCTCATATAGTTACCTCTCCTGTGTGTGCATCATGAGAACATTTTAGAGCTAATTACTTAGCAAATTTCAAGTATAAAATACAGTGTTGTTAACCAGAGTCATCATACTGTGCATTGATTCCAAAGAAAATATTCATCTTATAACTGAAAGTCTGTACCATTTGGCCAATAGCTCTCCATTTCCCCTGTGTCCTAACCCTTGGCAACCACTTTTCTATTCCATGTTCTACAAGCTCAATTTGTGTGTGGGTGTGTGTGGTACTTTATTTTATTTTTTATTCCTTTACTTAAATATAGTTTACACAGACTGGTACATTAGTTTCAGGTGTAAAACAGTGATTTGACATCTTTATACATTATGCTATGCTCACCACAAGTGTAACTATCATCTATCCCCATACAATGTTATTACAATATCATTAAATATTTTCCCTATGCTGCACCTTTTATTCCCATGACTTATTCATCCCATTACTGGAAGCTTGTATCTCCCATTCCCCTTCAGCCATTTTGCCCATTGTCCTATCACTCTCCCTATGGCAACCACTAGCTTGTTCTCAGTATTTTTGGTCTGAATCTGCTTCTTGTCTGTTATTAATTTATTTTATTATTAAATTGTTATTAATTTGTTTTATTTTTCAGATTCTACATATGAGTGAAATCATATGGTATTTGTCTTTCTCAGTCTGAATTATTTCACTTAGCTAATACCTTCTAATCCATCAATGTTGTCACAAATCATAAGATCTCATCCATTTTATGGCTGAGTAGTATTCCATTGTATATATATATAGCACATGGTCTTTATCCATTCATCTATCAATGGCTATTGTCAGTAATCCTGCAATAAACACAGGGGTGCATATATCTTTTCAAATCAGTGTTTTCATTTTCTTTGGGTAAATAACCAGTAATGAAATCATTGACTCATATGGTATTTCTATTTTTAATTTTTTGAGGAACCTCCATACTGTTTTCTACTTTTTGTTGTTGTTGTTTACATTCCACATATAAGTAATACTATACACTGTTTATCTTTATCTGATTTATTTTATTTAGCATAATGCCCTCAAGGTTCATCGATGCAACCACAAATCGCAGGACTTCCCTTTTCTGTGCCTGAATAATATTCCATTTATATGCCACATTGTCTTTTTCCATTTTTCTAACAATGGACACTTAAGTTGTTTCCATATCTTTGCTACTGTGAATAGTGCTGCAATGAATATGGGAGTGCAGATTATCTTTTCAAGATAGCGATTTAATTTATTTTGAATATATACCTAGAAACAGAACTGTTGCATCAAATAATAGTTTTATTTGGAATTTTTTGAGGAACCTCCATATTGTTTTCATAATGGCTCTGCTCACAGTGTATAAGTGTACTTTTTCCCATCTCCTAATCAAAAACTGTTATCTCTTATCTTTTTTAAAACAGATATCCTAATATGTGTAAAGTGATACTTCATTGTGGCTTTGATTCATAAGTCTTTGATGATTAGTGATCTGGAGCATCTTTCAATATACCCATTGATCATTTATATAACTTCTTCAAAAAATGTCTCTTAACATCCTTGCCCATTTTTTTGTCAAGCTATTTCATTCATAGCTATAGTGCTATAAGAAATCCTTATGTATTTTGATTGTAACCCCTTACTGGAAATTTGTTCAGCAAACATTTTCTCCCATTCAGTAGACTGCCTTTTCATTTTGTTGATTGTTTTCATTGCTGCACAGAACTTTTTAGTTTGATGTAGTGCCATTTGTTTTTTGTTTAGTTTGCTTCCCGTTTTGGATTTTGGATTTTTTTTGTTTGTTTGTTTCTTCATTTTTGCTGCCTGTCCTTTTGGTGTCATATCCAAAAAAATCAATGTCAAAGAGTTTCTTCCAATCCATGAAAAAGATATATTGCCGCATTTGTCTGTATTGTCTTCGGTGTCTTTCATCAGTGTCATAGTTTTTAGAGTATAGGTGTTTCACCTCCTTGGTTAAATTTATTCCCAGGTATTTTATTCTTTTTGACACAATAATAATAGGATTATTTTCTTTATTTCTCTTTCTGCTACTCATTAGTATATAGAAACACACAGATTTCTGTTATATTAATTATGAATTCTGCAACTTTAGTGAATTCATTTATTAATTTTAATAATTAATTTTAATAATTTAATATTTTTAGGGTTTTCTAGATACAGTATCATATCATATGCATATGCAGACAGTACTTCTTCCTTATCAATTTAAATGCTGTTATTTTTTATTGTCTGATTGCTGCAGCTGGGACTTCCAGTACTTTGTTGAATAAAAGTGACATAAGTGGACATCTTTGTCTTGATCTCAGAAGAAAAGCTTTCAGTTTTTAATCCTTGAGTATGATATTAGCTGTGAGTTTTTCATATATGGCCCTTATGATGCTAAAGTATATTCCCTGTAAACCCACATTGCTGAGAATTATCACAAATGGATGTTGTATTTTGTTAATTTTTTTCTGCATCTATTGATATAACCATATGGTTTTTATCTGGATGATCACATGACTTTTGTCCTCATTTTGTTAACGGGGTATAAAACATTTTGTTGTATGTTGAACAATCTTTCATCACAGGAACAAATCCCACTTGATCATGGTGTCTGAACTTTCATATTACTTTTAATGTACTTTCAAATTAGTTTTCTAATATTTTGTTGCAAAGTTTTCCATCTAGGTTTATCAGGAATATTGGCCTATAATTTTCTGGGTTTTATTTCATTTTTGCTTTTTTTCTTTAAGTGTCTATATCTTGCTTTGGTATCAGGGAAATGAGTAAACTCATAAAATAAGTTTGATAGTATTCCCTTCTTTTCAACTTTTTGGAAGAATTTATGAAGAATTGGTATTAATTTTTCCTTAAATGTTTGGTAGAATTTAAATTCTTTTTTTTTTTTTTAAATTCTTTAAATATTTCATAAATTCATATGGTCTTAGATTTTTTTTTTGTTAGGAGATTGTAGATCACTGATTTAGTCTGATTACTCATTGGTCTGTTCAGATTTTCTATTTCTTCATGATTCAGTCTTATAACCTTAAACATCGCTAGTCTATTTTGTCTGCTGTTAAGTATAGCTACCCCTGCTTTCTTTTGGTTTTCATTTTCATAGAATATTTTTTCCACCCCTTCACTCTTAGTCTATATATGTCCTTGAAACTGAAATGAGTATTCTGTAAAAAGCATCTCTCTCTTTTTCTCCTCCCCCCGTCCCCTCTTTTCTTTCCTCTCTTCCTTCTCTCTCTCTTTCATCTATTTAGCCACTCCATGTCTTTTGATTGGAGAATTTACTGTACTTAGTGCACCTACATTTAAAGTTATTATTTATAAGCAAGGGCTTCCTGCTGCCATTGTGTTAATTGTTTTCTGGGTGTTTAGTAGATCCTTTGTTCCTTTCTTTCTCTATTTCTGTCTTCTTTTGTGATTTAATGATTTCTGCTTTATGTCCTTTCTTTTTCTCTTTTGTGTATCTACTATAATTTCCTGCTTTGTAGTTACCTGAGGCTTACACAAAACATTTGATAGCTGCAGCAGTTACTTTAAGCTGGTAACAACTGACTGCATACAAAAGCTCCACACTTTTATTCCACTACATTTTATGATTTGATGTCACATTTACATATTTTTACATTGTGTACCCATTAACAAATTATTGTATTTATAGTCACTTCTAATATTTTTGTCTTTTACCCTTTATATTATAGTTAGAAATGATTTACATACCCCCATTACAATATTAGAGTATTCTGATTTTGGTATATATATTAACCAATACCAGGACTTACTTCAATTTTTCTTTTTTTTTTCTCCTTTTGCTCCTCTCATTGGATGATTTCCACTGATATGTCTTTTAGTTTGCTGTTCCTTTCTTCTGCCTGATCTAATCTGATGTTGACCCCTCTATTGAATTTTTCAATTCAGCTATTGTACTCTTCACCTCTATGATTTCTGTTTGGTAATTTAGAAATACTTTCTTGTATTGGTTTATATGTTGCTCTGCTGACCTCAGAGGGCATCTTTATGAACACTACTATGAATTCTCTGTTGGGCAAATCACTTACCACCATTAGTTAGTGTTGTTTATTATGCTGTTTTGTTGGAAAAATATTCTATATATTCATTTTCCTTGAGTCTTTGTATTAGTTTCTTTAAGTTTGATAAAACAACCACCTTCTCTAGTCTTAATACGGCCTTTGGTATGAGATGAACCTTGCTAATCAGCCTGGCCTGAGATTCTTTCTGGGTGCCACTCAAGTTTTGTTTTGTTTTGTTTTTCCTTTTCCAAACAGCTGGGTTTTTGTTGTTATTTTGTTTTGTTTTGTTTTTTTAGTGGCTCCCAGGAGATTCTGGGGTGCCAAGTCCCATCATTGCCTTAAAGCAGGGGAGGGGGAAATGCCCACAGGTATATTCAAGTTCCCAAAGGACTAATTGCCTGCCTTGTCAGTTTCCCTGTCAAGCTAATTGAAATCCAATGTTCAGCAGCTGAGAAAGTCAAGATGTGATAGGCAGTGTAGCCTTTATCAGGTAGCAACTGAGAGGGGAGTGTTTTTGCCTATATACTCTGCACTAAGCCAGCATGAACAGGCACTGGGAGTGCTTGTACTGAATCTTATTAGTTCCTAAAGTTAGTGATTTAGGATCCAATCCAGCCAGTGGCAGTCAAAGGAGCTTGGACACTAGATATGTGAACAAAGTCCTTTCAAGGAGAAGCTAGAGGCTTGCTTTATTCCTGGGTTAAGCTAGAGGGAGAAGGTACAGCAGTTCCCATGTGCCCATTTAGGTTCCTGGAAGATTAAAAAGAAGCCTCACTCTTGGCAGCAGTATGCAGTCTAACCTTGCAGGAAGAAACCTGAAGCCTTCATTTTTTTTTTTTTTTTTTTTTGCCTGCTTCCTCTGTGCTGAGATTAGGAGGATAGCGATGGAAAGTGCTCATATGCCCATTTAAAAACCGGATATTGTTTAATGCAGTTCTGCTAGACTGATATATTTTGAGCCTGTTGTCTCTCTGAGCTCAGTGATTTCAGAGCCCATCCCTCAGGTGGCAGCCATAAAATAAGGGTGCTAGATATGTGGACAAGCTCCTTCCAGAGAGAAGCTGGATATTTGATTTTAGTTTTGGAAGAAGCTATAGAGAGAAAACCAGGGAAATGCCCACAAGCCTTTTCAGTCTCCTAGAAGGATCCAGCCAACTCCTACATGCAGGTTGATCAAAAGCCTAATCCCAAGGCAGCACCTGGGAAAATAGGCAATCAAATTCCTTCCAGAGAAAAACTAGAAACCTTGAGTTTCCCTGCTCCCTTGTGCCAAGCCTGAGGGGTAGGGAGGATACTCCTGGGAGATGCTCATGTACCTCTTAAAAAACTGTCTCTTTGTTTAATTATGTGATCTGGGGGACTCATGAATGCTGAGCCCTAATGATTCTCTGAACTAGCTAATTTAGGAGCAACTCAGTGCAAGCCGTAACAGTTTAGGTGGTAGAAATGCAGTCCAAACCATTCACTCCCCAGGGAGAAACTGGGAGCTTGGGGTTCCCTCCCAATTATAAGGTACTATGCTGAAAAGTGGCATTTGTAGTACAAGTTCATCTCCACTTTTTCTACCCATTTCTATGTAAGTATTCTCGGTAACTTACTGTGTAGGAATCACTCAACTAGTTTCTAGATTTCTCTTAGAGGGAATTGATCCATGTGAAGCCATATATTTGGTGTGTCCGTGGTTGGAGGTTGGAGAGCCCCTATTCTGCCACTTTGCTCTGCTATCTGAATTTTTAATTTTAACTGTTTTAAATTCAGGTAACCACATGTAGCCAGTGGCTACCACATTGAACAGTGCAGTTCTATACTGTCTTTATCTATTTTTATGTATAATATTTAAGTTCAGAATAAGGATTCTAACATATTCTCAAATTTCAAAGAACAAATGTATTTTGGGAGCGCCTGACTAATTCAGTCAGTAGAGCATGTAACTCTTGATCTTGGAGTCATGAGTTCAAGCCCCAAGTTGGCTGTGGAGCTTACTTTAAAAAAAATTTAAGGAAAAGAAAAGGTATATTAACCCAAAATTATATTATTAGCGAAAAAGAAAACCAGACTAACATTTTTCTTAAGATTTTCAAATGCATATAATCAAATAAAGAAAGCTGCCCAGGTGACTTATGGTATGTGCCTTCAGCAAGCTACTCATTATTCTAAGGCTCATTTTTCATTACCTTGAGAGGTTGAAATAATTTGAACATTATAACAATGTTATAATGACTAAATGAGATAATGTATATATATGGCGCATTGGGCAGAATTCCAGGCACAAAATAGGTATTAGATAAATTTCTCAATTCTCAACCAAAGTATATTAGTTATACAAAGTTTTATCACACACACAAAAAGTTCCTCTTTTCACTTAAATGCATTTTAATCAAAGAGATGAAGAAGAGTTTAGCACAATATCATTTTTTCTTTTATTAACCATAACTGTAGAAATTAGAGTTAGTTACAACTCTAAGTGTTTAAATGAGAGACCGTGGATTTTTTTCTGCCTTGTTAATCATCAAATTCTCATGTTTAGAACAGTTACTGCTCTATATTAACCATTCATTAATAATTGTTGAATAAAGAAGGCATAAACAAATGTTTAATCATACTCTTTTAAGTTCTTTAGATTTCAAATTCACAGTAATGATTTAAAATTCAGAATACAGCTTTAGTTATTGTCCCTTCTTGCTCATAGCCAGTCTCTCTTAATTTTGTCAGTTTTTCTTTCAAAATGCCTCTCTTTTTCATGCTTCCTCTCAACTAATAATGCCATTTCTCTATTCTGATGACCCATCCAAATAAATGCATTAACTTCTAACTGCCCCTCTCAATCCTGGAATCTCACCATTGATGCTATCCTCCTAATAACAATCCACCCTGGGGTGGTTGGCAATAAGTTCATTGGAATAGGGTCAGCAGGATTTATTACTTGGAAAGAGGGACTAACATTTGTAAATATTTTAGATGCAAACAAACATAAATATGAATTTATGAAAGATATTCATACCTGAAGGCAATAGGGGAGCATTGCCTTTGGTCTGTTTTAAATATAAATCAGCTTATAGTTATATATATAAATGTAAAATAGAGGTGTCACTCTTACTAGCTTACATTAGCATTTTCTCTCAAGAAAAGAAAAAAAATGAAGTTGGTGGCTCATTCCATTAAACAACAGAGTCTTAGTTTCAACTCAGGTTGTGATGTCAGGGCCATGGCATCGAGCCCAGTGTTGGGCTCCACAGAGTCTGCTTCTCCCTCTCCCTCTGCTCCTCTCTCTCTCCCAAATAAATAAATAAAATCTTTAAAATAAAATGAAATAAAATATTTTCACTTCTTAATGAACTGCTTTCATTATAGCATTCTTCAGATTAAGAACCAAATATTTCCTATTTTTCACTGTATTAATTTTATCTCATTTTTACTTTGAAGGTTGTCAGTATACTGATCCACCTGTATAACCTTATTTTCTAACATCCTCACAGAACTCATCATTCATAGTAGGCAAACTCATCCTTCATTAACTAATACAAAAACACTGATCATTCTGGACTTTAAAACTTGAATAAAATGTTTCTAGCCAGATTTATTCCTCTAACAATTGAAAACCTACCATCAAAATCCTTCTACTCCCATCCAGTTTGACATGTGGCCCTTCCTGTACTAACCTCTTCTGAGGTTTACTGAATACTCAGTTAGAATCTTGCACAGTTTACTCCTATTCCATGTGTTGGTCACCCTTATTGAGGTGAAGAATGTTTGGCATTTAGAGCCTTAAATTATATTTTTTCTGACTTTTCCTTTTTTCTATGTTTCCATACTTGCTAAGTTTACAATTGGGATTATTCTTTAATCCAATTTTTTACATGTTTTCACTTGCTAAGTGAACATTACTCAACTCTTATTTTTTTTAATCAAATAGGTAAAGACTGTTTTCTAATAGCAGTTATTGTGGGAATGGATAAAGTTATTTCAAAGCACTTTATGAATATACAAATGGTCTACCAACAAACGAGAATAACTTTATGCCTTGGTTCTAAGCTAAACAATTATACCCACGAAAAAGCTTTAAAGATTCCAGTTAAATGAAACAATCCATGTGTTTGGCACATAATAGGCTCTTAGTACATGATCCTTGAATGTTAAATCATGCAAGACTATACATAATGCAACACAGCTTGCATACAAAAACATCTTAACTGAAAATAGATGACTCTATAATTTTAATATTAAAAAGTGTTTACTCTATATAGGATAATAGAGGCCATGTAGATCTGAATAGATCTCCACTCATGTCCAAAAGTCATATACATCAGAAAAGAAAAGAAAACTACCCTTTACCCACAGTTGCGTATAAGTGAGAGATTAAAAATACCAAACACTTCAAATGATGTTCAATCAGGGGGAAAATACCCTAATAAGAACACTCAGTTCACGTATATGCTAAAATAGAGTATGGGGGAAAAAAGAGGGAAACAAACCTAATGCTTGAAACACAGACTCATTCTGACAAAGAGAGAGTCTCAGAATTCCTAAGACCAAGTCGGAACTTGATGGATGACAACAATCAGCTAATTCTGGAACAGAAAGACAGGGCTTTAAAGGACACAGGACAAGAGGTGATCTGGGACTGTCAGTCTTGTAAGCATCCCCCCAGGAGAAAGAGAGGTAACTTGAGAATTTTTATAAAGTCACCCTGAAGATCTGGAAAAGAAAGAAAAAATATTCACATATGTATGTGTGTTTATTATCTTGAATCTGAAATCCAAAATATCAGAACTAAACTGGATTTTAAAAAGGAAGTCATGGGGCACCTGAGTGGTTCAGTCTGTTGAGCCTCTAACTCTTGATTTCAGCTCACATCATGATCTCAGGGTCTGAGATTGAGCCCTGTGTAGTGGAGCCTGCTTAAGATTCTCTTTCTCTTTCTGCCCCTCCCCCCATCCCTGCTTGCATTCTCTCTCTCTCTTAAAAAAAAAAAAAGGAAATCACAACATGAGTTGACTGTTAGGTAAGACAGTGAAAAAGTATCTCAGAAATGAACACTGAGTCCAAGGTTTCCAAAAAAGGTATATTTGACTAAGCTATAATAAAGAACACTTAGTAACAGCTGAGAATGATTAGAGAGATAATGATACATATAAAAGATCTAAGTGATTATATATATATAAATAATTGGTTTCCTTGAAAAGAAAAGAAAAACCAGAGAACTAATATTTAAAATCATAAAATAAAAATTTTTCTTCTGGAAATACAAAAAGCTCTAATTTAGCACTTTAAGTATCCTAAATAATACTGGAAAAATTGACCCAGAAAGTCTAACTTTGAGGCATATTCTAATAGAATTAGCTTATAAAAATACGGAAAAAAATCTGGACTATTCAGTAAAACAAGCAAATTACTTGTAAAGAGATGAAAGTCATGAGGCATTATTTCTCTATAGCAACATACAAGGTAAAATAACACTGGATTAACACATTTTTAAAACTTAAGGAAAGAATAGCTCAAGGCCCTATTATCCAGGCAATGTTTCCTTCAAGTTTCATGGGCTACCCAAAAACATGTTTAAAAGTTCAAGAATTCAGGGAATGCTGGAGTCAAGTACTTCCTGAGGAATCTACTAGAAAACTTATTTCATATATTCCAAAGACAACTGGGAAGAATCTGGCAAAGGACAAACAGTGAGAATTTATTGTGCTAATTTCAGACTTATGATCAAAATATAGGTGGGAACAAGGTGAAAGAATAATATATAATTATTATATGCCCTGACACAATTGAAACATTTCAACTAAAATAACAACAAAGAGAGAGAAAAGAGTAAATTGGCATGACATCATTGATTATTGCTTTCAACTTTGAACTTTCCTTTGCAGGCTTTTTTTTTCCCCCAAATACGTTTATTTTATTTTTTCAGTGTTACAAGATTAATTGTTCATGCATCACACCCAGTGCTCCATGCAATACGTGCCCTCCTCAATACCCACCACCAGGCTTGCCCAACCCTCAATCCCCTCCCCTCCAAAACCCTCAGTTTGTTCCTCAGAGTGGACAGTCTCTCATGGTTCATTGCCCCCTCCGATTTCCCCCCATTTACCCTTCCCTTCCTTCTCACAATGCCCTCCATGTTTTTCCTTATGCTCCACACATAAATGAGACCATGAGATAATTGACTCTCTCCGCTTGACTTATTTCACTCCGCATAATCTCTTCCAGTTCTGTCCATGTTGACACAAAAGTTGGATATTCATCCTTTCTGATGGAGGCATAATATTCCATTGTATATATGGACCATATCTTCTTTATCCATTCATCTGTTGAAGGGCATTTTGGTTCTTTCCACAGTTTGGTGATTGTGGCCATTGCTCCTGCGAACACTGGGGTACATGTGGTCCTTCTTTGTATTGCATCTGCATCTTTGGGGTAAATACCCAGTAGTGCAGGCTTATTTTTGATAGGTGTATAGGCAGAATAATTCTAAAATTATTATGTGTGTTTTGTAGGAAAGGCTTCATAAGAAAATATTGATATTCTTGGAAATCAGAGTTATCACTGTGGGAAAGGCAAGTACAAATCAAGAAAGTTGAGAAAAACCCTGGAGAAGAATTTGAATTGGAGGTATGAATGTGACCTCATAATTAGGGGGAAAAAATCCCACAAATATGGTGTGTGTGTGTGTGTGTGTGTGTGTGTGTGTGTATGTTAGCTCTCTCTAGCCTTAAAAGAATCTAAAAGTAATGACACTCTACTAGCAATAAACATACTTAGTGCCCAGTTCTTGGCTTCTAAAAAGAATCAGGTCTCTTTAGAGAAATAATGATTTCAAGTCTCAGAGTAGAAATACAAACTGAAAATGGAATATATTCTAGGGCCAGAAAATCAAAGAACTTCTTAATGAGTAGTGGGAACATGTCAGAAAAACAAAGGAGCTAGCTTTGCCTAATTGAGCAAATTTGGATCAAGTTTTTTCTACTTTTATATCAATGTATGACACAGAAACAGAAAAATACCAACTTAAAAATAAGGGCATTATTTGGTGAACTTTCACTGTGAGAACACATTCTTTTAACCAGACCCAAATCAAGAAATAGAACATTATTAAAACATTAGAAGCCACATTCATACATCATCAAAAGCCACCACTCCTGACTTCTAACAGCATAGATATTTTTTGTCTGTTTTGTAACTTAGGGAATCATACAGAATATACTCTTTTGTGTCAGACTTATTTTTGTGAGATGAACACATATTGTTATGTATTGGAAATTATTTATTCTGACTGTTGTATAGTATTCTACTATCAGTACATATCACAACTTAAATTTTGGATGAATTGACTATAAAAAATTATAAGACATTATATTTTTTAAAAACCCTAAATCTCTAGAGACACTCTAAAAGGTGCAGATGGGAGGAAGAGCTATAATTTACATAATTATACTAGCAAGTAAATGTAAAAAGAATGATAGAATGAGAAAATGAGCATACTGCAACCATCAAAATAATCATCTATTCGAACAAGGATCATCAGTGAAACTAAAATTGATGGCTCAAATGCTAATGGAGAGCAGATTATTCACCCAGTTTCAAAGTGTTAGCCTGCATATCATTAAGAATAGCAAACGAAAAATGGCTACCTTATAATGCAGAGATTGTGCAAGAATCAAACCCAGAATTATAAATATGTTTCATGACGCCATGTAATATCATGCACATTGCATTTTTGCCATAAATGTTAGACCAATATCTAAGTATGATGAATCAATCAGAAGAATCTAGATTGTGGGACATTATATAAGACATCTGGCCTAGACATTTAAAAATCATCAATGTCATGAAAGAGAGCACCTGGGTGGCTCAACTGGTTGAGCAAATACCTTTGGCTCAAGTCATGATCCTGGAGTCCCAGAACTGAGTCCCACATCAGGCTCCCTGCTCAGCGGGGAGTCTGCTTCTCTCTCTGACCCTCTTCCCTCTCATGCTCT
>CM053605.1:75812082-75836367 GCA_028646535.1 Procyon lotor | reverse complement strand
AAGGGTTATTTTGAGCTACTGACACTTAAAAAACAGCAGGTACAAGAAGGGCATTCTGACCTGTTTTTCTCTTTCTAAAAGTAGAATATTAAACTCATATGTGAAAGATGCCCTTCCTATACCAGAAGGGAAGAAACATTCTTATCATCAGAGACAGAGAGTCCAGACCAAAAGAATTCTGCACAAATAGACCCAGTTAAATTAATTATTATCTTCCTTTAGTCTTATATACTTTACTTACTTTTCCACAACTGCCCCTGTTTTTTTCAACCTAAGTATAAAAGCATTGTGGTAGTCATTTTCTTATTTGAGCTTCCAGGTCATATAAAATTTATATTAAATAAATCTGTATGCTTTTCTCCTGTTAATCTGTCTTATGTTAATTTAATTTAATTCTCAAACTCTAGTTGGAGAACCTAAAAGGGAAGAGATAGACGCAATAGAAAAATCTTCAATTCTTAATATTTGTCATATATTTTTTGACAAAATTTATCTTTCATATCACATGCAGACTTGTTGTCAGTGTTAACACATAAGCCCAGACAATTTTCTGTTTTTCCTGTGAAATGTTTATTTGAGAATATACATAAAATTGATACCTCATATTTGTTTTCTATTATTATGAATTTATCCTGTATGACATACATCTCTAGTATCTCTAAAAGTTAGGGACAGGAAAGACCCCCTAAGCCCTTAAGCCATAAACTCACTACATCAATTAATAATATTTTGAAAATTACTCATTTTGATAAAATTATGATTAAATTCTATCCATTAGCATTTCCCCTCAGAGAATGAAAAACAATTACCCATTAATATAAAGAAAATATATTAACAAGGGTGGTCTATATTTGAGTTTTTACAAAGACGCAGGCTATTTACTTATTTGTGAAAATTAGAAAGTATATATTTATTTAACTTCTTTTGGAAGGATGTGTGAATACTATAAGGCCATAAAGCTTTCTATTTCACCAAACAGGAACAACTTATTTTTAGAGAATCTAATAGGACAATTTCCTGAAAGCCCCAATTCTTTAAACTCTGACATAGTTAGAAATGTTGGACTCTAAATAGAAATTTTGCCTTTATTTTATATTATTTCCAATTATCCATATTATTTCCTTGACTTTAAAAATTAATTTTTTTAAATATTTTATTTATTTGACACAGAGAGAGAGATCACAAGTAAGCAGAGAGGCAGGCAGAGAGAGTGGGGAAGCAGGCTCCCTGCCGAGCAGAGAGCCCAATGCAGGGCTCGATCCCAGGACCCTGAGATCATGACCTGAGCCGAAGCCAGAGGCTTTAACCCACTGAGCCACCCGGGTGCCCCTAAAAATTAATTATTTACATTTTCTTTGTCTTAGCACCAAACAGGCACTAAAAATTAATTTGTGTGTGTGTGTGTGTGTATGTATGAATGTAGAAAGTGAAACCCTATTTTTTTTTCAACTATGAAGAAATTCCCAAACTTTGTTGATAAAGAGATAAAGTGCATATGTTTTTGTTCCGGGATAGCAAAGATAATTAAATTTCCACTGTTTCTGTTCCCAGCCATTGGGTGGAAGTGTTCTGAAAAACCACAGTCCAAGGAAGGAATTTCATTTCTGAATCATAGCTGCATCTAAGTAGGGCCATTTGACTAGTTTTTGCAATGAGATTATAAGTGGAAATGATATGTATCACTCACTTGTAGTTCAAATTAATTAAAAAGATAATGTGCCTTTTCCATTGTTCTCTCATATTTATACTAAATACAAGAAGCTTTGATATCCCCAAGAGAGTCCAAACTAAGAATGAAAGTGTGTATAGGTTCCCTGAATCTCTATGTAGAGGATATAGATCAACTGGCCAAGAACATCCACATTTTATTATCATTTATAAATCCACATTTTATTTATTTATAAATCCCCTGAAATTGAGGGTTATATTTTTTATAGCAGTTAAGGATACTCAGACTGATAGATTTGGTGTTCAGCAGGGTAGAGGGGTGGGGTGTTGAATGGGAAGCTTTTTCTGATTTCTGGGGAAACTTGGTGTTCCCAGTGAAAAATGCATTTGGAATTGTCCATAAAAGGTGCAGGTTAAGGCAAGAGAAATACAGAAAATGCAGTTAATCAGTTACGTCTAAAATTGACATATATATATATATATATATATATATATATATATATATTTTTTTTTTTTAATTGAAGTCATGTACCTGGGCTTATAATGGAATTTCTTTTTTTTTTTTTTTAAAGATTTTTATTTATTTGACAGCGAGAAACACAGCAAGAGAGGGAACACAAGCAGAGGGAATGGTAGCGGGAGAAGCAGGCTCCCTGCCGCGCAGAGAGCCTGATGCGGGGCTCGATCCCAGGACCCTGGGATCTGACCTGGGCCGAAGGCCGACGCTTAACGACTGAGCCACCCAGGCGCCCCATGGAATTTCTTTAGACATATTTTTAACTAAGAAAAAAAGAGAGAAGTGGTCCATATTCCTTGGCATATGTCAAAACTATTTTGACATTCATTCCTTAGAATGTTTGCTTTCTTAAAAATAAATTCTCTAGCAAACAACTCAGTTTTGGAACATTGGTGAAGACTAAAATAAATAAAATAAAATAAAATAAAATAAGATAAGATAAGATAAGATAAGATAAGATAAGATAAGATAAAATCACCCTCCTCAAAATATTTACAGATCTACTTAGAAAATCAAATAGTAGGGGCACCTGGGTGACTCAGTGTATTAAAGCCTCTGCCTTCTGCTCAAGTCATGATCTCAGGGTCCTGGGATTGAGCTCCGCATTGGGCTCTCTGCTCAGCAGGGAGCCTGCTTCCCTGTCTCTGGGCCTGCCCCTCTGCCTACTTGTGATCTCTCTCTCTCTTAAATAAATAAATAGAATCTTAAAAAAAAAAAATCAAATAGTAAGAGGTTTTTTCCTCACCTTTTTTTTTTAAGATTTTATTTACTTATTCAACAGAGAGAGAGAGATCACAAGTAGGCAGAGGAGCAGGCACAGAGAGGGGGAAGCAGGCTCCCCACTGAGCAGAGAGCCCAATGCGGAGCTGGATCCCAGGACCCTGAGATCATGACCTGAGCTGAAGGCAGAGGCTTTAACACACTGAGCCACCCACTGAGCCACCCACTGAGCCACTCAAGCACCCATTTTTCATACATTCTTTAGAATGTTCCTCTACGCAAGAGCTATAGAACCCAATATGGCTACCAGCCAGACTCTTCACCACAGCCATTGAGTGGACTAAGTAGACACCAGAGAGCTGAGATATAAAGAAATTCAAACAACAGGATATGGTAAACAGAACCCTAAAGGGCTCTTCTTCTCTCAGTGAGTAGATTCTATAGTATTATCAAAGAAGTCCTAGAGCAACTGATGAATTTTGTAAAGAAAGAAAAAGTAAATAGGGGTGACTTTTAACAGAACCACCCTAAATTAGACAGATAGATGAGATAGATAGATAGATAGATAGATAGATAGATAGATAGATAGATGATAAATAGATAGATAGATAGATGATAGATAGATAGATAGATAGATGATAGATAGATAGATAGATAGATAGATAGATAGATGATAGATAGATAGATAGATAGATAGATAGATAGATAGATAGATAGATAGATAGATATAGAGAGATATATAGATAGAAGAATAAGAAACACAGGAAGAAGGGGGAAGAAAACAAAGGGCTTTACTTTTTTAACATATTTCAAAAGAAAGAAATATTCTCTGTGTTGAGGTTTTGATAAAGCTATATATTAAGAGTAAATTCTTTTTTAAAAATTATAGTAGTTTATGAAAATAGTAAAGTTGTAAATCATAAACGAATGGTTTAAATAAAAATAGAACAACTGTTTATAAGTTCTAATTTCAAGTATTGGTAAGTCAAACTGTGTTTAAACATGTTTATATTATTCTTTTTTAAACTCTTTTTGAAACTGTTCTTTAAGGTTGTGGCACAGAAGGAGAGCTATCATTCCCTTCCTCAAATTCTCTCCACACTAATAGTATTAATGTGTCCTAAAGTAAATGAAAACAAACAAACAAAGAAACAAACAAAAAACCCTCCAAGTCCATTATCATCACTGCCACCCCTTTTCGAAAACCTTATTTTTGCAAAGGGTAGTATTTATACCATGCAATAACTAAGATAATTTTCTGTTTCTGAATCATTTCAAAAGTAAATTATAAAATGAGATTTCTAAAAATATGTTCATTTCTTTCAATATTATTATAATAAATCAAAGTATTATATTTATTTATATGTATAAATTCTGGAATATTTATTTTGAGCAAGAAATTTCTTTACTTTGTGAGGAACCAGACATCATATTTTACAAAAAATTCATTAAATGTTGATTTTTTTGTTTTAGCCCATAACAGAGATATTATTCTGATATATGAAAATTTACGTGCATAAATAACCAATTTCTATGTCCTAAGATAGACTTTTAAACAAAATTAGTTTTTTTTTTTTTTTACAACTTCAAATAAAAAGGAATATCTTTGTTGGAAACTGCATAAAGCATGTAAAATTTAAGTGATTTCTATTCTTTTACCTAAGATCTTCAACACAGAAAGTTTTAATGGATGTTATCACTATTTGAGAAGAAAAATTCATTTAGAATGACTACTGTTTTTCATCCCTATACACAATAAGGATGTGAATACTACATAAAGTAATTTAGTTTTCTTTTAAATAGTTTTCCAAAATTGAAAAAAGAGAAAGAGAGAGAAACCTGGGTTAAACAATAACAACAAGGAAAAATAGCCTACTTTGTCAATTGTCCTTGTTAATAGACCAACTGTTTCATAATTATAATTGCAGAGATAAAATAAGCAACTTAAAGTTATTATTTTAAAAATATATCTTATAAATATAAAACCTTATCTGATAACTCTAGAACTATAACATAGCTCAAATTGGCTAAAACAAAAATTTAAAAAGAATATTAAGTTTTATATTTTTTTATCATGAAGGCAATATATGAATAATGGCTATTATATTAAAAATTCAAATCTAAATGGTCTCAGTCTATTTTTGAATTCAAAATAGATTAAAGACTAGGGCACCTGGGTGGCCCAGTCGGTTAAGTGACTGCAACTCACTAGGATCATGGTCACGGGGTCTTGGGATCAAGCCCCACATCAGGATCTCTGCTTGATAAGGAGTCTGCTTCTCCCTCTCTCACAGTGCTCTTGCTCACTCTCTCTCTCTCTCTCTCTCTCCCCCTCAAATAATGAGTAAATAAATAAAACCTTAAAAAAAAAAAGGATTAAAGAGACCTAATGTGAGGCCTGAAACTATAAAAATCCTAGAAAAGAATACAGCAGTAATTTCTCTGACATTGGCATAACAACTTTTTTCTAGATATTTCTTCTGAGGTAAGGGAAACAAAAGCAAAAATAAACTATTGGGACTTCATCAAAATAAAAAGCTTCTGCACAGCGAATAAAACAATCAACAAAACTAAAAATGCAACCTACTGAATGGGAAAAGATATTTGCAAATGACATATCCCATAAGGGTTATTATCCAAAACACATAAAGAACTTATAAAGCTCGACACCCAAAAATAAATAAGCCAGGGTGCCTGGGTGGCTCAATCAATTAAGCATCCACTTTTTGATTTTAGCTTTGGCTCAGGTCATGATCAGGGCCATGAGACTGAGCCCTGCATTGGGCTCCACACTCAGCACAGAATCAGCTTCAGATTTGCCGTCCCCCCCACCCACCCCCCGACCACTAGCACATACATGCTCTCTCTCTTGCAAAAAAAAAAAAGTTAAAAATAGACCGAACCTATGATTCAGTAATCACATGACTAGGTATTTAGCCAAAGGAAACAAAAACACTAAATCTAAAAGATACATACACCCTTATGTTTATAGCAGCATTATTGATAATAGCTGAGACATGGAAGCAGCCCAAGCTTCCATCCATAAATGAGTCTATAAAGAAGATGCGGTAGGTATAGAAAATCGAATATTACTGAGCAACAAAAATGAATGAAATCTTGCCATCTGCAATGACATGGATGAGGCTAGAGCATTAGGCTGAGCAAAGTAAGTCAGAGGAAGGTAAATACCATAGGACTTCACTCATACACAGAATTTAAGAAACAAAACAAATGAGCAATGGGAGAAAAAGAAAGAAAGAGGCAAACCAATAACCAGACTCTTCACTATAAAGAACAAACCGATGGTTACAAAAGGGGAGGTAGAGAGGGGGGATGGGTTAAATAGGTGACTGGGAATTAAGAAGTGCACTTCTCATGATGAACATGAACTAAAATAAAAACTTAAAAAAAGTCTTAAGATAACTTATAGAAGAATTAAAATAGCAATTTTACTATCAAAAACTTGTAAAAAAAAAAACTTGTGATGATGAGAAAAGGAAAGAAGTGGGGTAAGAGGAAGATAGCTTCATGTTTCAGATAAGGATTCACCCCAAGGGCAACCTGAATAGGAACATTTTTTGGGGTCATAATACTAACTACCAGAAAAATTGAAATAAGAAATGATTGTGAGTGTTTGCCTCTGGGAAGAGGGCATGGTGGTTATGAAAAAAACAACGACAACAACAACAAAAACCTTGTTTTTCATTTTAAATCTAAGTTACTCATTTTTTTTTATCACGTACAGATATTCTTTGATTAAAAACAAAGAATGATGTAGATCTATACTTAATGGCATGTAAAAATTTTTGAATATATCATTGAGTGAAAAAAACATTAACTACCTTTGTATTTCTCATATAAGCTTTCTTGACTGTTCTACTAAAAAATATACTTTAAATATATAATTAGTTACAAAGTTAGTTAATAGTGAGTTATTAGAAAGTCAAATCACATAGGAATTAGCCTACCAACTAAGACACAAAGTTAATACTATACAAGGTTAATTTATTAAAGAATAAAATATACATATGGAGAACTCTAGGAAAATATTACACATGATTATTCCAACAGATTTTTTAATTGCTCGAGCTACATTACAAAAATCAGGCAACATAAATTATGAATATTGTTGGCTATAAAATTTATAGATCCAATGCAAAATAAATGATGCAGGAACCTGGCTTGGGACGGAGAAGTCAATTTCCTGTCAGTTGTACCCCACCGCATCCCATGCAGACAGATGACATCTAAGGGACTGAAACCTCTGTACTGGGACATGCTTGGTACAGCATTGAGTGAAAAGTCCTCACTTAGTCATCCACCATATGTGCCATATTGCTACCAGCATGGGGCAGGGATGCCTGCTGCCTTGCTTTGCCCCCAGGAGGATGAACATTCTAATCCTCCCCTTATTTGCACCAAAGCCTGTACCGGTGCCTCCACTGGGGTTAGAGGGTGAGAGCAGAATGGATCACGGGATAAAAGTGAGGGGGGAACTCTAAGTGGTCCAGGAAGCCGGAGAGTGGAAAACAGGCACCCAGTAGGAGGTACTATCGTGCATGTGATCAGTACATATTCTATAATCTTACAGCAGTTCACTTACCAAACACAAATTCATGGAAAAAATCATTAAATATTTCAAGATTGTGACAACAGAGCATCATACCCGAGTATGGGGTCCTTCAGAAAACAGGATCTTACGTGGCTGCATTGGTCACAAGGCCATGAAGCTTTACTCTGCTAATAGACTGTTTGCAGCCCAAAGACAACAAGACATGTGCCAAGACAAGAGCTTTTCTAGTTTTGGAGTACCAGAAGCTCAGAATTAAGATCACATTCACAGAAAAATATTAGAATCTAAGTTTTGTAATACCAAAATAATTTATGGTGGTATCAAATACACAATAAGCATCAAGTTCCATTGGCTGCCAAAGAATAAGTGGATTGAGTAAAATACTTGTGATCACTGTCCCTAACCTGCCTCTACAGTAGTTTCTGCTAATAAGCAATACCTCTGAGTAGGCTTAATTACCAAATGCAGCATAGGTATCAAGCATAAAATGCTTTTTGTCTTGGCATCAGAGTCAACCAGATGATCAGGCAAATGAGCATTAGAAGTATGAGTTACAAAGGTGAGAAATGTTCATTTTGGCAATTTAGTGTCTGACCGGGGTCATCTTGGCTCAGGTACAAAACTATGAAAACTCAGCTTACTCATGGTTAAATTAGTTGGACAAAAGGTGACATTCTTCCAAAATCGGTAATGGCCCACCTCCCCATGTATGGGTCAAATTAATAGTAAATAAAATACTAAATAGTAAATAAATGAAACCATGTGGTCTTGGGCTTTCCTGTGCAGGGAGATTTTTGATTCTTAATTCAATTTTCATTCTTGTTATTGGTCTAAGAAGATTTCCTATTTCTTGAATTCAAGATTCATGATTTAATCAAGGTGACCTAAAAGGTTTTTAGGAATTATCTGGGTTTTACTTTTCCTTAGTTATCTGATTTGTTAATATATAATTATTTATAGTAATCTGTTATCACACTATGTATTTCTGTGGTCATCTGTTGTACTGCTTTGTTTTTTTTTTTTTTTTCCCATTTCTCATTTTGATTTTTGAGTCTTATTTCCTTAATCAATGTAGTTAAAGCATTAACAAATTTGTTTATTTTTTTGGAAAAACTGGTCATTACTTTCAATGTTATAGGATAGTTTATTCTGGTCTCTACCTTATTTATTTCTGATTTTTCTTTGTTATTTCCTTCCTCTACTAAATTTCTACTAAGTTTCTTCTTTTTCTAGTTCCTTGTGGTAAGTTGTTTATTTGAACTTGCTTTTCTTGATACAAGCATTTATAGCATAAATTTTACTCTAACACCTACTTTTGCTTCATCCCACAGGTTTTGGAGAATTATGTTTTCTTTTTCTTTTGATTTGAAACATATGTTGATTTGCCATTTGATTTCTTCTTTGGCTAATTGCTTGTGCAGTACTGTGTTGTTTAATATTTACATATTAAATATTTAATATTTGCATCGTAAATTTTCCAGCTTTGTGCCACTTCAGTTTTATAGCATTGTGGCTGGAAAATATACTTGCTATGATTTCAGTCTTTTTATATTTGTAATATTTGTTATGTCTCTTTTTATATGATTTAACCAGGGGATTCTTCTATCCGTACTTAAAGAAAAGGTGTATTCTATTTTTCTCGGATGGATTGTCTTATACATATCTTTTAGAACCATGTATTCTGAAGTATGCTTCAAGTAAAAAATGTTCTTGTTGAAAAAAATAACAATTTTAATTGAGGGTACTCTATTAAAATAAAGTATATCAGAAGGGAGGTGCATGGAGGAGATGGGTAAAATAGGTGAAGAGAATTAAGAGCACATTTATCATAATGTGCACTGAGTAATGATGTCTAGAATGTTGACTCACTATATTGTACACTGGAAACTAATATAACACTGTATGTTAACAATCCTGGAATTAAAATAAAAAATAGTAAATTTTTTAAAAACCAAATAAATAATAAATTATATTTGCAAAGTTTAATCGTGCCACTAAGTGTTAAAAGACCACCCTAGCCAGTATCAAAGTGAACTATTTTTCATATGATTTTCAGAAAGACATATTTAGAGATCAATGGGATGCAATTATTTGCTCAAATGCTCTTTGTGTATATAACAGCACTACAAGAAAACAAAAAAGGAGCTAAAGGAGGCATTGGAATAGTCTTCTTGATATCTTTTAATTAGGTGGGGAGAGAAATAAAGGGTTTAAAGTAAAAATGTAATTTCACTGGTTTGGTAGCACTAAAAGAATTAAATAGTAATTCAAATTATAATTTGTAATTCAAAATTATATCCAGCTTTTTCAAAGGAAATACTCAATTTTTCCCACTAGAGAGTTTATTTGAATGATTCTAGGAAGAGGTTAAATATTAACAATGATGATGATGATGATGAATTTTATTGAATTGAATTATTTTAATATCAAAATTCTCTAAGCCCATAGTTACAACTGATGAAAATGAAAACTAACAAAATATCAGCACCAATAAAAAAAGTATTTTATTACTAAAGTTGAAATTTATCTTGTCCATATGAACATGTAACAGGAAGAAAACTGACCACTTGTAATCAACAACCAAGCTGCTTTTCACTTTCAAATTTCAGGTTTAGTTGTTTACGTTTAGCATTTGGAGTAAGAGTCCTATCTGAACATTACTTCTTGAAAAATGTCCAATTAGGGGCGCCTGGGTGGCTCAGTGGGTTAAAGCCTCTGCCTTCGGCTCAGGTCATGATCTCAGGGTCCTGGGATCGAGCCCCACATCGGGCTCTCTGCTCAGTGAGGAGCCTGCTTCTCCTTCTCTCTCTGCCTGCCTCTCTGCCTACTTGTGATCTCTCTCTCTCTCTCTCTGTCAAATAAATAACTAAAATCTTTTTAAAAATGTCCAATTGATATGGTCAAGGGGCAAAATAATTGTATTTCATGACAAGGGAACTAGATCTAAGAAACATTAAAAAATCTAAAGAATGCATGATAAGACATATTAGAAAGTTATATCCCAAACAAAATCATATGCTTCAGTAATATTGTGACTGTCTTTCCACATTGTTTTTCCTTTCCTTTTATCCCTTCTTACCAACTTGCTGTACATTATTTTAGAAAACTTCTCCTGTACTTCGTAGACTTGTTATCAGACTAATTGTTTAAACCAACTCATGGTGAAATGGCAGCAGCTGATAATACCTGAGTATATTTATCATCTGTTTGGAATGTCATAACTTGAGGGTACTATGAATGGGAAAATATGGAATATGGGTAATTTTCCCCAAATTTCTTCTACTCTGTGAAGAGTCGAGCCCCTAAGCCCACTCTCAGTTCCATGCTCCATAAAGTATTTTAGTTTACAAGAGAAAGTACATCATCTTTGAGGTCACACCACCTTGGTGAATAAGAAATCAGTTGAAAAATGATTCATCAGAAAAAAAATTACTTGAAAATGTATCTGGATTGATTGATTGGCTCAGAGGAAGCAACTGATAAATTTTACAAGGTCAATGTGTTATGCAGCAGTAGGTAACTCATTATCATCTCAGGTTAATATCCAGATTTCATATTAAATATTCAAATTGTTATATGCTTATGAATTGATATTAAAGTTTCATATTAAATATTCAAATTGTTAATGTGCTTATGAAATACAATTTTATGAAGTATATCAGAATATTGCTTTTAAATTGACAATAATAGCATCCTGGTTCATTTTTTTATTAGTGGAATTTCTTATACAATATGAATAGACAAGAGATAACAGAAAATTACAATACAGAATCATAAAGAATGGCAGGCTCATTCTCTTACCAGAGATGGGCTACCAATGATGGAATTGCTATTGGCATTAGGGCATGGCTAACAGAGTGTGGAGCTGAAACTAAGATTATTTAAATAGAGAGAGGAGTATATAATTGATATAGAGAATGTAAAGACAGAATAAATAATGTATGCTCCTTGTTCTCACTCTCTAAGTTACTGATAGTGGCTTCTTTCCAAGAAAACGCTACGAACAGCATTTTCTTGGAAACACGTAACAGATGACAGAGAAGTGTTAAGACTTGGGCGTTTCAATTTTCGTAAAACACTTACTACCAATGAATGTTGACCAGTATCTATAGATGAATCCTGTGGTGTGGACCATCAAGGCTCACTAGAGTCAAGTGGCAGGTATATGACCAGTTAGGATATATGCACAGTGGGTTACCTTGAATTTGAGATTGAATTAGAAGACCTAGGGACAGGAGAAAATTAACTCCATCTCTTCTATTTTCTCAAATTGTAGATTCCTTTGCCCAGATGAAAGAATTTAGGACCAATATAAATCAAAGTAAGAATTGAAAGCTTATGGTAAAACAAAGTGAGGATATGACCGTATGTTCTATGTGCTAGTAAAGAAGAGTACCTACTCCAAGAAACCCTTATTGATGAATATAGGTCATCTAGGCTAATGGGTTTCTGTCACCAGCTCTGAAAATCAAGCAATAAGGGATAAGTTAATGTAACAGAAGAAGATAAATAGGTTGAAGGAGCTTTGTCCCAATTAAAAATAAAAAGAAAATTTCTACAAACCCTCTGAAGAATTTATTTAGGGACATCAAGCCATATATTTAGAAGGTCACTGAGATATGTACATAGCTAGTAATCACAATTGCCTAAGCACAAGATATTGCATAAACAGGGGTGCCTGGGTGGCTCAGCGGGTTAAAGTCTCTGCCTTCGGCTCAGGTCATGATCTCAGGGTCCTGGGATCGAGCCCCACATCAGGCTCTCTGCTCAGCAGGGAGCCTGCTTCCCCCTCTCTCTGCCTGCCTCTCTGCCTACTTGTGATCTCTCTCTGTCAATTAAATAAATAAAATCTTTAAAAAAAAGATATTGCATAAACATTCCTACTATCATGACTAATGATTAGGTGGGCTATATCTTCATTAAAAATATTATTAGTATTTTTCACCTTGGAAAGGACATCTACCTTATATTTTCTTCAAAAAAAGAAAGCAAATGAACACATTAAAAGCATATAAAATAAGTTTACATATTTTAAGAATTATACTCATGACATGATTTTTCTGAGATCCTCCACTGCAAATGGATGAGTTATATTGCTTTTGACCTGACTAAAGGGGATCAGTTTCTTTTAATCATGTGCAATAGGTAACAATGATCTTCATAAATAACTTACATCTAATAAGGCCTTATTCCACGCACTTTGTCACTGAGTGCATTAGAGTAACGCTACTTTGTAATAAAAATCTCCTGCTATTTGTATATGCTGTCCTTGGAATTAGAGCCCAGAACCAATAACTTCCAATATATCTAATACACATATGTTTCTGAACACAGTGAAAGAAAAACTTTTAAAATAAGTCAAATTAGGGGCACCTGGGTGTCTCAGTCAGTTAAGCATCTGCCTTTGGCTCAGGTCATGATCCCAGGGTCCTGGGAATGGAGTCCATGAGACTGCTGAGCAGGGAGCCTGTTTCTTCTTCTTCTTCTGCCCCTCCCCCCTACTTGTTCTCTCTTTCTCTCTCTCTCAAATAAACTTTTTAAAAAATCAAATAAAATAAGTCAATTTATCATTAAGATTTCTTCATTTAATAAACATGGCTAAAAATGCATACTCTTGTGAGATTTTCCTTCTAACTTCTTTTTTTAAAGATGTATTTGAGAGAGAGAGCATGAGCAGGAGGAGGGGAGGGAAAGACAGAGGAACAAGGAAAGAGAAAGAATCTCAAGCAGATCCCTATCAAGCCAGGAGCCCAAGACAGGGCTCACTCCCCTGTGACCACGAGCTGAGCTGAAATCAAGAGCCAGACACCCAACTGACTGAGCCACCCAGGTGCCCCCAGAGAGAGAGTTCATCAGATTCTACTCTGAGCACAGAGCCCTGTGCAGGACTCAATCTTGGGACCGCCAAGCTGAAATCAAAAGTCTGAGACTGGGGCACCTAGAAGATTCAGTGGGTTAAAGTCTCTGCCTTTGGCTCAGGTCATGATCACAGGATCCTGGGATCGAGCCCCGCATCGGGCTCTCTGCTCGGCAGGGAGCCTGCTTTCCCCTCTCTCTGCCTGCCTCTCTGCCTACTTGTGATTTCTCTCTCTCTCTCTGTGTCAAATAAATAAATAAAATTAAAAAAAAAAAAAAAAAGAGTCGGAGACTTAAGTGACTGCACCACCTAGGTGCCCCTACCTCCAACTTCTATCTAATTTCTATGTATGTCATGCTTTTGCTCTCATCACTTTCCATACATTCTGCCTTCAGATTTAAATTATTCAATTTATGAGTGCCAATATTCATATTCTATACCTTTTCACCTTGCAGAAGTTGGCTGATATTGCTGAATCACTGTTACTTATTGCATGCAAGAGGGGAAAGCATAGGCTCTTGTCTGTGTAAAATTGTACCTCTGTTTTGTATAAAAAGGAAAAGTTGTCCATAATTGGCAACGCCATAATCTGCACAATTCTCTTTGCTTAGCAGGTGCAACTCCTATGACTCAGGGCTTTGCCAGGGATACTGTACTATCTCCATCCTTTACTGCACTCGGGATATTATTATTATTAGATTTACTATTTTAAAAAAATGAGTCTTTCTGGTGCCAAGAATACGTGCATATGAGGCAACTAAATCAAAGGCAGGATACAGGTTAAAAGAGAATTCTGTTCCGGACTAGAACATCTAGTTACATTTGGATGTGCGATCTATCTGGAGTTCTAAATGAGATGCTCTTCCACAAAGAAAAGTTAAGTTGTAGCTTTCCCCATAGTTAAATAATTTGACTAAATATTCTTGTCCAAGCATGTCAATCATCATCTATTACCACAAAGTCATATTCACAATCGGTTATATATACCATGGGAATTGGCTGAAGCTACCAAGAGCACAAATTTTGTATTTTTTATGTGAATATTATCTTCTCTAATGAAAAAATGAACAAAAACTATGAAAGGACTTATGTTTGATTTTTAGCCACCTGTTAAAAACTGAAGACACGTTTCCTCTTATCACTCTCCTATGTCTGTATCATCAGATTTTAAAGATTTTGGCAGTATCATGAATAGGAAATTTAATTTACCCTGAAATGAGTGATTTTTTTTTTAAACTTACAATGCCCTACTTCCACTGGGGGTGGGGAGAATTCCCCTAGGAATTGTATGGACTCTGCCTAATGACTGGTCAAAATCTTCATCTGATTTGCTCTCCTGAAGTCCACAGGTACAGAGCTTCGTCAGGAAGAAGAGACTATGGCTTACATTAACTTAAAAAATAACAATATTGTTATTTAAAAACTATACACAGTGCATTCTTCTCTATAATGCCTCCAAACTTTATCCCAGCTTCTGATTCAATATGGTAATCTGGATCCAATATGGTATCTCCTACTTCACCCCTGAGCAAAGGCTAAAGAGGCAGACATAAGTTGGAAGAAAGTATAGACATGCTGTAGTCTGGAAGAAGCCTGGGGCCCAATTAAGCAGCATATCAGCACAAAGACCATGCAGTAATTTTTCAGGCCATCTGCCTTTCTGGGGCAGACTGAATCACATTTTTACCAGGGCTAAATCCACTTTTTGTGGTTCTGTTTCTGAGATGATATGATCTTTAAGTGAGAATTCAGGAGGTGCAAAACTTTTGCAAAGGAGGAAGGCAGGTGAAAACTATCAGCAGACAAAATTTCACAAAATTCTGGAAGACAGAAAGGAGGCTGAAGAATATTGAGAGAGGAAGCAAAGTGGAGAGTTGAGACCAAAGTACATGATCGGACCAGAACACAGGGTGTTTGCTGAGACAAAACAATGATAGGAATTTTGGATTAGGAAGCACAAAGTAGGATGGAGGACAAGAGTAAAAAATGAAGCAGATAACAGAGTAATGATTTAAAGTTTGGGTATTCCATCCCAAACTCTACTTGTGTCTATTGAATATATTCAAAGCTATTTACTTCCAGACATCTAGAGATAATTTCTTCAGGGGAAAAAAAAAAAAGTAAAACATTTGACCTGAAAAAAAATTAAGGAAGTTTTAATAATTACATAATCTGGAAAGAACTAAGGAAACCAATTAGTTTGGGGTACCCCAGAATAGAGCCTCTGTCAATATAGTATTTTCCAGACTATTGCACAATGCTCAATTTCCTGTCAAAGCTTTCCAATCTGTACACTGTGCTCATAAGCATCACAATTCCCATGCAATTTGTGTTTCTCCACTTGTAATAATGTAGAAGCAAGGATTACCAAACATGTGAAGAAAACCTATAGCATGAAAGGGGAAGAGAGAGATAAACCTATAGTAAAATTTACCTCAGGCAAAATAAATATCATTCCCAGAAATATATAAGAAGACGTTCTAGTGATAAGAATGCTATTTTTAAAATGCAATTCTGTAATTATATCAATGAATGTCATCACTTAAACTATTTGTCAGTTCCTTATGTTTCTCCTTCTGACTTTATGTATTTTTCTACAGAACAGTCATAAAAGAATGGCAAAGTTTTGAAGATGTAAACATGAGACTCTGGGGTTAGAACAAGGATATAGCTCCTCTACGTAGGTATACCTACAATGATATGTCTGGAAATGATTGAGAGTAGTAAAGGATAGGGAAAATTAGACCTCTGTGTATTGTATAGGTTACAAGTTAGTGAAGAGCATAGATCATGTCTACTACATTTATATCTTCAGGACTTAGCTCAGTGACTATCACACTTTACATAATCATTATTATTCCCATCAACATTAACTACTTGTCATTGTGGTATAAGGAAGGCAAGGCAAATTTAAAATATTCTAGTCTGGGGCGCCAGGGTGTCTCAGTGGGTTAAAGCCTCTGCCTTCAGCTCAGGTCATGATCTCAGGGTCCTGGGATCGAGCCCCGCATGGGGCTCTCTGCTCAGTGGGGACCCTGCTTCCCCCTTTCTCTCTGCCTGCCTCTCTGCCTACTTGTTATCTCTCTCTCAATCTGTCAAATAAATAAATAAAATATTTTTAAAAAATTAAAAAATAAGAATATTCTAGCCTAATAATAAAATAGTAAACAATCTGTAAATCATAAAACATGAAAGCAGAATACTGTGTTAGTCCCTGAAAAAGTAAAGAAACATAAAATAGAACTCTAAAAAATGGCCTTGTAGTCAGAAATCTGGTCCTTCCTGTAGCAAACTTTGTTTTATCTCATTAGCCCAGCATGCAGTCTTTAGTTAGTGGCACATCTCCATCACCAAATAAGATAGGATATGCCATTTCTCTGTCATGTGAGGATGGCACTATTTCTCCTTCCTACTGATATTTGCACAAGCTGCCTCTCCTGGCCCATCACCCTTGCCAGTCCTGCATTCCCACCCATCTGTCTCTAGGAATCTCCATCCTCTTAGCCTGGCTAACTAACTAAAGTCATCATTTATCTCTAACTTCAGATGCAAATTTCCTTTGAAAACATTCTAGTGTGGTGCAAAACAATAAATCTTGTAACACTGAAAAAAATAAATAAAGTATAAAAAAAATAAAATAAATAAAGAAAACATTCTATAGTTCGGTGCTTACATGGAATTCATTGCAGTTACAACAATATTTCAATAGCTTTTTTCTCATAAAATTACGCCACTGCTTTGTGAGCTCCTACAAGTCAGTGGCCATGCCCCTATTGTTATGCTGCGCTCTGAAGACTTAGCACAGTGGTTGTCAAAGTAGGTGCTCAATAAGTAAATCAAATCAAACATTTTCATTAGATCCTACTAACAAAAAATTTCCTATCAACTAATTACATGTTTCCATTTATGAGTGCATATTACAGCCAACAGAAACTGACAAATAATGCAAGGTATGATATTTGTACCCAGTGGCTTATCTCCTGGGTCATGAACTGGCAGCTCAACTGTAAATCATTCTCATGAATATGTACAAGAGAACACCACAGCACAGATGATCAACCATTTCTGTAGTTTTACCAACACAGATTGCTAATGCTAAATTCATCAGGTATTAACACACATTGATAAATATGACAAATATATCAGCCATATCAGTATCTAACCTTATCATAATCTTATATGTTGCCTGTATTTCACAGGATATTTATGAAACTTATGGGAATCCATCCATGGAATACCGAACTAAGTTTACCTGGAACCCACTCATGATTTATTTACCAATGAAAATCACTATTTACACACCTTTACAAAATGATGGCTGTATGATTCCACTGCAAGCAGCCATGTAATCCTGTACATATTCTTAAATCAAGCTTAAAAAGCCAGGGACTAGGCAGCCATTTTAAAGGAGTAATAATCTTTTTTTTTTTTTTTCACAAAGATTACCTCTCTTGAGAAATAACCTTCTACACTTTATGATATGCCATGCATGAAATATTCACAGAAACACTTTTCTCTCTTTTTTTTCTTTCATTCTTTTTTTTTTTTTAAACAACATTCACCAGATGAAAAAACAGAAGGCATAATGGCCAAGGAGTGCTGAGTGGAAATGAATTAGAAGAAACAAAGAGAAAAGAAAAGTATTCAAAGCGAAATTAACTCCTCAAGGTCAACTATTTCATTGCAAACATTTAAGGCAGCTGATTGTGCAAGGAAAAAAGTGTTCATTAAATGAAGGGCCATGGGCGAAAAAATGCTTTTTATTTAATGGTTTACAGATGCTATATGTCAACATCACTGCCCCTAAACCAGATTACTGTTCATCATTCATGTGTGATGAGGGCATCTTCCCACACAGACCTACATCTTTTACTATGTCCTTGAGCAAAGGTGACATATACACACCCCAAATCCAATAAAATAATAAAACCAGTTAAAATTCTATGTTTACCTTTCTTAGAATATTAAGATGATTTAAAATAATACCTTTTGGGTGGCTCAGTCAGTTAAGCATCTGTCTTCACCTCTGGTCATGATCCTCAGGGTCCTGGGAACAAGCTCTGCATCAGGGTCCCTGCTCAGCGGGGAGTCTACTTCTCCCTCTGCCTCTCCCCTCTGCTCGCTCTCTCTTTCTCAAATAAATAAAATCTTAAAATATTTTCTTTTATCTGTATTCTTTGCCAAAACTCCACAAATGTTTATGAATTTCAGGATGTTCTATTATGAAATATAACAAGGTAATGTCAATGTTAATATTATTTAGTGGAAACCCCAAGGCATTCTATAAACTTAAACTATCAATATTTTGCAAAAGATTTCTTCCTGTCTCTGTAGGTACAGAAATGAATATAACTATTCCCTCGAATCAACAAACATCAGGGTAAAAAGCCTTGAATGGGTCCAGCAGAAAATTTCAGCTTATTACTTTTCACTTCATAATGCCGCCTTGGTATTTTTCCTGTGTTATTCTATACACATCATGAGATTAGTGTCAAGAACAAAGACATAGACTCTACCAAAGAATATCACTCTTAGTGGCATATCTGAATATATTTGCAAGTAAAGAAGGGCGGAATCATTTACCCTTCATCACAGATCTCTTAAATGGTGAGGCCAGAGACTGTCCTTTCTTTCAACATCTTCATGGCCTAAAAGCATGTATCCCATATATGTTTGATTAAGGAAAAAAGGAATTAATGATAATATGAATAATTCCATATCATAGCATAAAATGTATAATATTTACTTTCTGATATATATGCATACATATTTATATGACTGATGCATAGGCATCCTTTTTCTTGTAAAACATAAATGAATCAGAAATAAGATATGGTTTACTAATAGTGTTCTATTTCTTGATCTGGGTGTTAGTCATATGGGTGTGTTCATCTTTGAGAAAATTTTCTTGAGCTATACGTTGTGTACACCTTCTAAAATATTTCTAAAACTTTCAGTAAAAAAAGTTTACTCAAAAGATATGTAGAGTGATAATTCTCTGTAAAATATTGCTAAGAATAAAAATAATTATAAAACGTGATCTCTACCACACAAAGGTATACTTGTATTTAGTGAGAATGAGGATACCCATAAAGATAAACATAAAAGTAGACTACAGTGTTTTCACTGCTGAAGAGTAGGCTAATTTGAGGAAGATTTTTGAAGTATAAGCTTTTAAGTTGAGATTTGAAGTAAAAGTGATACTTCATGCCCAAAAGGGCACTGAAGGCAAAAATTGTGTGAACATATACAATAACATAAAAATTATCTGTTGTGAAAACATAGACCAATAACACTGAAGTGAGAAATGTATAGCAGGATAGTAGGTGGTAACAGATATCAAATGGGAGAAGCAAATTATTGAAAGTTCCCATTAAAATTGTTTTTATATTGGTTATTATTACTGCTAGTTGACAATTAGTTTCAGTATTTACAATGTGACCTTGGGTTCAGCCTGTTTTGTGAAAGGTTGGAACTTTAAAGCAAAACAAAACAAAACAAATTCATATATCTCCACCAAGTACATCACTCTGAAAAAATGGTAACATTCACTAAAAAGTATTTATCCAAAAAAGCTACTTGCTAAGCTGAGATATCTAGGAAAAGTCATCAAACTAAAAGGTTACTAACTGGCTAAGATCTCTATCAAATGTAGTTCATATATGTATATGGATCAGATATAAGATATGATGGAAAAGTAATGAAAAAATATGTATACACGGAGAAAGGTTTTTAATGATAGAAGGTAAATACATTAAAAATTATACTAAATGTATATTTAGGTTCCAACATTTTATCCAAGAAATCAAAGTGATGATTTAACTTTACTATACAAGTGAAACAAGACAACAATAAAAATCAATGAATAAGGACTTTCTTATCCATGTTAAGTGGAAGTCTAAAAAATAAAATAATATAAACCATAGATCTCTAATATTTCATATGAAGAAATGAGATCTATATTAAGAAAGTAATTATATATGATTATATGATATGCACTTTGACCTCTTTCTCACAGAAATACAAAATAATGCACTGAAGCTCCAAGCCTAATTCCTATACTGGAGTAACTATTAAAATGGGAATTCCATCCTCATAATAGTATTTTCTACATGTTTATACATTTTAAGATTTGTAATTCATCCTTATACTCATTAACTTATTCACTATTCATATTTACCGTGGAAGGAAGCTACTATGATGCCTAGTATACAGATGAGCAAACAATTTGAGAGAGAAAAAATGACTTGAAGAAGATTATAGAGATGAAAATAATGAGCAGTCTTTCTTTTGATTTATGTTCGGCATTCTCTATTCACAGTTACTAAAAAGCTTAATAACATCAAGAATTTTACAGCTACATAAGCATTACGTGAAGTTACATGTGTGAGAAATTTACATGCAAGCTTGAGAAATTTACCACCACTTTGGCATTAAAATCTGAGCCTGCTCTTCATCTGATAAATTTGAACTATCACTTGTTTTGTTTTTGTGGGTTTTTTTTTTTTTTTGGTTGATTTTCTTTAGCAATTGGAGGAGACATTTTAAGCTTAACCCATATTGCTGTCATAATTTCATTTTTGCAAATGCTTCTTTGGATTGGAATCTCAATATAGATCTTTGATTTCATTTTCCAACTGATTTTATTTAAACCTGCTGATTCATTTTCAGTAATTCTTAAATAAGAAAATTCAAAATATTTTTTAAAAGTTTAAGTCAAACTGTGTTATCTATTATACTTCCAAGGTGTCAGTTTGGAAGAGTGGTTTGCTATACTTGCTTCTCATTTTCTAATTTGTAAACCAAACTTTTTATAAACATGTCACACTTTTGTGAAATACAAAAAGCCTACGCTAAAAAGCCATTTTTTTAGCAGTCATGGCAAAGTGGATAAAGCGATAGAAGCCAAGAAGCAGGTCAGCCATGGAGTATTGCTTGTAGGTTTTCCAAAGGACAAAATATTTCTGAAGTAGTTGGATATACTGTATAACTACTCTATTTACCATGTGTGTGGGTTTCAAAATAAATGCAATCATTTCAAAATCTATTTGGTATTCTCCGTTTATTTGGAATGAACCAAGAAGTAGCAACGAAAATAAATAATGACTTATGTGCCAAGAGCCAAAACAGCTTGTTCATTTGTATAATAATTACGGGGGAAAGAGGAAGACACAGATTCTTAATTTTTTTTTTCATAAACTTCTCTTTTCAAGAAGTAACCTTCAGTGAGTGGATGCTTGGGTTCTTTTCCATCCCTTCAGCACTTGTAATTAGATCTTTATGAAAACTTTTGCATTGGAATTTGAATAACTTGTATCATTGTCTTTGTAAATTATGCCAAAATAACTCAGAAATAAACTGTCTCATGATTAAGAAGCCATGTGATTTCATCAAAAGGCCACATTCATAAAACCAATTTATTAACAGATGTTGGGGTTTGCACTTGTATTTCCCAAATAATTACATTAAAATACGTATAAAATTTTATGCAAGTCTTAAAATACTACCTAAATTATGAAAAATTGAGTTTGTTTATTCATTCATTCCTCTCTCTTCCCCCCTCTCTCTCTTCCTTCCTTCTTTCCAGCCTTCCTCACCCCCTCCCTTCTTTCTCTTTTTCTTTTTTTTCTCTTTTCTCCTTTCCTTCCTGGGAAATCACTTGACAAAAATTGAGAAACTTGCTACTAGGGCATCTAACTAATAACAATGAATTAATTGTAATTAACACTTATTATATCCCAGATATCAATCACTGTAATCACCATCAGTGCCCCACTTACATAGCTTGGACCACTCAGTGTGCTCCCAACTTCCAGTTGTGGGCTATTTGCGTCTCTGTCTCAACAGGCTTGTTTTCTGGAACCAGGGTTATTCTGCCACCCAGGAAATCTGGAGGTGCCAGGAAATTAACACCTTCCCCTAACAGCTCCCAACTGTAGGCTGATAGAAGTCTGTGCACAAACACCTCACCCCTCTTTTCCCATGAGTGGGATAATTCTGAAGCAATTTTTATTACACTTTCTCAGAGTTTGTTTTAAGCACCAGTCCCCCATGGTGATAGTCTGCTTCATATTGTGAGCTTTATTGATGATTTTACCATTTCAATATTTCCATTTGGTTAGCCCTATTTTCTGGAATCGACTCTCAAATAAACTACTTAAACTTAAATCCTTTTGTTAGAGCATGCTTCAGGAAGACCCAACACTAAGACACCTTGCTATTGTTTTTCAAATATACGTTGTATTATCTGTCACAAATGAGCTATGAATCGGATTTTACCAAGACCACCTCATAGTAATGCACTAATAGCTATACAGACATAGCACTTAGGAAATGGTAAAATCATGATGACAATACTGTTGGTAACCATTAGGAAAACACAAAGAAAGAAGATATTCTAAACAGAGCTGATTTATATTTAATCTAGATGGTCAAGGTTGGCAAGAATCAGACACTTTATAAAGACCTATGTCCCCCACATAAAATATCTCACCAGTACATAACATTTTGACTCTTCTAATTTGAGTAAACACATATAGACAAGAATCATTAAAAATAAACAAAACAAAATGAACTAAAATTTAACTTTTAGCAAAAAAAATAGAAATTTTTGCACACTACTTAGTAATCAAAATATTCTGGTTGGATAGAAGTTGGAATTAGTGTGAGCTGTTGGCAAAAGCTGAGTCCATAATGTAACTGGCTCCCATGACCTAGCTCTCAGGCAAATACCAATACCAATACCAAGCCAAATACCCTATCAGTGGTCATGAGATTATAGCCATGAACACAAAAATCTGGCCATTATGAAAATGCATGATCAACTTGGGAGAGAAAGACAATAAACTTGCAAACAAATATATCTGGTAAATATTATGGTCTTTTTGTTTGATTTGTTAGTTTCTTTTTAGCATATGGAGAAAATTACTGTGAGTTACACAGTGGGGGCCAGAACAGCAAGCCAGTGTTGGCGAGGTTTGAAGGAAAAAAAAAAAAGGTTAGCTAGTGCAAATGGCTCCTCCATTATATTCCAATAAAGTACTGTTTACTATCTTCTCAATCAAGATAGTGTTCACATCATGATTCAGTTTACACTTTTAAGGCAAGAAGACTTTATTTTTTCCCCCTTCTGCTCTGTCAGGAGCCTGCCACCTCCTACTTGGGCTTTTTTGATTAAATTTATTCTTTCTTTCTTTCTTTCTTTCTTTCTTTCTTTCTTTCTTTCTTTCTTTCTTTCTTTCTTTCTTTCTTTCTTTCTTTCCTTCCTTCCTTCCTTCCTTCCTTCCTTCCTTCCTTCCTTCCTTCCTTCCTTTCTCTTTCCTTCCTTCCTTCTTTCCTTCCTTCCTTTCTTCCTTTCTTTTTTTCTTTCTAATTATAGGGTCTCACTGAGACAAACCACTCCTCTTTTTTTTTTTTAATTTTTATTTTTTAAGTAGTTCAAACTAGCTAAAGCCAAACAGAAATGTACATTGTTTCCACTGGGATCAACATGAAAGTTTAAACATTATTTTCTGGCAGAATAGTGTCCCAAATGGTGTTTAAAGCATACATATAACCCTTAAATGTCTGCTGATGCCAAAAAATATTTAAAGTATCTTACTTTGCATATTATCTAGAACAGTATTTCTAAAACCTGAGTAATATATGAAAATGCTTAAAAGAAAATTCTTTCAAACTCCTAGGACTGACAAAAAATTTCTTTTTTTTTTTTTATGCAACAATTTTCCACCTCTTTATCTCACATTCCACTCTTTTTTTTTTAAATTAATTTTTATTAACATATAATGTATTATTTGCCCCAGGGTACATGTCTGTGAATCTTCGGGCTTACACATTTCACAGCACTTAATAGCACATACCCTCCCCATTGTCCACAACCCAGCCACCCTATCCCTACCCCACCACCCCCCCGGCCACCCTTAGTTCATTTCTTGAGTCTAGGAGTCTCTT
>CM053605.1:75776494-75811582 GCA_028646535.1 Procyon lotor | reverse complement strand
TAGCTCTATTTTCAACTTTTTGAGGAACCTCCATACTGTTCTCCAGAGTGGCTGTACCAGCTTGCATTCCCACCAACAGTTGTACTGAACCATATATAAATTTAAAACCAGTCTAATCTCAACATAGTATAGTTCTTAAAATATTTAAAATTTCAAATTAAGTAAAAATGAAAAAATGACAACAAAATTCAAATTAACTTTAACTAAGGTGGTCAATGATGCTGCTTACCTGAAACTATTCTGCCCCTCTCACATGCAGATGGTACTATATGTCATAATACTATACTACATGTGTACATGTGTATATAAACAGCAATATTCCTACCATCTTATCTTTCCCACTTTAAACCTTTACTGATACAGAATATTTTGAAATTATTTGGCCTTTATTGGATGTGGATGGAACATAATAAGCCAAAGATATTTAAGATCTATGGTACCTAAATCATCACAAATACAAACAGAAGTGCGGGCACTGGAATTGGGTGGCCACATTTCATGAAAATATTTTTAGATTATTGACACGGGAGCAAAAAATAAAAATTACCATGGTAAACTGTTGAACTCCCAATTTCTGGGCCAGTTTTTAAAACTCTGATGTAAAACATTATTTGTATGGGAAAATGCATTCCAAATCTAAAAGTAGATCGTTGCAATCGATTTGATGCACATTTGGTGTCTCGGGAATGGACTTGGGCATAATCAAAATGCTGGACTCTGTCCCTCAGCAAGTTGTTGTATCTGCAAAACCCAAGAGTCCTTTCTAATCAACTTATCCTAGTTGCTCCCTGTACAGGTTAGAGACAGGCCCCAGCCACATGCTACTTCACTGCCTGACTTCCTCTCAAGTCAACCCATTAATTACACACTATTAGGTTGCATACTCCTTATTCTTTTTTTTAAAGATTTTATTTATTTTTTTGACACACAGAGAGAGAGAGATCACAAGTAGGCAGAGAGATCACAAGTAGGAGAGAGGAGGAAGCAGGCTCCCTGCTGAGCAGAGAGCCAGATGCAGGGCTGGATCCCAGGACCCTGAGATCATGATCTGAACCGAAGGCAGAAGCTTTAACCCACTGAGCCACCCAGGCGCCCCACATACTCCCTATTCTAAAATCAAATAATCATAAAGATTTAAAGAAAGAATAGATCTTAAAATATAATCTCTGTTCTCTGACTTTAGGTCAGTTAAAATCCAAATCATTAAGTATATGTGGCTGTCTCGTCTCATCAAACAAAGACTAACTCAAAAGGTCATTCAGGGAGAACATGCTAAAATAAAGCAAAGGAAATATTAAAAGAAAAAAAAGTTTTAAGGGAGAATGAGACAAAATAAAATGAACAGGTAGCTAAGGCTAGAACTCAATTGTTGGGATGTCTAGGCTTGTCAATTGATTACTCTTGTAAAAATCAGGATGGAGGATATTACATGTGGCTGATACTACATCATCAAGTAAGACCAAGCCAGCAATATCTAATTTTTGCACTAGATGAGATAGTTAGAATAAAATGTGAGCAGAATACTCTTTAAAAGTTGATAAGGAGTTCAACTGCTTCTTCTAATGCTACCTCTACACTAACACAGAAAGGTCTCTCTCTCCTTGCCACTTTAATTTTTCCTGTGCCACATCAGAAATTACACACGTGTTGAAAACCCATCAGGAAGTCTAACTGATGTTTTTTGAGGTGGAAAATGTGCATACAAAGAAACTCACCATTTGTTTAAAATATCCAGATTTATTTGACAAATATGATACTTTAGCTTAGCTTGTCTAACATTCTCCAAGATATCCAGAACAGACCAGCACATTTCAAAACTCTCCCCACAGCTTTTATTTTTTCCATTAGCTGTGCAGACTGAAAAGATCACATGTGCACATGTGCACATACATGGATATATATGTACATAAAGGAGTCTAACTACAACCACAGTGATAAGCTGGGATTTCATGGATGACATCTGATTCAAATGGCCATGTTACCGGACCCAAATATCTCACAATCTCTCCAACTTCAAATTTACCGAATAAACACATTCATTGGAGACAGGCATTTGGGGTTAAGCTATTAGCTTGATTTGTTTGATTTTTCTTTTTCCTTTCCATTTTACACAAGTCAGATTCCTTCCTTTCTGAGATTTTCTGATCAAAGCCTGGCTTTTACCTGGTTCAAACAAATCCCTGATGTGCTGTCTCCACCCTCCACCCTCCAAGTGCCTCTGGCACTTCTCTATGTCTCCCACAAAGATTGCTGGGAAGTGAGGGATTCAGGTCTTAGACATAGGCTCCTCCTCTGGAAGGATCCCTAGAGCGACAAAGAGCTCCCAAGGGTGGCAAAAAACAGAGCACAGAGTCACTTTAATACCACAGAAATATTCTGTGGCCTCTGAGTTTGGCTAGAACTCATTGAAGTCAAGTCTTGGACTCCTAGGCTAGAATATGATATTTAATGTTGTTTTAAGGTGGTAAATTCCCATGCTTAAAAGTCAATGATCAATCTGACACGTTCTTAATTGCATAAGATTAATTACACCAGGAAGAAGAAAATGAGAATGAAACCAATTAAAGTCCACATATGATAGATGATGTATTCTTCACATTAAAAGTGCTTCACAGGATGTATTATCTTTGTCCACCTGTCAGACCATGTACGAAAGCCTCCAGCGTCTAAGGGCGATGAGCAAAACGGCAGGCAACATCACATAAAAAATACCAGCAGGAAATACATTTGTTGTGGCAGCAAGTGTTACATCCTTATTATCAGGAGATATTACCTGAATGTCATCACTATAAAGCCCTTTCCATTTGCCATAATTTGCTAGAGAATAAAGGGGTTTGTGATAACAACAACCAGGCGAGGCACAGCGTGGAAGATGCGCGACCTTGTCATTTCAAAATGAAAATAATTTATTGCCTTAGTGGAGTCTATTCAAATAATGGTTGAAGCCCACTGTCCAACTGCATTATTATCAGGCCACAGCCTTCAGCCCAGAAATGCGTTAGCCAAACTGTCCTCTATCACTAAAATGTGTGTACTCATGATTTATGAGAGCTGAATGAATTACTCAAAAAGAATCACCTTCTCAAAAATATTGATGCTAAGTTAAAACTGAAATTATTTAATTTGAATATATAGGGGGCGGTGGTGCAGAGATACCATTTTTTGAAATCTGAAGAGACAAGCTAATAAAATGCTTTCATCTAGCTTTAATTGAGACTGCTTGTATGCTGACGAAACCTGCTAGTTAAATCACAGATTTAATGAAGATTTAGTTCCCCAAGTCTGTCTTTCTCTAAAACATAACAATTTCCGAGACATCAAAAGTGCCCTGTCATGTGGCATATGCTGTGGTAAATATCTTTTCTTACATTCAACAGAAAAGTAAATGGACTATTTAAATAAACTCTAGGCAATCGGAATCATACACCTGCCTCTTTGCCTCCTTTTCTGTCAGAAGAAATTGCCAAGTTTAAAGATGAGAGCCGAGCATGCAGCACTCTCTATGAACACTCTGTGCTTCTGGGACTCAGGTGAGAGCTAGTGTTTGAAACATTTTCAATGACAACCCTGCTCCACTGGTGTAAATTGGACTTCTCTCTGTACTTCTGCAAAATATAGGCAAATAATCTGCTTTGTAGACCTAGGCTTCATTACGTTTAATTTTCCCCCTCGTTTGTTTTCAAATTCTTTTGTTTTTGTTTTTGGAAAATCAGAAGTAAAACGGGAACAGAAGGGAAGAGCTCCTTCTTGATAATAAAAATAGAGAATAATATCAAAATATGACACCACACCTCAGGCGTGGATTTCATTTCTAAGAACACTTCAGCCCTGCTCCATACACAGTCGGTATCTGGCCACCCCCTGAGTTTCCATTGACAACTCCCCGCATTTTAAGTGAAATCCCTACCCCCTGCCTGCGCAGCACTGTACCACCCACGCAGTCAGAATGTCTTACAGGGCTGAGAGGTACAAAGTACATCCTGGGATGTCTCCGTGATAATACGTGAGCAGATGAGCATGCTCTTCGGAATCACATGGGCAATTTGTGTGACATCTAGTTTGCTGTCTCCAAGGGCCAGAATATTTTTTTGTGACTTACACTGGTGATTGACTGATTTAGTTCAACACCAACTGATTTGGAGAATCATATGCACTGATAAACTGGCGCTTCAAATTTTTGTGAAGAAAAAGTAGGCACTATGCTGCACGTACTCTCCACAAGTCAATAAACGGAATAATGGAGGACAAAGGATATAATTATTCAACCGAGATAATGAAAATATTCCTTGAAAAAGTGATATTAGCTATCCCAACATAACCTGACTTCTAAAAATGTCTGATTTATTTTTGGTGGATGAAAATTAGCAATTTTGTATCCTTTTAGTTATATAATGTACGTTCCTCAAAAGTGGTGTGTGAACTAGTATTTTTTTAAATAAATCTTTGCCTTTAAAATAGCAGTAATTATATACCACATTATCATCCTCACCTTCAATATAAATCCTTACAGTTTCAAAGCAATTTCATACATTCATTGCTTCATTTTCTCATCATTCTAAACCTGGGAAGTTCAGAAATGACCATTTCCACTTCTTTAAAGGGAACTTTGCTAAATCATTTCCTAAAAGCAAAACTCTTCTGCAACTTAAAGGTTATTGATTTTATATATTCTACATACAAACATATTTAAAAAGTAAATTTAAGCTATTGTAATATTTCTAGTTTAAGTATAACCCAAATTTATTTTAATTGTGACATTAAAATTTTACTTTTTAAAATAATTCCTTTGTCAGTAATCCCTTTATAAATAATCTTTTCAAATTATCTGAATTCGAGTATTCTACCTGTTTCTTGATGGGAACCTCCCAAATCCAAAACCTTACTTTTCCTTAAGGTGCACAGAGATGGGGAAGAAGTGAATGGGATTGTAGAGACATCCTTTTGGCAGCCTTCTTTGGCCTCAGGTACTCATTCTGGATTACACTTTGAGAAGGTGCTGTGATGGTCAGGAAAGGAGTGAACAAGGCAGCTAATATAACTGATCTGTGAATACATTTTCTAGGCTATATGCATCCATCCAGTGCACAGATATTCACTAAACTCTTTCTATGTAACTTACTCATGGTGTAAATGCACCAAGGAGTTCTGTTCTCCTTCTTTTCTCTCTTTCTCTCTCTTTCCTTCCTTCCTTCCTCCCTCCCTCCCTCCCTCCCTCCCTTCCTTCCTTCCTTCCTTTTTTCTTTCTGTTTCATTCTTTTTCTCTCTTTCCTCTTTCTCTCTTTCTCTCCTTCCCTGCCTTCTTTCCTAATGGACAGGGGCTTAATCCCAAAACCCTTAAAACATGTAAGCAGTTGAATCACCCAGGTATCCCTCTTTCCTTTCCTTTCCTTTCCTTTCCTTTCCTTTCCTTCCCTTCCCTTCCCTTCCCTTCCCTTCCCTTCCCTTCTTTCTCTCCCTTTCTTTCTTTACTTTCTTTCTTTCTATCTTTCTTCCTTCCTTCCTTCCTTCCTTCCTTCCTTCCTTCCTTCCTTCCTTCCTTTCTTTCTTTCTTTCTTTCTTTCTTTCTTTCTTTCTTTCTTTCCTTCCTTCCTTCCTTCCTTCCTTCCTTCCTTCCTTCCTTCCTTCCTTCCTTCTTTCTTTCTTTCTTCTTTCTTTTTCTTTCTCCCTCCCTCCTTCCTTTCCTTCTTTCTTCCCTCTCGTGCAGCAGATGAATGCGTAACAGACTTTTCCAACACATTGATACAAGCCAAAACAAAGCAAAGCATTAGAGAGACAACTCAATAACCACCCCCCCCCCGACCACCCCAGTGATGGGCAGGGATAGAGAAGACTAAGGATTTGAAAGAAAAGATTGTGTTTTGATTTACTTTTCCTTAGAAGAGTAGGATGGGAAAAGGAAAATCAAGTTTTATAATATGTTGCAAAATCAGACGGTGTCACCTAATTGAGCAAATAGATAACAATGTTCATTGAAGGATAATTTTAGGTAATGGTATTGGAAAGCATGACAATTTATCATGGACAATTTCTGGTACCTAGGGCATTTGTTTATATTGTTTTTATTTATTTGTGTTTATAATATATATTCTAAAATGACAATTTGAATGGTACTTCTTTATACATATTTAAATCATACTTAAAGGAATGGCAACTTTCAGAACCTAAAAATAACCAGGTCAGACCAAGCCATGTGATTTCAACCCCTCAAAAGATCGACCACTATTATAAATAAGGGAAGTAACTTAGGATATAAGAAATTAATGAGGTCATTTAATTTTGATGGCTAAGATTAGTATTTATTAAGTTCATAAGGCAAAGGAAAAATGGAACTAGACCATAGTTTTACTGATATGTTTATTCTAAATATAGTATAAGTGTAAGATAATAATCAATCACAATGATTTGAAAGATTTCATTTTTTTCTCTAGATTTGAAAACTAAAGACTGGTGGTTAGCAAGAACACAAATGTATATGCAATTGGGAGAACTTCAAAGAGAGAGAGTAATAATAAATAAAATGTATAAATACGTGTGTGTGTGTGTGTGTGTGTGTGTGTGTGTGAGACACCTAAAATATCAGTTGCCTCAAGTGGATTATTTTAATGTTCTTTTTCTATATAACGAAGTTACTTTTATTAATAATCATGAAATTCAATAATAATGGCCAAGGAGTAACAATATTCTCCTACTGAACGTTTGATAAAATGAAATAATCCTAACAGCTAAAAAATAAATATTACAGTGCAGAAAAATAATTAATTTAATGTATTTTATTTAGACTCCGGCACTTTCAAACAGGGAAATGCATATATGTTGTCCTATTATAGTAGGTAATAATAGCATTGCACTTTCTCATTTCTAGTCTTCTGAAAAATTGCCAATAACTCCACATATTTATGTTCAAATAGCAGATGACTAGACTTGCCAATCTACCTTTACTCATACATTTTTATCAATTTTAACTACTAAAAATTTCCTTCACCTGTAGCAACACACAGAATAACTCCTAAACACAAACATAACTTCGGCAGACATTAGTCTGTAATTTGTTTCTTCAAAATCTCTTCTAGTTCTAACTTCCAATTGTCTTCGAAGTTGAAAATTTTAAACAAACAAACAAAAAACTCTAAGAGGCCACAGAGATGAGTAGAATTGAAGAAACTCAAGTTATTTTACTTCATATTGACAACTCTGTGCTACTCTTGTTTATTTCAAATCTATTGTTTAAATGCAAGAATGTGTAACCCCATGCAGCACATTCAAATTGCCCCTGAAGGGAGCTAGATTGATTCTGAGCTGACGAACTTATTTCCAAAATGAATAGGTGTGGCTGCGTCTCACTGCATAAATGGAAATTTTCCTTATTAACTTCCATAAAGATGACAATATTTATAAAAGTATCGGCATAAGATATGCTAATGTGAAGCTTAAGTTTATGCTATTAAAACTTCAGTTCCTGTGCTAATTGTTCATTAAATAAAAAAAAAAAATTCGGGGAAGATACTCTATCACAGACATTGTTCAGAATTGGCAGTACAAATTGATAATAAAAAAGATGAACTTTTAGCCAATTGTATTCTATTTTTAATTCTCTATAGACCATGCCTTCCCTTATTGCCTGCACCCAGTGGTGACTGCTTCTACTTTCCTATCCTTGGTATACCAATGGTGTTTATTAGTCTTCAATATTGACAGTGCAAACTAGCAGTAAGAGAGGGAAATGTTTCTATTTATAAATTATGTGCAAATTATTTTTTACTACTTTAATGACACATTTCAAAGTAAAATCAAAGAATCTTACAGACACTCTTTAATTAATCCTCAAACATCCCTTTCTGTGAGGTCAGGAACTGGGTGATACTGAATCTATATCATAGATTAGAGGAGAAACAGTTCAGGAAGGTAAAGTAACTTCTCTCTACCATAAAACAAGCATTGTTAAGTTCATATTGGATTCTGGGCTTCCAGCTCTGAGATCTATATCTAACTATAGCCATGTCTCTTTCTTACGAAATTCTACTATTTTAAAACACCCAATTTTATCACTAACCTGGTACTCTATGAATAAAATACTCACAAAAGCAAATTATTAGAGCCCTCTTTAGCATCAGGAAAATTAGATAAGTACTGGCAAGAAAAGGCAATTAATATTATCTGGCAGATTGTGAGTAAAGATGGAATTTTTAATTTAAAAAATTACCAGGAGTAAGAATCTACTTCACTGTAGTCAGTCAAAAGATTTAATTTATTGAGCATTTACTATGGAAGTTAATATGGAGAACTCCCAGTAAACAGTGAGCAGTTGTATGCAACATACCACACATTGAAACAGAGTTGAACAGAAATGAGTTTACAGCATTTTTAGGTGAAGGGCCAGAAACACACAGGAAATAGAATAAATAAATAATTTTAATTACTAAATGGTGTTATTGATGAAACAAGAAATTTGTAGAGGTAATTGGTAGACCATCTATTTGTTTGGAGGTGATTAGAAGGCAGCATTTGAGTTTTGTCATGAAGATGGAGAGGAACAGGCATGAACATATCTGGAGAATGAATATACTGAGCAGAAAAAGATCAGTGACAGGAGCCTCAGGAATTAATAAATGTTAGAGAATAAAGAGGATAGTGGAAGGATATAATACTGCAGCCAGAGGCAAAGACGAGCGCAACCTCACATCTCATTCTAAGTGAAATAAAACACAATGGGAAGATTTAAGCAGATAAACTTACTTAAGAAGATAAACTTACTTAAGCAAATAAACTTATTTCATTTATATTTTAGAATGATCAGTGAAAGCAGTATGATGATGAGTTGTAGGGAGTCAAGAAAGAAAGCAGGAATAGCAGGTATGCAATCCAGACAAGACCACGGTAGATTGGTCTATAATAGTAGCAGCGGAAATGATGAGACGTGGTAAGATCAAGGATGCATTTCAACTACACAGCCAACAGCACTTACTAATAGCAAGGCTGCAGAGAAACAAGAAAGGAAATAATTAAGGATGTACATTCAGCCTTAGCCTGCAGAGCTGGAGGACAGTTACTCCAATTCCTAAAATGAGAAGCACTCGTGGAAGAGATAATATTTGGGGTTTGGGTATGTAAATTCTTTTGGAGTTCTGTTAGGTTTGGAAGTTTATTCTTCTTATAAGTGGAGACCTCATTGAGGCAATGGATATTAAGTCTGACTCTAAGGGATAAGGTCCACCTTTGGTATAAAAATATCAGAGTCATCAATGTAGGACATATAGAGCTGTGGATTAATGCTATCATTTATGGAAAGAATGAAGCAAGAGAGAAGATGACTGGGGGTAGGGGAAGCCTGGGTTACTTGAACAAACAGAAATATTCTGTTTTGAAATATTTGAAATAGTCAAAGCAATCTAGAAAAAATTAGAAAAACTAAAAAGAGAACTACCAAAGAGTTAAACACAAAATGAAGTTAGTGTCATGGCATAGGGATCAGGAAAAAAATTTTCAAGAAAGGGGGAAATATTATCTGATTTTATTGATGCTAAAATGTCTACTAGGACAAGAGTAAAGACCTGACCACCAACTTAGAAAAACTCCAGGGCATTTTCATTACCAGACTTTTCAGTTATGTTGTGAAAGCTAGCGCCCTATTAGAGTGAATTAAGGAGATAATAGGAATTGAGAAAGAAAACCCATTGACTATAGACTTTTTTTTTTAGAAGTACAACTAAGTGGATGCCTGGGTCGCTAAGTCGGTTACATGTCTGCCTTCAGCTCAGGTCATGATCCCAAGGTCCTGGGATGGAGTCCCACATTGGGTTCCTTGCTCAGCAGGGAGCCTGCAGAATTCTTCCTCTTCTTCCCATGCACTCTCTCTCTCTCTGACAAATAAATAAACAAAAATCTTTAAAAAAATACAACCAGGTATGAAAGCAGAGAAATGAGAGCTATGACATAAAAGAAGAGTTGTTTTTCTTTATGATGGTCTACAGGAAGTCTGTATGCTAAAACAAAGAATCCCACAGAGAGTTAGAAATTGATACTTAGAAAATAAAGAGGATGATTGCTGGAATGCAACCTTTTAGAGACAAAATACGAGAGAAAGAAAATAAGATCCAAGATATTAGTGTTGCCCACAAGGGCATATTCTTTAATAGTAAGGAATGGACAGGCTGAGTAGGTGAGTGTAGATGATGTAGGAAGGCAGAGAAGATGTGATAGAGTTAACTTAAAAAGTGCATAGGTAAACTTATTAAGAGAAGATGGTTGAGTACCTGGCAGTATTGAGTATCCATTTGCTATCTGTGGCCATAAATATGAAATAAGCCCACTCAACAAAGTTGCGTACATTTTTTTCAAGTAATTATCAGCTGCTTGATGCAGGCAAAATTTAAGGCAATCGTCAGGTGAAGGTTATAACAGATGGGGAGATTGGAGAAAGAGTTAAAGATATTTGAAAGTGAATGCAGATAGTGATCAACAACAACAAAAAATCTAGTGATGGATAAGAAAAAAGTGGGCTAGAGGGGGAAACAAGATCAGCATGAGAGTAAATAGAATGGTTTCATGTGAAATTCAAAGGTTTCTCAATCATATATGCATCTGTAAGGTAGGAAAAAGGATCTATTTGGGTATGATGTGTGTGTATGTGTCTCTGTGTTTATATATCATCAATATCATCACTAAGAGAACCAGACAAGGAAGAAGGGAAAGAAAGTAAGAGATGGAAGCAGGGAGGGAAGTTAAAAGAGGAATGGACTTATTTGAAGGAGACATGTATCCAAATAAAAGAGCAGTAATTAAACATGCCAAGTTTCCAACTAAACCACTACCTAATGCAAATTTTCAGGTAAAAGATAAAGAGTACATAATTACATCTCTGTATTGAAAAAATCTATGCATTCAATAAATCAAGTAGTAAATACCCACCAGATAATCAAATGGAGTTCTGTTTAGAAAATAAAAGCTATATGCAGTTTTATTCTCTTCCTTTGTACCATAAATGCTTTCAAAATTCTTTTAACTAAAAATATAAAAATTAGAATATTATAAATGGTAATGATATAAATTTTCCAGTTACATAAATAGTGAAAAGTAGGGTGATAATAGTATTATTTATGAATACATCTTTAGGTATGATTATCTTGAATGCATGTGATTATTTTGAATATGAATTGTATTGAATTGATAAAGCATAGAGTAGCCACTTTTGAAAGCTGGGAGCCTACAGCCCTTCAAAAATCTCTTCTGCTTTCTACCAAATCACTTCTGAATGTGGGAAGCTGCAACGGTGATACTTGAGTCTCATGGCACAAATATGCAAATTAGGCAAAGGGCTGGCTCCAGATCAGACAAACCTGACTTTGACGTTCTACTCTCATATCCTAGCTGTGATATTTGCTCAAAGGCTCAGTTTCCTCACTTCTTATACCAGTATTAGACAATTCCTGTGTTCACAGGATTGTAGGAGAGCTAAATGAAATGTTGTATATATAAAGTTCTTAACCACCAGAGCACCCTAAAATGTCAATTAGTAATGGCAGCTGCAGAGTCATGGCTTTAAAGTTAATCAGTTTTTATTCTTTACCTGGTTACAAAAGAAATACATCCAAAAAAAAATGAAATAAGAGCAGGACATTGGCTCTAGAAATTTTTGAGAGAAAAAAGTGTAAATAAAACAATAATTACTTAAAATTTATTAATTGAATTATTACCAAATGACATTATGCTGTAAAGATTTTCCAGTCAAGAGAGATTTTTCTTATTTTTTTCCCCTTTAACAAGCTTTGAGCATTTTTCTATTTTTCTAGAGTATTAAATAATGAGCAAATAAATATTCAATAAACACTAGTGGGCCAATTGGTTACTTACTATAGAAAAAAACAAAAAGTTAAATTAATGGTATATAAAAATACATTATAAAATGATAAAGTTTCCATAACAGATATGTTCATGGAAACATTTAAAGAAATTGCGTCTTATAATATATGATTGCATTCATTTAATGTATCAAACCAGGCGAAATTCATGTGGGCTGTTACATCAAAATAACAATTACCGTTTGTTGAGTCTTGGTGTTTGGTAATGTCACCTGGGTGTGTTCAATTTGTGACACTGTCCTTTTAAGGCTGTATTCTAAGACAAAAGTTTATAAAAAATAGTCCTCAAAAAAATGAACTCTCAGAGAGTTTGTGATAATTTCAGAGATCTAAGTTAAAAAAGGTTAGTGTTACTATTACAAAGAAATAATAATCTGCAATGGTAAAAACTATGGACTCTGGAGTCAAATTGCCTGAATGTCAATCCCAAACACTATCATCACTGCTATGGTAGAATCAAAAGTGTTTCAAGATGGCAGCATAGGAAGACCCTGAAGTCAATTCCTTCTATATACACATCAAATTTAAACTATAAAGGGGGCAGCAATTCCTTCTGAAGAACTGAAGGCTGATTGAATAGCTTCAACACAACAAATGTACAAAGACCATACAGGGAAGGGTAGGAGAGACAATGACATAGTAACAATGGACACCTCATCTCTGATGCAGTAGTGAGGAATATCACTGAGATGGCAACATGTGACTCGCCCACTCTGGGGCAAAGCAAAGAAACAGTGGCTTTAAGGGGAATCAGATTGCAAGTGAAGATAATCTATTAACCCTAGAACATCCACCCATACGGAGAGGGAACTGTTGGAATTCTCACTGGAGTCAGAGGTATTCAGCAAGTAGTATTTTTTACTTTCCACCTTTACCTGATAGCACAGAGGGCAGCAGAGTACAGGCACTCTAGCTAGCCTGCTAGGGTGGCCTCAGTGTGTCCCAGGCCTCTGGAGCACATCAATTCCAGCTATCCTTGCAGAAAGGCCCCAGCAGAGGATGCTCTGGACCTTCCTACACATGCCTGCATCAACTCCAGCCATTTGAGAAGGCTACCCCAACATGATGAGTTCTAAGAGCTCCCTGGCCTATGCCTAACCCAGCCATCCTGCTAGGCATTCCAGGTAAAATGTTCCCTAGAACTCCCTAAGACCTATCTGTTACAGCTCCAGCTGTCCCAACAAGGTGGCCCTGGCACAGTGTGCTCCCAAAATCCTTCAGTCTGTTCCCACTCAAGTTGACCTGCCAAAGCTGCCAGACACATGCAGTCTACACAGGGGATGCTCCTACTCAAGGTCACTCTCTCAAGACCAGTAGAGGCAGCTGTTCCACCTAATTCATAGAAATAAATACAAAAGGACAAATGAATAAATTAAAGAACAAAGTAAAATGCCAGAAGAAAACCCTAATGAAATCGAAATAAGTAATCTAATTAATAGAGTTCAAAGCAATGATCATAAAGATATTCAGAAAATTTGGAAGAATCCAGAAACAGTGCGAACTTCAACAAAGAGTTAGAAAATATAAGGAATAACCCATCAGAGCTGAAGAATATAATAATTGCAATGAAAAATGCACTAGAAGGAATCAACAGCAGATTAGATGATATGGAAAAAATGGATCAGCAATCTGGAAGACAGAATACTATATAACACCCAATCACATAATCAGAACGGTAAAAGAAAAAAGAAAGAATTTTTAAAAATGAGGATAGCTTAAGGGACTTTTGGGACATTAAGCATGCTATCATTCACAATATAGGGGTCCCATAATGAGAATAGCCAGAAAGGGCCGAAAATTTATTTGAAGAAATAATAACTAAAAACTTCCGTAACGTGAAGAAAAGAACATACAGCCAGGTCCAAGAAGCAAGAACAGTTTCAAACAAGATGAATCCAAAGAGATCTCACCAACACATATTACAGTTAAAATGGCAAAAGTTAATGATAAAGAATCTTAAAGGCAGCAGAAGAAAAATGAATAGTCATACACAAGGGAACTACCAAAAAAACTACCAGCTCATTTTCAACAGAAACATTGCAGGCCAGAAGAAAGAAGCAGAATATATTTAAAGTGCTGAAAAGGGAAAAACCTACAACCAAGAATACTCTACCAGCAAGATTATCATTCAGAATTGAGGTAGAGATAGAGATTCCCAAACAAGCAAAACTAATCGAGTTCATCACCACAGAACCAAACTTATAAGAAATATTAAAAGGTCTTCTTTAAGTGAAAAAGAAAAGGCCAAAACTAGAAACAAGAAAATATATAAAAGAAAAAATCTCACTGGTAAAAGGCAAACATATGGTAAAGCAATGGATCCAGCCACTTAAAAAGGTAATATGTAGGTTAAAAGACAAAAATAATATAAATACAATAAGTAGTGTACAAAATTACAATTAGAATGCACAAAATAAAAAGATGAAACCTGATGGGGAAGCAGTAAAAAAGATATTGCTTATAGAATGCATTCAAATTTAAGCAATTGTTAACTTGTAAAACACACACATACTCACACACACACCCCTCATGGTAACTGCAAATCAAAAACCTACAGCAGACACACCAAAAATAAAGAGAAAGGAATTGAAGAATACTAAAAAAAAAAAAAAAACCACTCAAACCACAAGGGAAAAGACCAAGAGAAAAAAGAAGAAACAAAGAAGTATAAAAACAACCAAAAACAATTAACAAAAGTGCATGTCCATCAATTACTTTAAATAAAAAATAGACTAAGCTCTAATCAAAAGACACATGGTGGATGAATAGATAAAAACAAAAACAAAAGACTCATGTATATTCTGCCTATAAGACTTACTCAGATCTAAAGACAAAGAAACAGAAGGTGAAGGGAAAAGAAATTCCATGCAAATAGTAAATGAGAACAAATCTGAGAAGCAATACTCCTCTCAGACAAAGCAAACTTTAAATTCAAGACTGTAACAAAAGACAAAGAAGGACATTGCATAGTGATAAAGGAGTCAATACAACAAGAGGATACAATATTTGTAAATATCTATGCACCCAACACAGGAGTACCTAAAAATATAAAGCATGGGGTGCCTGGGTGGCTCAGTTAAATGTTTGCCTTTGGCTCAGGTCATGATCCAAGGGTCCTAGGATCAAGCCCTGTGTCAGGCTCCCTGCACAGTGGGTAGTCTGCTTCTCCCTTTGCCCCTCTTTCAGCTCTTTTTCTCACTCTCTCTCTCTCATTCCTGCTTTCTCTCAAATAAATAAATAAAAATCTTAAAAATAAATAAATATATAAAGCAAATATTAACAGACATAAAGGGAAAAAAATGACAGTAATAAAATAATGGTAGAGGACTTTAATACCCCCACTTACATCAATGGATAAATCATCTAGACAGAAAATCAATAAGAAAACATTTGCCTTAAGTGACACACTAGACCTGATATACTTAATAGATATATACAAAACAATTCATTCAAAACTGCAGAATATACATTCTTTTCAAGTACACATGGAACATTCTCCAGGATAGATTATATGTTAGGCTACAAAAGATGTCTCAATAAATTTAAAAAGATGGAAATTATATCAAGTATCTTTTCTGACCACAATGATAAGCAATGTGCAATCAATTACAAGAAGAAAACTGGAAAAAAGCATAAACTCATGGAGGCTAAACAGCATGATACCAAACAACCAAAGCATCAATAAAGTAATCAAAGAGAAAATTAAAATTTAAAATATACATAGACACAAACTGAAATGGAAATAGAACTTTCCTTCATCCATGGAATGCAACCAAAGTGGTTCTAAGAAGAAAGTTCATACAATACAGGCCTACTTTAAGAAACAGCAAATATCCCAAATAAACAATCTAACTTTACACCTAAAGGAACTAGAAAAAGAACAACAACAAAAAACCCAAAGTTAGTAGAAGAAGAGAAATAATAAGGATCATAATAATAAAGAGCAGAAATAAATGAAATAGACACAGAAAAACAATGGATAGGTTAATATAAACTAAAAGCTTGTTCTTAGATAAGATAAACAAAACTGATAAACCTCTAGCCAGACTGATAGAAAAAGAAGGAAGAAGAAGAAGAAGAAGAAGGAGAAGGAGAAGGAGAAGGAGAAGGAGAAGGAGAAGGAGAAGCAGAAGGAGAAGGAGAAGGAGAAGGAGAAGGAGAAGAAGAACCCAAAGAGTAAAATCAGAAATGAAAGAACATAAAATGACACCACAGAAATACCAAGAATAAGAGACTACTATGAACATGAAGAACTCTATGCCAACCAGTTGCAAAACCTAGGAGAAACGGTAAGTTGCTAAAAACATATAACCTTCTAAGACTAAATCAGAAAGAAATAGACAATCAGAATAAAATGATTATAAATAATGAAATTGAGTAAGTAATTTATAACTCCCACAAAAACAAAAGCCTAGGACCAGATGAGTTCACAGGTAAATTGTATCAAACATTTAAAGATGATTTAAAACCTATCCTTCTCAAATTATTTCAAAAAACTGAAAGTGAAGGAATGCTTCCAAACTCATTTTGAGTCCAGGATTACCATGACAACCAAATTAGAAAAAGACACCACACACACACAGAGAGAGAGAGAGAGAGAGAGAGAGAAAAGAAAATTACAGCCCACTACCCCTAATAAACACACAAGCAAAAATTATCAAAAGGCATTAGCAAATCAAATTTAACAATGCATAAGAAGGATCATGAAACATGAACAAATGAGATTTACTACAGGGATGCAGGGATGGCTCAACATTTGCAATCAATCAGTATCATACACTACATAAACAAAATGAAAAATAAAAATCATGATCAGCTCAATACATGAAGAAAAAGCATTTGACAAAATCCAACTTCTGCTTATGATAAAAATTCTTGACAAAATGTATATAGCACCAAAGTACCTCAATGTAATAAACCATATATGAAAAAGCTACAGCTAACATCATAACATCATACTCAACATTGAATCGCTGAAAGTTTTTCTCTAAGAACAGAAACAAGACAAGGATGTCCATGCTCACCACTTTTATTCAGCATGTTATTGGAAGTCCTAGCCAAAGCAATTTAGGCAAGAAAAAGAAATAAAATGCATCCAAATTGGAAAGAAAGAAAAACTGTCACTCTTCACACATGACTTGATACTGTATATAGAAAACTGGAAAGATTTAACTATACACCTCTTAGAACTAATAAATGAATTCAATGAATTTTCGGAATACAAAACTAACATACAGTTTTGGTTGTATTTCTATAAACCTAACAAATTATCAGGAAGATTGCATAAAAATTACAATCGCACAAAAAGAATAAAACATCTATGAATAAATTTAACTGAGGAGGTGAAAGACCTCTATTCTTTCACTTATAAGACATTGATGAAAGAAACTGAAGATGATATGAATAAATAAAAAGATACACTGTGCTTCTGGATTGGAAAAATTAATAGTTAAAATATTCATACTACTACCAAAGCAATCTACAGAATCAATGAAATCCCCATCAAAATACAAATGATATATACCATAGAACTAGAATAAAGAATCCTAAAGTTTGTATGGAATCACAAAATATCCCAAATAGCCAAAGCAATCTTGAGAAAGAAGAACAAAGCTGGAGGTATGGTCCTTGATTTCAAACCATACTACAAAGCTGTAGTAATCAAAATAATATGGTATTGGCACAAAAAATAGGCACAGAGATCAATGAAATAGACTAGAGAGCCCAGAAGTAAACCAACACATATATGTTCAATTAATCCATGGCAAAGGAAGCAAGCATATACAATGAGGAAAAGACAGTCTTCTCAATAAGTAGTGTTTGGAAAACTGGACACCTGCATGAAAGGAAGAAAAGAAAAAAAGAAAAGAAAAGAAAAGAAAAGAGAAAGGAAAGGGAAGGGAAGGGAAGGGAAGGGAAGGAAAAGAGAAAAGAAAGGGGAAGAAGGGAAAAAAGGGAAGGGAGAGAAAGAATAAACGAAAGAAAAAGAGAGAGGGGAGGGAGGGAGACTAGGAGGGAGGGAGGGGAAAAAAAGGAAATGAAACTGGACAACTATCTTACATTTTTTATAAAAATGAATTCAAAATAGATTAAAGACTAGAATGTAGGACCTAAACGCATAAAACTCTAAGAAGAAAACATACACAGTAAGCTTTTGGATATTAGTCTAAGCAATAATTTTTGGACCAGTCTCCTCAAGCAAGGGAAACAAAAGCTAAAATAAACAAATGAGACTAGATCAAACTAAAAAATTTTTGCACAACAAAGGAAACCCAGACAAAATAAAAAGGCAACCTATTGAATGGGAGAAGATATTTGCAAATCATATATCCAATAAAAGATTAATATCCAAAATATAGAGAGAGGTTATATAACTTGATATAAAAAATAAACAATCAAGTAAAATGAGCAAAGGACTTTAATATGCATTTCCCCAAAGATATACAGGGGGCCAACAGGCCCATGAAAAGTTGCTTAACATCTTTAATCATTGAGGAAATGCAAATGAAAACCACAATGAGAGATCACCCCACACCAATCATATTAGCTATTATCAAAAAGATAAAAAAATAGTAAGTGTTGGCAAGATTATGGGGAAAAGGGAACCCTAATATACTGTTGGTGGAAATCTAAACTGGTGCAGCCACTATGGAAAATAGTATGAAGGTTCCTTATAAAGTTAAAAAAAAGAACTACCTTACATAAAGCAATTCCATTTCTGGACATTATCTGAAGAAAATGAAAATACGAATTTTAAGAGATACATCTTTATGTTCACTGCAGTATTATTCACAATACCCAAGATATAGAAACAATCTGTGTCAACAATAGATGAGCGGATAAGGAAGATGTGGTATATATAGGCAATGGGATATTACTTAGCTCTGAAAAACAAAGAATCTTGCCATTTGTGACAACATGGACAGAACTCAAAGGTTTTATGCCAGGTGAAATAAATGGGACAAAGAAAGACAAATGTCATATTATTTCACTTATATGTGAAATAAAAATGAACAAACAAAACAAAACAGAAACAGACTCATCTATACAAGAAACAGACTATTGGTTACTAAAGTGGGGAGTTTGGGGGCAAGCAAAATAGGTGAAGGAGACTAAGAGATACAGATTTCCAGTTATAAAATAAATAAGCTATAAGGATCTAATACACAGCATGGGGAATACACTCAATAATGCTGTAATAACTTTGTATGATGACAGATGGGAATTAGACTTATCATGGGGATCATTTCATAAGGCAAAAATATCAGCATGATGCATATCTGAAACCAAGAGGATAGTGTACATCAGTTACATTTCAATTTTTAAAAAAGCACCACATGTTCTTATTTAAAAGCAAAAACCAGAAATATATAGACAACGAAGTCACAGAACATCCCTGATAAGAAAGCATTTAGTTCTTCTTGTTCATATACGCAACGCATTAGATTGGATTATTTTTTTATTTATTTTATTTATTTTTTTAATTTATTTGACAGAGAGAAACACAGCGAGAGAGGGAACACAAGCAGAGGGAACGGTAGCGGGAGAAGCAGGCCCCCTGCCGAGCAGAGAGCCCGATGCAGGGCTCGATCCCAGGACCCTGGGACCATGACCTGGGCCGAAGGCAGACGCTTAACGACTGAGCCACCCAGGCGCCCCTAGCTTGGATTATTTATACAAGGAAACAAAATAATTTTCTAATGTAAACTGTGGTTCAAATATTGACACTTTTTTTCAAAAAAAATGTCTTTTTTTTTTTAAAGATTTTGTTTATTTATTTGACCCAGAGAGAGAGAGATCATAAGCAGGCAGAGAGGCAGGCAGAGGGAGAGGGGGAAGCAGGCTCCCCACTGAGCAGAGAGCCTGATGCGGGGCTCGATCCCAGGACCCTGGGATCATGACCTGAGCCAAAGGCAGAGGCTTCGACCCACTGAGCCACCCATCAAAAACAGTTTAAGCTCATCAAAAAAAGTTTTGATTTAGCTTGTGAGTATAGAAATCTGAATCAGCACATAGTCAGACAAAGTTTCTTATCTCAGTTTTTATAAATTTTGAAACTGCAAATTTTAGTATCTCTCAATAAGAGACTAAATAAAAATTATCTACCTGAGAAGATGCTGATATCGATTTTATTTTATTCATCTTCTTGTTGATAGCATACTGATTCTGATTTTACCATCACAGATGTACAGTAATGTATTATGATAAAATAATTTCCTCCTTCAGCTTCATAAGTAAAGCAATTGATGCAAAAGGTTGATTTTTCATGCTTTGTATGTGTATAGAAATGTGTCTGTGTATATGTGTGTTTTAACTGACTGCCTTTATGGCTCCAAAGTAGATGACGATTCAGAATACTCGTAATCTTGCAAAACTAGATACAGCACTTTAAATGTTTATCGTTAGAACATGCCCAGTAGCAGATGGTGGCGTGCCATTTTAGAGCCACCTAGAGGCACAAAAATTGTCCCATGTTTTTCATTTTGGCAGATGCACATGCCCCTTTGGCAAACTTCAGAAAATAACTAAAAGACTTACACCTTCAAAACAGATTGTATTTATAGAGGATGTATGCAATTCAACAGGGGTGGTGCAAAAGACGAGTTTCAGAGTCAATACAATCAAATACATAGTACAGTTAGCACAAAACTTTGTACAAGAAATTAGCTCAACTGCCTTACTGTGTATCTGTTCCACTTACAGGATTTTAATAAACCCTAATTATTTCCAGAGCAATATTAAAATGAATTTTAACAAATTGATGCATGCCAAATAACTTGTTTTAAATGTAAAGTTCCGATTTCTCACAAAACTCAATTCTCAGTGATGGCATTGCGTTTCAAGCACTCATGTTTTAATGTGGCATGTTGATACTTAGAGACTCTAATATCCACTCAATTTTAAATCTGATTGTGAAAATAAATTTCAAAAGTCACTAGAGTCATCAGATACTTCCTCAGAACTTTCTAAATTTATACTTCCCCTTGACACATTCTATTTAGCATACATGTGCATGCTCTCTCACTCAGCCCAACCTGTGAGTTGTCCTGTCCCACCCAACCAGACCCTGATCTTTTAGGACAGAATTCTCTCCTCTTTATCTTGCTATTCCTAGGGCTGATGACAGTGTCTTTCCCAGAGTCAGAGATCAATAAACAATTGAATCATATAATGGACTTATACTGAATTATATACTGTCATGAGTTCAAATAACAGCCCTGGTGGGAGAAAATATATGTTGAGTTACTCATTAGTTTCACTCACATCCTATTTCCAGTTTAGCCCCTGGAAAGCCAGTGATTTCCTTTCTCTGCTGGCCTCTTGGATCCATAAATGGCTTGTCTTCACCAAGGCCTCCCCCATGCCTGGCCTTTTGAGGTAAACTCTCGATTATCCTGATCCTGAATTAAAGCTCACTTCTTTGACTTCTTCCTTGGAAGCCTGTTAAAGGCCGAAGTGGCTAAAATGGAGAGTTTATGGGGTGCCTGGATGGCTCAGTGGGTTAAGCCTCTGCCTTCAGCTCAGGTCATGATCTCAGGGTCCTGGGATCGAGCCCCGTATCAGGCTCTGTTCGGCAGGGAGCCTGCTTCCTCCTCTCTCTCTCTCTGCCTGCCTTTCTGCCTACTTGTGATCTCCCTCTCTCTGTCAAATAAATAAATAAAATCTTTAGCAAAAAATGGAGAGTTTAAATGAGAAAGGAATAGAAGAAAAGCATGAAAATTGTAACTTGAATTTTAATCCCTTTCTTTTATCAAAGTAATAAAATGTATTGCAGCAAATCTAGACATTATGGAAACATGGAAAGGCAAAAATCAAAATCTTCAGGAGTAATTAGTGCTGATATTTACAAAATATTTGCAAAATAAAATTTCAAATTTGATACCATAGCACATGCTGTCTATACCTTATCTCTTTACCTATCATGCAGGGCTTTCTCATGTTGTTAAATACTCATTTGCAACCTCATGAAATATCCACCTATTTGTGCCTTTATTAAATGAATGATGAAATCTATTGACTGTTTTATTAAGGGGTAATCTTTATTCTGGACATTGAGGCACAGCAAGAAATAGGTAAGATCCCTTTTCTCACAGATCTTACACTGTAATTGAAGAGAGAGCAAAGAGAAAAACACATAAATAAGAGAACCTTGGCTTATAAAAGTGCTGTGCTCATAGTAAAACTGGCTAATATGACAGGGACTAAAATATGTGAAAGGGTATGCACTCTTCTGCCTTTATTCACTTGTGACTTAAAAAAATATTTATATAAAAAGTTTAAACACCTAGTTACATAAATCTATGTGTAAATTTCTAATTATATCCTCCAACATAATTCCTAATAATGGAATGACTGAGTCAAAACTATGTATATTTTTAAAGATAATATCTATTCCTAAATATCAACTGCGACATTTTTAATAATTTAGGCTTCCACCAACAGATTACAAGATTGTCATAATCTACCTGCCAAGAAACAACCTATGTGCCTTCACATATGTAGTGCGGTAAAGTGAAAGAAGATATTATTAGCTAATGCACTGCCGAATTGACAGCCATTACGATAATTCACCCTGCTATACAATGTTTATGTCAAATCCATGGGTAAGACTGAATCTTTTATAACCAAGATGAGAACTACTAAGATGTGCAGTTTGTTGCTACTAGTATTCCTGAAATCTCAGATACTTTTTTGTAATGTGTTATAACATACATTTTTCAGTATTATTAAAATTTGACAAACTTTGATAAGGTCAGATACTATGGGCTTTCATTATACTGCATTACAATTGCCAAAAAACAACACTGGAATTACCTTGCAATATGGATAAGAAGTGATATGATTGAAAATATAATCATATACTTCACATGTTCATACACTTATGTATTATATTTTGGGGTCACTAAGTGAGAAATAAAACACTCTGGGTTTTTTATATAATTTTAATCATAAGTGCACTTAAGGAAGATAAGCTAATAGACCTACATGTTATTTTTTTATATTATTTTTTAAAAGAAGTCTAGGAGACTTCCAGAGTAATTTTGTCAGGATCCATAACATATGTGAAACATGGAAAAGCACTATTAAATAAACATTATATGTTAAAGAAATGTGTTTCCATACTTTACCAAACAAGGTGAATTTCAAACTTCAAAAATGTACCAATAAATTTGGCCATAATAGTTGAACATTTACAATTTGATAAAACGTATTACACACTCAAACACACACCTATATCTGCATAGAATTTGAATTGCTAAATTGTTGACTCAAAAGACAATATTAAGTGGATCTTTTTGTGATAAAAATGTTTTAGTGATGAAATCATGTTTATGTTTTATGATTCATGAGGATAGCTTGGTGGGTTCAGATACATGTGCTACCCCATGTATTAAATATGGTCACAAGGGTGACCTGAAACAGATTTTATGCTACATTTAATCCAATCTTGATTTCACCTTTTCTGCAATACCTCCAAAGCAGGTCATTCCATTTTGGAGAAACTCTAGCTGTAATTGTGGACTGAAACTATATTTCTTTAGTGATTCATAGATATAGCCAAACATGGCCTCTGTATATTGGCCCCTTGGTTGTTTATTTCTCCCAAGTAGGCTGAGACTCTTCAGCTCAAAAGCCCATGAGTGCCAAACTCTTTTCTTTTTCTTCTTCTTTCTCTTTCTCCCTCTCCCTCTCCCCCTCCCCCCCTCCTCCCCTTTCTCCTTCTTCTTCTTTTTTAACAGAACCAATTATTTAAAAAAAAAAAAAAAAAAACACAGATTCCTAAACATTTAGAGTTGGTCTACTTTGCATACTTTGTGAAACTACATCCAACATCTGCCAGATACAGATAAGATAAGCCAGACACTATAAAGTTTCCAAACTGTTGTTATCCTTTGGAGCTTCGTGACCCAGAAACTCCCCACTTCCTGCTGAGTGACATCACCTGGACACATAAGCACCCTCTTTGATTCAGATCCCCTACTCTCTCGAAATTCCGAGGTGGAGGAGAATAAGACTTAAGGTCTTCAGTCTCTGGGACAGTCTCATGCTGTTAAGGATTTACCACCACACACACCTGTCAAAGGTTGTATGTGCTACTGCCACCTCGTGGTCTGATCTTTCCCCTTGATCAGGCGCCAAATTGTCAGGTGCCTGACAAGCCTGCACCATAACATAAATCCACTTAACAATTATTAGCCTTCTTATGGCTGCTACCTTATGCTGATTTACCCTCTGAAACGTCTTTCCTTCTTATGTGATGGGTTTTAATATATTTCAAAACAGAGCTATCCCGGGGCACCTGGATGGCTCAGTGGGTTAAAGCCTCTGCCTTCGGCTCAGGTCATGATCTCAGGGTACTGGGATCGAGCCCCGCATTGGGCTCTCTGCTCAGCAGGGAGCCTGCTTCCCCCTCTTTCTCTGCCTGCCTCTCTGCCTGCTTGTGATCTCTCTCCTCTCTGTCAAATAAATAAATAAATAAATAAAAATCTTAAAAAAAAAAAAAAAAACAGAGCTATCCCTATATCCTATGAGCTTTAGTTTCACAACAAACAATAATTACTTCAACTCTTTCATATACATAAGAGTTGTATGAATTTTAGCATTCTGGTTGTCATCCCTGCATATGTTTTTCTTTGTCAAAATCCCTCTCAGACTGATGTCAAAGACTGTACATTCAACTGCAGTGTTTGTGTCTGGGAGGGTGAAAGCTGGGACATCTTACATATAATTGCACTAACCATCATGCTCAAGCAGGTACTAATACAATGAAATTAATCGCACCTAGCAAACAAGCCATGTTGAACATTTGTTAGGGCTTAGGAAATACAGAGTTGAATTTATTAGTAAAGATCAACATCATCACAGCAAAAGGGGAGACCTTCCAGATAAAATGGCAACTAAAGTAGGCTGTGAATTAATCACCTAATAATCCACAAGCCTGAGGGAGAATGATGGAGCTCAGAAACTTCCATAAATACTGTAAGAAACTCAGAGAAGCTTACCAGACCCTGGCTGAGTTTTGGGGACACAGAAAATGACAGTCAAACACAGAAAAAAATCCTTGTGGCTGGAAAAGGCATGGGATAACAAAAATGAACACATATATTTTCTTTCCTCAATCTAAAAATCTGTGTGGGTATCCTTGCCAGTCCCCTTAGATCATGAGGCTGAAAAATAGCCTGGCTAGGTCGGCACTGTCAGCTGACTAAAATTATGGAGACTGCAATACCCTTTGATAGGGAATACTTAACAATTGGTACAGAAACTGGCCCATAGGGTTTCTTCTTCCCCACTCCAGCAGAAAACAAATTTTGTTAATTACAACCAAAGAAAACCCCACTTACAAAGGGAAATGGCATAGATTGAGGTAAAGCGAGTTTCCAATAAGAGTAGGACTAATGCTAACAGTGAGAACTGAATGCTAATGGTGAATGATTATACAACCAAATAAATACATTGCTTAGAGTCAACCACCCTTCCCTCCTAAACTTACCAGTAAGATTTCAAGCCTGAGTTTCTGTCCATCATCCCTAGGTTCAATTAAATTCCTAAGAATATGAGATCACAAAATAATATCTAAGTAGGGCAGTGCTTATAAAAGAAAGAAAAGACTAGAACACCTATAATGGTCACATCAAAATTAATGGTTTAAAGATTTTTTTAAATGCTAAGAATAATCTAGACCATCAAAAAGATAAAGGAAGGCATTGGCAACAAAAAGTTGTGGCAAGTATTCATAAATAAAAACCAATTAGAAATACTGGGTATGAAAATACTGAAAATCAAATGTGTTAAGTAGCCTGACTGATAACATAGACACAGGCAAAGGATGAACTACAGAGCTGAAGTGTCAGATAAGAGTATAGGAAAAGATAAAGATTTAGAAAATTGATATCTTTATAGGAATAAAGTTATGGTCAGGTAAAAAAGTTGACATGCACATATTTATTACAAATAATAATTTGTATATTATTCTAAAATCTAATGTACACAATATCTACATCTAAATTTATGATGAAGAGAGATAAAGGAATTACTAAATGGAGTTGAAAGAGAAAAATTAAAACTAACAGAAATCTTGAATTAAATAATGATGATAACATGCCATGAACTAAAGAGCTTGATTAACTCAATTGCTGGCACTAGAGTTCAAAATGTATAAAAGTGATGAGGTTCAGTTGCTGAAGGTCAACACACATTATCTTCTTTCTAAATCCAAGGTAGACTATTGGAAATTAGGAAATCTTCCTGAAACAAAGATGTAGTGTGTTTTCAGAGAACTACAAATATTCTTTGCTTTTGCTTTATTTATATGCTTATTTATTTATATTTATTTGCATGCTTATTATACTCACAGTGAGTGACTGTAAAGAAAATTTTGTATTTTTCAGTAAAATGTGGCCATTAGTTTTTCTAGAACATCATTCTTAAAATGATGTAGGACTTGGCACAAGATGAGGCATCTTTTCCTTTTAGATACTAGTCTTTACTTCTCATTAAAGACTTCTGTTAGCTCTTCAGAATTTCTCTCCTTAACAATAGTCACAATGGCCAGCAAACTAGTCAGAAACCTGATTAAAATAATGACCGTGCCTGTTAGTGTATTAACCACTATCTGCCTCTACAGCTTTATGAGGCTGATAAGTTTCTAATCATCCACATTTACTCTTCTCCCTACTATTGCAATAACATAATTCATTTGCTTAGCCAAGCAATCAATCAGTCAATAAAAACTATGGTGTTTGGATGAAATATTTCATAGCTTGCATCTTAAATTTAGTGCACCTGAAAATATGTCTTTAGTAGAAAAATATTTGGTACAGCATTGTTCAAAGTAGCAAGAAAATAAGAAACAACCATTATGTGCATTAATAGATGAATAATTGAGTAAAATCATGATTCTACCTAAGTATTAGAAAAAATAAATATTCTATAATTATTATGAAGGGATGTCCATGTCATTTTATTAATGAAAACAGTAAGGGGAAAAATCATATAAAGTATGATTCCATTATGATTCCTTTTTTAAAAGTAGAAAGGAAACTCCACAGCTTTGAACTTAAGTACAACACCAGAGTAAAAGATATGGTAGGCTATACACTAAAATATTGTTGGAAATGCTGAGAGAGAGAGGATAAATTATAACCTCTGTCTCTGTCTCAACCTCTGCTTGAGACATTACAAGGAACACGTGCTACCTAATAACATTTTTAAAAAGATATTTATGACAAAATATATGCATAGTTTTATGATATCTAAATGTATTCAAACATATAACAACTTTTGGCACTACTGAGAAGGAAAACTATTCTCATCTTGATCTTATTTGTATGTGTATTCGGTCTTCAGTGATTTTTTTGGTTGTTATGAAAGGCAGGAGCAAAGAAAAGCAAGAAAAGGAAACCAGATAACCTTCAAACATTTGGGAACTGCTATGAGGGCATACTCATTTAGAAAATTCACTCTGTTGGAGTTTAATAACATCCATTTCACAAACCACAGAGTTTTCCTATCTTACAAATCAATTTTATTCTATTACATTGGTGAATTAGTTTCTTTTCGTGAATCGGTTGTTCCACTTTAACTGCCTCCTTATAAAAGGGAAAGACATGTATTAGGAGTACAGAAAATAGTGAAGATAATAGCCCGGCAATACTTGTTACTTATCACCTAACCTCTTCTTTTCAAATTTCCCCATGCCTCAGTGACTGCAAGTAGTCACCACTGAATTAGCTATGAAAAACCTAGCCACCGCCCCTATTCTTTCAAAAAGGGTTTGTTAGGAGTATAATGATGAATATTCTATTGAGATTGTCATCCATTTCCCTGTAATCTTACACAAAGACTGAAATCCCAACAAGGTATCACCATTCTTGTTATATTTAAGACCTAGGAGAATTGAATCTGATGAGTGTTAACAATTCTTTCCCTTCTTTAAAAATAATGATCATTATGAAATTAAAAAAGAATCAAAAAGTTGAAATAAATGCCCTCTATGAATATTTGTGTATTTGTATAACTAAATAGAGTAAACTTCTACACTCATATCTTGGAGTACTCATATTTATTGGTGCATGCATATGCAAGATATATAAATATATTTGTATATGTGTGTATACATGTGTGTATGTACTTACGCACACACAAAGAGAGATTCATGAAATTACTTAAAGAATTTTCTTTTTTCAAAATTGGAATGCTATCATTTCACATATACTTTGTGAATTAAAATATATATAATGTTTGGTGCCAAATAAGTTTTTGGTTTTAGTTTTAATAATAATATATCATATGTATAATTTATTTCCTATACTTTAACACAACATTTGAAGCAATTATTGGACCAATAAGTTATTCTAAACTAGGTAAAATGCTTATAAACAGACATTAAGTTAAAAAACAGTTCTACACTTCCCTACATCAACTTATTTTGTTAAGATCTAATTGACATATAACTTTATGTAAGCTTAAGGTGTACAATGTGATAATTTGATATATGTGTATATCGTTAAATGATTACCATGATAATTTTAGTTAACACATCCATCACTTCACATTATTTTTGTGTGTGTGGTGAGAACATTTTAGATTTAATCTCTTAGCAACTTTCAAGTAATGAATATAGCATTGTTAATTAGAGTCATCAATGCTGAATAGCATACCTTGGAACCTATTTCTCTTATAATTGGAAGTTTGTATCCTTTGATCAATTATCCGCCACCCCCTCAGTCCCCTGGCAACCATTATTCTACTCCAGGAGTAAAACATTTTTAGACCCCGCATATAAGTAAGATCATAGAGTATGTCTTTTTCTATCTGACTTATTTCATTTAGCATAATGCCCTCAAGGTCCGTCCATGTAGCCACAAATGACAGGATTCCCTTCTTTTTTTATGGCTGAATAATACTCCATTTTGTATTCCATATTTTCTTATCCATTTTCCTGTCAATGGACACTTAGGTTCTTTTCATATCTTGGCTATTGTGAATAATGCTGCAATGAACAAGGAATTGAAAATACCTCTTCAAGATAATGATTTCCTTTCTCATATACACACACACACACACACACCCAGAAGTGGGACTCATGGATAATACAGTAGATCAATTTTTAATTTTTTGAGGGACCTCCACACTGTTTTCCACAGTGGTTATACCAATTTACATCCCCACCAAAAATGCTCAAGGGTTCCCTTCCTCCACACCTTCATCAAACATTTGTTGCCTCTTACTATTTTTCTGAGAAAAGCCATTCTAACACGTGTGAGGTGATATCTTATTGTAGTTTTAATTTGCATCTCCCTGATGATTAGTGATGTTGAACATCTTTTCATGTACCTGTTGGTTATTTGTACATCCTTTTGGAAAACAGTCTATTCAATTCCTCACCTATTTTATAGTCAGATCATTTGGGGTTTTGTTTCAGTTTTTGCTGTTGAATTATGTGAGTTCTTTAAATAGTTTGCAATTAACCTACTATCTGATATATGGTTAGCAAATATATCCTCCCATTCCCTCTTTACTCTGGTGATTTTGTCTCTTACTGTTCAGAAGCTTTTTAGTTTGATATAGTCCCATTTGTTTATTTTTGCTTTTGCTGTTTTTGCTTTTGGTGTCATATGCAAAAAAAAAAAAAAACATTGTGAAGAGTAACATCAAGGAGCTTTTCCCTTACATTTTTTTTTCTAGGAGTTTTATGGGGTTTGATATAACGTTTAAGCCTTTAATCTATTTTGAGTTAATTTTTGTAAATGGTATAAGATAGGTCTAACTTCTTCTTTCTGCATGTGGTTATCCTGTTTTCCCAGCACCATTTGTTGAAGAGACTATACTTTTCCTATTAAGTGTTCTTTACTACCTTGTCATGATGTTTAAGATAAAGAAATCTTAGGGGAAAAAAAAAGCTTTCTGATAGAACTTAAATTATGCTGCATAGATAGAATATAGCCTGTGAAAATAGATATTTAAGAATCTAAAGATTTTGGGGGCACCTGGGTGGCTCAGTGGGTTAAAGCCTCTGCGTTCGATTCCAGTCATGATTTCAGGGTCCTGGAATCGAGCCCCACATCGGGCTCTCTGCTCAGCGGGAAGCCTGCTTCCCCCTCTCTCTGCCCGCCTCTCTGCCTACTTGTGATCTCTCTCTCTCTCTGCCAAATAAATGAATAAAATCTTTAAAAAAAAAATCTAAAGATTCTGATTTTTTTAAAATTATGTTTATATCAAAGGTTCATACATGTCTGTGAATAAAATGTAGGTGCACGTGTGTGTGTGTGTGTGTATTCTCATACTGAAAAATAAAGTCTATAAGGAGTGATATCTTTGCACCAATGTAATGATTTAGGTTTAATTATTTTCTCCCATATATCTTAGCATTGCAAATATATGTTTATCCTAATATAGAGAATCACAACTGTGGCTTGGAATTTACTTTGCATTTTTAAACTTATCCCTTTAACTAAAGCCTCTCACTAACCATAAATAAAATAATTTAATTTATTTTGATTTGGCAACTATAATAAATATTTCCTACTTCTAAAAAATAATGTAATTCAACATCAAGAAAATATCCCATTCAAAAATCAGTGAAGAATCATGAGAAAGAAAAACTCTATCTCAATTCCTAAGGCTAATCGTTACAGAAAAACAAAAAAGCTAGAATTGGGGATTTGAAATGCTAAAATACATACATACTTCTTACTTAGATTCATTTCAGGATTTATAATGTAGTCTTAAAGACCATAAAAACTACTAAAGTATTTCTAAGTCAGCTCACATCCAAAAGAATGTCATAAGAATCCTTTGATTCACCCTTAAATCATGAAGAGAATTAGAGTGTAAAGAAGGATCCAGAGAAGTGTTCAGAAGCCAAACCCAGCACTCTAAAGTCAAAATACAGAGTTGAAGTCTCTGAAATTGGACCACATTGCTATGTAAATGAAATATTGTTAATGAAAAAATCTTAGACCATAAAAAAGTGTTGTTCACAGACTAACAGGATAATATGAAGTGAACTACATGTTGAAATAAATACACTGGACACAGAACACAACAATCAGCGCCTGAGCCCCACTTACCTGCCTAAGCCACATAGCTAACAAACTTTTCCCTATTCTCTATGTGCATGCACCATTTACCCTAAGGATTTATGCTTTTGTACATTCTGCCTCTTTTCCTTTAGCCACCTGGATAAAATATACACAATTGTTTACTTTTCAGTTAAAATGACACCCCCTACTTAATGTATAGTTTACAGCAATCAAATTACTTTTCTATAACAATTAAGATCATATATTGCTCTATAAAAGTATTTTCTATTACTCATTTTCCTTTTCCTTCAGACTGATCTTTGCCTATTCAGTGCCAGGTATCCATTCTTGTCTTCAATATGTTTATATGTAGATTATATTTAAATATTTGTCTGAATGTCATAAAATGACCGTTTAGGGCACCTGGATGGCTCAGTCGGTTGAGCGTCTGCCTTGGGCTCAGGTCATGATCCTGGGGTCCTGGGATTGAGCCCTGCATCATCAGGCTCCCTGCTTGAGGGCAGGGGTGAGGGTCTGCTTGTTCCTCTCCCTCTACCACTCCAGCTCATATTCACTCTTGCTTGCTCTCTTTCGAATAAATAAAATCTTTTAAAATGACCATTTAGAAAATTAAAAAATTCTGTCTTTAAATCAACAGCTGTAGAAGCATTGATGGTCATTCATTAAAGTCAAGAAATTAACTCTAGAGTTACTCAGGTTTAGCTGTGAAGCCTGGTGCTCTCTTCTGTCCTTTTTTCTGCAGCTGCAGAGTATGAATGATAAAAAAAAAATACCTGCACCTTTTCTTGTTGTGAGAACTAAAGGAGATGTTATATGTAAAGAAAGTAAAGCTCAGTATCTATGAATCCCTAGCAATGTTGAAGAGCATTATTACTCCATCAAAGACTATTATTTCTCTTTGCTTACTCCTGGTGTTTTCATTGTTTATCTAATTGTGATTTCTACACATTTCAGAAGTCAAGAAATTGGAGATAAGCCAGAAAAATGAAGACATAAAGGAATTGTTACAGCAGCTCTGAGAAAATGACTCAAGAGGGACAATGACTCATTATCGCTACTTTATTTCTATATACCTCATTTTATTTACTATAAAATACTTTTTTTAATGTCAAGAAGAAGGAAAGGTCTCTATAGAAAAATTGGCATCTTAATGACAAATTGCTAATATGAATTTCTAAGAGAGTTGTTCACTGCCACTATATGTAAAATATATATATAAACAATATACACACACATACACATATACTCATATAAATATATGCATATAAAATTTGAATTATTTTCTACCAAGGCAAATTTTTAGTTACCCTATATGGTAATTTAATCATGAATTGATAGTGATTTAAGAGCACAAATTTGAGGCACCCGGGCGGTTCAGTCAGGTTAAGCATTTGCCTTAGGCTCAGTACATGACCCCAGGGTCCTGGGAATTGAGCCCCATATCAGGCTCCCTGCTTGGTGGGGAGCTTGCTTCTCCCTCTCCCTCTCTGCCTGCTGCTCCCCTGCTTGTGTGTTTGTGCTCTCTCTCTTTCTCTGTCAAAATAAGTAAATAAAATGCTAAAAAAAAAAAAGAGCACAAATTCTATAAAGAGTAATTATACAGTATGTTGAATGATTTGTATTCATGGATTAAGATCTTCTTTGTTAATAGAAGATAATAATTAAAAAAAAAAACCCTTAAACTCCAGAACTAACCCATGGTTAGTCATTTGCTCAAGGCAAGCAAAAAATATAGTTTAGGCATTCTGGTGTTTAAACAGCCATTTCTTTCTTTTGATCTAATTTCTAGCAAGAGCCAACTTAGAAGTGTTTTATCTGTAAAGTGTCAAGTTAAAGAAAGGAAATATCCCAAATATCTCTCAGATTGCAGAAAAGTTTGTGATCATCTCTTCATAGGAAAAGAATGCTTTGTGGGAATTCTATGACACCTTGTGTTAAGGAAGCTTCTTTTAACGGTAACAAGTAGAATCACAAGCTTTAATGTACAGTCCTACGAGATGGGTAGAAAGGAAGGAGGAGAATAGATAAATGACTTTAAAATGAGATTGATTTTTCTCTTTTTTCTTCCAAGAATGAGAGAATAATTATATTAATTGGTTGGTGTCTATTTTATAGCCTTTAAAAATAGAGGATAATTCATCTTGATTCCATAATTACCAGTTATACAAACAGCATATGAAGTCTGACAAGCAGGCTTTTTCAACATGGAATAGATATTACAATGGCAAATGTGTTAGTTAGACTAATAAATCAAGGTTACACCATTTGATTTTTTTTCCCTTCTTAATAGGTATTATCTAAGTTCATATGCTAATCTGAAAGTGTCTATATGGTGTGTGTTATTGAATATCAAATACTTCGCTAAACTTGATTGACTAATAGAAAATATTTTCCAAAATACTCCAAAAAGTACAACTATATATTTTCTTCGGGATAAGAGTTGATTTGGTTCTTGTAGTAGAAGATTGTGTTTTTGCTTATAAGATTATAAAATTATCAAATAAAAGGCTGATAGGTCACATGAAGGTCATGCTACCCCCACTACTACAGCACTGCTCTGGACGAAGAATTGAGTTAAAAAGAATCAATCTGGGGTGCCTGGGTGGCTCAATCATTAAGTGTCTGCCTTCGGCCCAGCTCATGATCCCAGGGTCCTGGGCTTGAGCCCCACATTGGGCTCCCTGCTCCGCAGGAAGCCTGCTTTTCCCACTACCATTCCCTCTGTTTGTGTTCCCTTTCTTGCTGTGTTTCTTTCTGTCAAATAAATAAAATCTTAAATAAATAAATAAACAAACAAATAAATAAATAAAATGAATCAATCTGAATTCCGTAAAACACTAACTGAGCTAAAGGGAAAACCCACATGTGTCATACACACAGATCAAACAAGATTAAGCAAGATGGCTACAGTCTTGTATCTGATTCATTCTCAAGGTCTAGGCTAGACAATGTCCTGGAGATGACCCCAGTTGAAACCAGCAGGAAACTATTATCTTTCTCCAATTTTACACGTTAGCCTAGGGTCAGAAAAATCTGAGCTGCTCGATATTTCTATTACATTAATGGCACAATTATCACATAGGGATCAACTTCATGCTGCTAATATAGACATGCTTCTGGAAGCAATTTCTGGCTCTGCTGGGCAAGGCAATCTATCAGGTCATTTGTAACCTCCACAAAACCTAGTGGAAAGAGTACAGACTTTGGACTTCTTGAGTATAAATTTTGGCCCTGTATTTATTTGTAGAGTAACCCTGGCAAATTACCTAACACCTTTGAGTCTTGATTGGAGGATAATAGCTTCTATCTGATAGGAAAATAGTAAAGATTTATGAAAAAAAAAAAAACACAGGGAAACCAGTCATTAGAGTGTCGCATGCACAGTAGCCACTTAAGTTATTTTGTGATTTGGAATTATAACTTTTTACCTCTTTGGCTAATTTATAAACTCCTTAGGTGTAGGGGTTCTATATCGTACCTTAAGTACTAGACAGTACATGCTATGTATTCGATAAACAAATATTGATTGATTCTTACAAGCCTTTAGATCACAATAAATTTAGAAGGAATATTATGGCTTATTTCTATAATCTATCTGAATAGCAAATCAGTTTGACAGAAAAATCTTTGTATATTCAAACATAAAAAAGAATGAAATCTTGCCATTTACAAGGACATGGATAGAGCTAGAGAGTTAAATGTTAAGTGAAATAAGTCACTTGAAGAAAGACAAATACCATATAATTCCACTCGAACGTGGAATTTAAGAAACAAAACAAACCATCAAAAGAAAAAGAAAGAAACAAACCAAGAGTTCGCTACAGAGAGCAAACTGATTGTTACCAGAAGGGAGGTGGGTGGAGGATAGGTAGAATCGTCGATGGGGACTAAAGAGGGTACTTGGGATGAGCACCAGGTGATGTCTGGGATTGTTGTATACCTGAAATTGATATACCACTGTATGCTAAAACTATACTGGAGTTTAAAAAACAAAAAACTGAAGAGAAAGAAAGAAGAAAAAGAAAGACTGTTGTCTTTTTTTGAGAGGCGAGGAGGGAGTTTGGGGGGGGTGGGGGAGAGAAATGAAACAGGAAGGGATGGGGAGGGAGACAAACCATAAGAGACTCCTAGACTCACGAAACGACTGAGGGTGGCCGCGGGGGGGGGGTTCGGGGGGCGGGGGG
>CM053605.1:75736686-75776394 GCA_028646535.1 Procyon lotor | reverse complement strand
TTTTGAGAACAAGAATCTATTAAAACAATAATTTTCAGGAACATTTCTTCTATTTCATAGTCTAAATTTAAAAAGAGAGAAGTTTTGAGTTTCTAAAATGCAAACCATATCTTCACAGAGTTTTATTTCCAGGCACTTATTCACCTTTTAAATAACTGTTTGATTCTTTAGAGCAAAACTTCCCAGATTTTGCTGCTCATACCTTTCTTATTGTGTTGTAGACATTCATCAGTTACGCTACTCATGAGTAGTAAGTGACCAGTCGAGACATCCTAATCAGTGATATGATTCTCTTGATTCCTTCTTAATCTGCTTTTCCAAACTTCCAGTCAGTTTTCTGAGCTATCATTTCCATAATTATTTCTGTCCCTTAATTAACTGGAGTGGTTTTTAGTATATGTGCTGCCGAACCACTGGAGTGGTTTTTAGTTGTTGCAACCAGGATCTCTGACTAATACATATGGAGATCTGCTAATGCAACTGATTAAGTTTTTTTACACTTGTCAGAAAAGTCTGATGGAAAAATTGTAAATCTTTTTTGACTTTTGCTTACTGCCAATATTTGTGACTTCTACTTTTCCTCCTTCTTCTTCCCAAGCTATGGTCTTGATTATAGACATCTTGTCTTTAATGCCACTAGCCAAACTGAAATTCCAGTGTGGCTTTATCACATCTCTATAACATCTTTATAACAATTTATAACATCTTTATAACACTTTCCTCTTCCTGCCAGGAAGCCTAAATTCAGCTCACCATAGAGGAGCAATGCTGTCACTGATTCTCCCCAAAGCGGGTAGTGGAGCAAACCTGTACCACAGGAAAGAGTTACTTCCAATCCAGAAGCCCAGATATGCTCTGTGATTTACCACAGAACCTCATCTCCATCATACAATTCAGGAAAAGAATAATATTTTTTTAAAAAAAGAATAATATTTAAATAATTTTAAAGACCCCACCATTTTCAAAATTTTCATATATACTTAGACTTAAACCTAATAAATTCCCTTTTCCTCTTTTAGAAATAAGGTTTTTATACAAAAGTTCATTTTTTAGTCATGGAATCTTTGTATTACAAGTTGTGTATAGAGGGTGTATGCATGCACTTTAATATTATGCCATTGAAACGTATAAAGAAACACAACATTTAGAATATGATTTGGTGTGGGGGCACGTGGGTGGCTCAAGTCGGGTAAGCATCTGCCTCATGGTCCCAGGGTCCTGGCATCAAGCCCTGCATTTGGCTCCCTGCTCAGCGGGGAGCCTGCTTCTCCCTCTCCCTCTGCCACTCCGCTTGCTTCTGCTCTTTTGCGCTATCTCTCTCACGCGCTCTCAAATAAATAAATAAATAAAATCTTAAAGAAAAAAAAAGAATATGACTTGGTCTATAGGAGGTAACGATAATCAACTAAAGTCTTTGGAACTACAATTGCTACTGGCTGCACAAAGTATATTTCAGTTTTAAAATGCTTATACTGTTCTTTAATAGATACATTTGAAAATAATTTATAGACCTAATGTATAGCTATCATGTTGTACATATCTGAAAGCAAACTTTCTGAATCATACACATTGGTATCTGATGACAGAATCTTATCATCCAGAGCTCATAAGTACCCAGCATTTGAAATACAGATTTAGGAAGAGGGTTGGAGGTAAAGACAAATCCTTTTCTGAAAGCTTAGTCATATATCAACAAATATTGTACAAGTTTAAGACTAAATAGAGGTCACTTTCAATGTCAAAAACTACATGAACCTTGACTTCAGTGCAATACCACTTCTAAGAAAATAACTATAATAACACACACACAGCACATGCATATAAAATCTCTCCAACGTATCTCATAGGTAATCATACCTTTCAAGGTTTATGTAATTAAATTTTATTTGATGTCACAGTGGAAAAATCAATCATGTATAATATACACATAAAGTGATTTTCAGAACTATTTGAATACATTTTTTAAAGATAAAATGATATTCCAGGTAAGCATTTTCTTAGTCATCCTTACATATGAGGTTCACATATTTGCTGTTCCATGTGAAAATAATTATTTCATTCCCTAAAAACTTCTGTAATTTAGAGTTTTAATTTGAAATTTTCATTCTCTTACTTATAATGGAAACAAAATATAAAACAAAAGTCCCTGGGATGCCTGGGTGACTCAGTTAAGTGTCTGACTTCAACTCAGGTCACGATCCCAGGGTCTTGGGATCAAGTCCTACATTGGGCTCCTGCTCAGCAGGGAGCCTGCTTCTTCCCCTGCCTGTCGCTTCCCCTACTTGCGTGCGCTCACTCTCTCTCTCTCTCAGACAAATAAATAAATAAGATATTTAAAAAAACAATCCTGAAATCTCAAGTATACACTGGTTTCTTTAAATTATTTTTTCTCAGAACACAAAGTAGGCATTTATAGTGTATTACAAGCAAGTGGAAATTGCATTCATTTCACTTAGTTCTCAAATACTGATTTTGGGTTAACTGAGCACAAGGTTAACATATGGGTTTCAGAGGAGAACAAAATATAGTATCTACCTTCTCGAAGCTTACAGTCAAGCCATGGTGAACCACAGATGAAAAATAATAATAGTAAATATAGCACAAACAGCCCAGAGAGGAATAGTTTTCAAAATATTGTAAGTACCCAAAACTCACAGAAATAGCTGACCATAGAAAATGGGGACATCATTGTTTTTTCTACCCATTGTCTAAAAGAGCTTTCCAAAGTGTCCATGTCATTTCCAGAAACAGGTGGCGCATTTTGGCACATTCAAGCCTCCACATCTTAGATTTTAAAAGCTCTAGGAATGCAAAACACTGAAATTCTGGCCAATGCTAATATCTCAGGATTTTTAAATATTAATCTAACTAATAGTTACAACCAGTTCCTCTATAAAAGATATTAATGATTTTAAGTACTTGAGCTGCATCATTATAATGACTATATTCCCCTTAGTTTAATTTTAACATTTTTAAAAACAAAACTTGACATTTTAAGTCAGCAAGGGAGACTCATCGCAGCACAGAACACATCTATCTGTCCTAAATGCCATAATTATTAGACAAGACTCTGCCAAGTAAGTTACTCCTTGGGGACTTTGGAGGTACATCACCTTCCAAGACACATGGGGACTATTTAGTGAACTGCTTGACTGATTTATGCAGTAGAATGCTCTGTAATGATGGTCCAAATATCAGTCATTTGAGAAAATTACCAATCCTCCAAAGTGCACAGCAATCAGCACGGTGGGTCAGCAGAAGGGATAAGTGGTTAATTTGGTCAGTGATTAACCCATCTCCTTGGTTTGGGATTTAGATCAATGGCTACAATTTAGAAAAAGGTATTCCATTCTTCTTATGTGATGAATTTAAGCTCATGCCATTTTTAAAAAAAGATTTATTTACTTATTTGAGAGAGAGGAAGAGTGTGAGCATGAGCAGGTGAGAGGCAGAGAGAGAGAGGGAGACAAGCATGAGTCTTGGCTAAGCGCATGGGGCTCAATCCCAGGACCCTGAGATTATGCCTTGAGTCCTAACCAAAAGTCATATATATGCTTAACCAACTGAGCCACCCAGGGGCCGCTACGCTCATGACATTTTTTAAAGTGGAAAGTTTTGAAGATTTCTTAAGCCAAACCCTCATTTTACAGATAAAATGATTTACCAAATAGAAGCCACTTGTTTTTCCACACCTCTGCGTTATTAAACATACCGGTTTCTTCTCCCCGGAGCTTACATGACCCTACACAAAAACACAACTGAACACATATGTGCTCCAGTATATGAGGATGGCAAAATATATATGCATTATTTTCCCCCAGAAGTCTGGAGAACTCTGATAATTGTTATGGCTAATTTAATGCATATTTTCCTATGTACCAAGTAGAAATGATTATTATAGGCTCTAAAATGGGCACACTGCAGAACTAGGTACTTGGAAGGATATATAGATGAGCAAGATACATCTCAGGATATATAAGTCTACAATCTAACGGTGTGCATGCAAAGAGGGATATAGGAATTAGACAATTACGTGAATAAGCACATTATAAAGAGCTAGGGAAAAAATACCGGATGCTATTATATTTCAAAAAGGAATGCATTTTCTGTGGGAACACTCTGATTTCAAATGAATTAAATTTTGAGAAATACCTTTGAGAAGATTAATAGGGCAATGGTACAGGGTATGTGATGGACAGTGATGTGAACAAAACAAAACAAGAAGAACAATAAAATCTGGAAATAAAGATTGTATCATTTCCTAATCTAAAGTATTTGTTTTTCGTTTGTTTTTTGTTGTTGTTTTCTGTAAGCAGTGGGAATTTAACAGGTATTTGAGAAGAAAAGTAATACCGGTTTTATCCTTAGGAAGATGACTGCCAGCAAAGAGGAAGCAGGGGGACTGATTTGGGAATAGTATAGTTAGGAGAAGAGAGAAAGTTACATTCATATAATTTATTTAAATCTGAAATTGAACAGAAAGCTTCAATTTTTATCTGAGTTAAATTTAATTCTGAAACTAAGATGTAGGTATTTCAGTAGTACTTTATATGTCATGAGTTTATCAGACCATCAACTCCCTAACTAAAACTGTTTCTTTTTAAGAAAGCCATGGCTGGTTTTTAAACATTAAAAGTATTAAAGTATTTTAGCCTGAGAAAAAGGACATTTTAAGAAAAGACAGAATATGCTGTTCATTACTTTGCAATGTAAAGCACCATAATACAAGCGAAGGATATTATCTTATTAATATGAGAAGCAAAATGATGACTTAGGGCCTCTGAACATTTGAGTCTCCCTCCTTAATCCATGTAAGCCCTCAATTTTACATTTTCTATCAGACCTATAAAATATATTCAGACTCATACATAAAAGATTTCTTAGCAAAGCTATGTAATGCTTATGTAAGTAGATTTCATAAGAAAAAAAGAAATTTCAAATTATATTCTAAGTACTGGTTGTTACAAAGCATTAACTACAAAACTCAAAATTGATGTAAATTCAGATATACTTTGATACAGACTTTTAATTCATGGCCATCTTAGAATATTTATATATCTAATACCTCAGTCATAAATGTTGAGCTACCTTTGGTCAGGTTCTTGAAGGAATTCTATTTTAAAAAAGAATATATCAGGGCGCCTGGGTGGCTCAGCGGGTTAAAGCCTCTGCCTTCGGCTCAGGTCATGATCTCAGGGTCCTAGGATCGAGCCCCACATCAGGCTCTCTGCTCTGCGGGGAGCCTGCTTCTCCCTCTCTCTCTGCCTGCCTGCCTCTCTGCCTACTTGTGATCTCTCTCCTCTCTGTCAAATAAATAAATAAAATCTTTAAAAAAAAATAAAAGAATATATTAGCCTTACCCAAACAAATATGTGAATTAATTTCTGTTGGTTAACAGATCTATATGAAATGAAAAATAACTATATCGAAATGATTTTTTTTCATTTCTGAATTACCATGGTCTTCAATCATTTATGATAATACAATTCCTTTTGTTTTGACTTGTAATGTATGGCTAGCAAACTTGACCTTTCATTCTCTGCTTATTTATGTAATACTAATTCACTGTTAAATTTCCATTCTTCCAGTACAAATAGAATTTAAAAATGATACTGAGTATAAAAAACATTTTATCAAAATATTCAATAGGAATATAATTTTATTGGTATATCGTTTCAAAATCAAAATAATCTGATTGCTATTTCAAGTATATGATCTATAATATATTTTGTAGGGGATTCCTATGTAATTATTTCATTGTCTTTTTAACTAGGTCTAAATGCCTATATCTAAGATGAAAGTATACATAAATATTTAGGAAAAAATTTTTAAAGAAGTAAAATTAGATTTTTTTTTTGGAAACATAGTCATTTTTTCTTTTACTATATGTTTTTAAACTTTATTTACTTATTTAGTAATCTCTACACCCAACATGGGGCTTAAACTCATGACCCTAAGATCAAGCACAGCACGCTCTACCAACAGAGCCAACCAGGAGCCCCTAATCATTTTTTTTTCCTAATTTGCTATGAGAAGTTCAGCATTTCAGCTTTGAAAAAATCAAAAACTAAACTTACTTAAAAAGAAAAAAATTGAAAATTGAAAAAAATTAGAGTTGGTAAGACTATAAGGAAATGCAGGAAGGAAAGGAGAGAATTAAAGGTAGTGCTAGTTCATGAACACTTAAAGAGAGTGTTTGGTGAATAATGCGAAGCTGGCTTTATTTTAAAAGTACTCTGGGATTAAAGATCAAGAGATAAAATTAAAGGCCTACATAAGGAGACCATTTAACTCCCTGGGTAGAATGACTAAACCAAAGGGCTACATGATAAGAATAAAAGATTAACTAAAAATAAACCCCAGGTGAAAGGGGATAAAGAATATTGCTAGTAAAAATTTATAACAACTATCCTGCTCTGACATCGGTTTTCAGCTTATGTATTTACTAATAGAATGAAAATTAGATAATTAAAACAATCAATCAAACAAAAACTTGGGCTAAGAATCTGAAATATTTCTAAGACATAATTGCCTTGGTAGAAGGTTCTAGAAATCTTCTCTGAAATAATGTCTTCAGTCTGTCAACCTCAAAGAATGTCCATACACAAATTTATAAGTAATATGATCTTATGTGTTAAAAAAAAATCAATGACTAATCTCCCAAAAAACAAGCCACTGTAAGTAAGAACAGGCAGAAACAAGAAATAGAAGGATGGGAGTTATAAAGATAGACTTCTGATAGTGAAATTATCTGATATAAAACCTTAAAAAATATTGTGCATTCCTAAACAAATAAAAGGTAATAAAAATGAGAAAAAAAATAATCGACCATAAAATAATAGCATATTTGAAAAAATATATAGACATTTTAGAAGTGAAAAATTTCATATCAATAAGTTAAACCTAATGGCAGATTACTGTTGATGAGAGAATTAGTGAACTGGAAAATCCGCCTATAAGAATTACATCAAATATAGGGGCGCCTGGGTGGCTCAGTCGGTAAGCGTCTGCCTTCGGCTCAGGTCATGATCCCGGGGTCCTGGGATGGAGCCCCGCATGGGGCTCCCTGCCTGGCAGGAAGCTTGCTTCTCCCACTACCATCCCCTCTGCCTGTGTTCCCTCTCTCGCTGTGTTTCTCTCTGTCAAATAAATAAAATCTTTAAAAAAAAAAGAATTAAATCAAATATAGCTAAGAATGAGAAAGAGATGGTAAATATGAAAGGATGTTAAGAGCAATAACGGCTACACTGATGATGAAAAGGCTAGTTAGAATTACCAGGAGAAGAACAGAGAATGGATCAGAAGCATTCTTAGAAAGATAATGACTGAGAAATTTCCAAAACTGATAAAATATATTAATCTACAGAATCAGGAAGCCCAAACAAAGGAAGAAAATAAATATAAAGAATTTCACACTTAGTTACACTACACTGAAACTGTAGAGCCATCCAAATAAAATTATCTGAAATGTTCCTTAAGGAATCAGAGAAAAAACGAAACAAAACAAAACAAAAAAACGATTAACTAGGTAGAAAGACCACAGAATTTACTGTCCAAACCAGCAAGTTTGGGAGTGAAGAAATAATAGTAATTGCTACTTCAAGACAACTGGTATTGTCAAGATTGTCACAGGAAAACGTATCTATTGTTATCGCACCTATAAAGAAATGACAAGACAAATAATTTCTCTCCAACAAAAATGAAAACCAAGAGAGTGGAGTTCAGTATATGGGGAAATACAACTATCAGTCTAAAAGATTTTATGAACAAAAAGAAAATAAAGTCATTTTAGGACAAAGAAAGCCAAACATCTGTATATCCTCGCTAAAATAAAGTGATGGCCAATAAGCATTGAAAATAATTTTATACATAAACAAACAATACAGTACAGTTTATTAAAATAATATAAAACTTAAATATTTGACTAATAAGTATAATAGATAAAACAGAGTTGATAGTATTTTAAGTTAGCTTAAAAAGAAATTAAAATTATACATTAAATTTTGACATTGGTAAATTAGGTTGGCATTTTTAAATTTCTAAGATTAAATTTATTTAATTAAAGGAAAGGAATCAGAGAAAAAGTTATTTTTGTATTAAAGTTATTTAATAGAACAGATTATTAAAATTATAGAAATTGTATAATTTTCAATCTCTCATAGAAATTAAGAAAAGATACAGAATAGCATAAAATATAGCATATAAACATTAAAATGCAATGTACACAAAATAAGAAAGAAGAATAAATCTAAACTTCTCAATACTTAAAATAAATAGAAATGGAGAAAAGAATCCAGTTAGAAGAAAGAATGATCAAAATGAACTTTAAAAAAAGTGACTATATGCTATTAACTGATATGCCTAAAACATTGGGATGAGGGTACCCGGGTGGCATAATTGGTTAAGTGGTTCTTAAGACGATTCTTGATTTCAGCTCAGATCATGATCTCAAGGTTGTCAGATCGAGCCCCTCATCCAGCTATATGCTGGGCATGGAGCCTGCTTAAGATTATCTCCCTCTCCTTCTGCCCCTCCCCCTAAAAAATTAAAAGTAAAATAAAAAAAAAAATCAAGATGAAGAAATGTTGAAAGGAAAGTAATAGAAAAGGGTAAACTAGGCAGATAATAAAAGCAATACAAATATTTCTATATCAATCCTGAACAAAATAGACATAAAGTTCAAAAAATTATTATTAAGGTTAGCTGATAACTATGAAATGCTGAAAATTTCATCAGAAAGATATAAATCAAAATGTATGTATCAATAAGGCATATCAATATAAGCCTTACATAAATTAAAATTGCAAATATAAGCAAACAGTAAAAAATCTATCATTATACTGGTATAATTTACTATAGTTCTCTCAAAAAAATTTTTTTTAAGATTTTTTATTTATTTATTTAACAGAGAGAGAGATCACAAGTACGCAGAGAGGCAGGGAAAGGGTGAGGGGAAGCAGGCTCCCCGCTGAGCAGAGAGCCTGATGCGGGGCTCGATCCCAGGACCCTGAGATCATGACCTGAGCTGAAGTCAGAGGCTTTAACCCACTGAGCCACCCAGGCGCCCCAATAGTTCTCTCAATAATTAATAGATGAAGCAGATAAAAATATCAGTAAAGATGCAGAGGATGATTTGAATAACACATTTAAATTTGATACAATATGAATCTTAAGCATGAACCCAAGAACTGAAAAATACACATTATTTTGAAGTCAAAAAACAGGGTATAGAGTGACTTGGCTCATGTACAATGATCCAAAATCCTAAATAAAACATTATCTGACTAAATTAGTTAATGGGTAAAATTATGGCCAAGTTGGTTTATCCCAAGATTGCTTGACATTAAAAAATAAATTGATGTATTTTACTACCTTAACACACCAAAGGAGATAAGTAATGATCATTTCAAGTGATGCAGTGAAAAAACTGAATATAAATCAGCATGCATACTTGATTTTAATAAAAGCAAAGAAGGAATAGAATTAAATTTCTATAATAATCATCATAGTTAACGAATAATCTGTTAAAAGTGTTCCCTATAAGATCAGAGACAAGACAGGATCTCTACTTCTATACCAAATCTATTTAAATTCTATTCAAAATACCTTACCCATCACATAAGGAAAGAAAACTAAGAATAGATGAATGGAAAGGAAGAAACAAGCCTGTTATTATTTACAAATGATACGATTATGGCAAAAAATCTGAAAGAAACTACATCTTAATGTTCAGAATTAAAAAAAAAACAGTTTACCAAAACGACTGGGTTTAAAAATGTGTATACAAAAAATTCATATATTATATTTCTACAGATAAGCAGCAAGTACACCCTTAGTATAAAAAAGGATTTCTTCAACAAGGCACAAAAAATACTAGCCTTAATACGAATCTTTGATAAATTCAACTGCATTGCAGTTAAGAATTGCTCACCAATACCACAAATGTAGTAAAAAGACAAATCATGGAGTGAGAGAAGATATCTGCAAAAATCTATGTAAACAAAAGAAATGACAGAAGATGATATGCGGGAAGGTCAAAAAAGTGACTTACTTCCCCAAATATCTTGAATACTTAAAAATTCAACTACTCTGTATAGAGTCTTCCACTGTACAAAGGTATGTGATAGTTTAAGGAATTAGAAATATTTTCATGAATCAATTCTGCAATGTCACACTAACTAATGAGTAAGAGTGTTTAAACCCAAAGGACTCATAAACATCCACTAAAGAAGTGGGGCAGAGATCTAATGTGCTGAAATGCTATTAACTATGCATACAACTCATAATGTACTCCTCACAAATTAGAAAGGAGTTGCTATGGCTTCTTACTGATATGTTACTATGTTTTAAGAATTGACACCAGACTGTTGGGGAAAAGGAGCTATGGGTAAATGTTGAATACACATATGCTGACTTCTACCCATAAGTCAACTAAATTTCGTTTCCTTATGAGGAGAGTTTGAATATACATATATATATGTATCTATATATATATTTTTATTATGTAAAATAGAATAAAATGTTATATTTTATTATATGTATTTTACATATACATATATCTAAAATACATATAATAAAAACATATATAATATATATTTATATATTTTCCCTAAATCCTTTTACTCTAGTGTAATAAAAGTATGTATGCAGATTCATTTTATCACTGGGAATTGAAAATCTCTCATTTGCGAGGAGAATAGGATGTGAAATGACAGCCATTTTCAGAGTCAAAATTCCTTAGAGAGGAACTAAGAGACACAGAATTTAAGAACTGAAAAAGACCTTGGGGATGATCTCTTCCAATCCCTCATGTTACAGAGGCAGAAACCTCATCCGGGAAGATGAAGTTACTTACCCAAGGTCACCCTACTAACCAGTGACAAAGTAAGAGATTTTGACATGAATCAATGTATTTCAGTGTGAGAGTTACAAAGAAATAGTCTGAATTCACATAGAAATCTGATTTCCCAGTGCATTTTTTCCATAGCTGATTTCAGTAAACATGGTTTAGAATGATAACACCAAAGCTACAGTTTAAAAACAGATAGCAGTAGCCTGACAGAGTAAAGTTAAGCCAGATAAAAGCCAGATAAAAGGATTCACTATTTCAGGACTATGGAAAATAAACGGAATTTTTATTTTCTGTAAAAATAAAAAGAATTAAGCTTATTCTTCTATAAAACGATACGTTTGATGAACTTAAATCATAAAATAGGAATGAAAACCTCACCGGGTAAAATTTATAAAACACACTTACAGACCCTAGCTGTAACCAGAATATTGTTTGTCGTGTGTGTATCCGGGACATGCTTGATGATGCCCTTGCTAATTCAAATGCAGGCCCAGTCACTGGCCTCAGGGAGCTCGGGCTACCGTGGGACAACAGTCAATCAGTGTAATAGACGCTTAAAGCAGAGGCTGAAACGTCTGGGAAAGCTGGAGGCTGAGGTCTTTGACCTGAACCCTGGCTTCCCGGGAACATGGAGAGTACACTGAAATTTAAAGAAAAGAATGCATTAGCTGGGGTACAGCACAGCAGGGAGAAGTATTCCAGGCCCAGGGAGAAGGAGGTGAATGTGCCTAGATCTCACGGAACCTGGGAGATCATGAAATAATATGAAGCTGTTACAAAAGGATAGGAGGTAAACCTACCCTCTGAGGGTATCTTAAGGGCAAGATGTAACCATTAGTGCGTTTAAAACTAGGAGATTCTAGGTCAGTTGTGCAATTAAAAATAATCATAACCTCTGCAGCCTTAAAAAAGGTACTCGCGTCTATTTCCTTACCAATAAAATGGTGACAATAAGTAGGATTCAGGATACAGAATATTACATAATGCTTAATTAATGAATGTTAATACTTTTATGGACTATTCTGTAATTTTCATTTCTGAACAAGAATTGTGAAGAAAATTAAAGCATGGTGTTCAGTCCCCTGCCCATCCTTACCTATTACCTGGCCCAGGCACCTAGCACAGTAACCTATTCTGGTAAACACTCCAAGGACATTACTAATTGACTATTAGACAAACATCCAGTTCATCTAAGTTGAAATTCTTCCATCAAAATACAGACAGGTGTGTTTTTGATTTGAAGCATTGCCCTCCCACACTTTTTTTTTTTCTTTTTTAACAGGATTGACAGGTTCTTTAGGCAATGTTCTGTTCAGTGAAGTAAACAGCTATATAGGTAATTCTCTGAAATGCATACAAAGGACAGTAGCAGCTTTAAGCCAACCTTTTTCTTGGTAAATTGTGTGTTTATTCTAACTCTCTAAAACTGGGTAGTTCCAAGTTTCCAACAATCTTATTTCCTTTCTAGTACTTGAAAGTACTAGAAATTGGTGCAGACTCAATTTCCCTGAAAACATGCTGCTATTCTGACAAGAGAACAAGACTTTTGTAAGAGCCAACCTGGGGGGGCCCCTGGATGGCTCAGCCGGTCGAGCCTTCAGCTCTTGGTTGCACCTTACATTATGATCTCAGAGTCCTGAGATACAGCCCTGCATGGGACTCCATGGGCAGCACAAAGTCTGCCTGAGATTTTCTTCCTCTCATTCTCCCTCACCCTCTGCCCTTCTCCTGCTCATTCTCCCCCGCCACCTTTCTCAAATGAATAAAATCTTAGATAGACAGACAGACAGACAGACAGACAAACAAATAAATAAATAAGTGAGCCTACCCTGGGGCATGTTTTCCTTTTCCCGGCCTCTTTGCAAAGAAATCTGAAATTATAATTCAGTCAATTCCAATTCATTTAAGAGCTATATTTATCAATAAGTTTCCTGAACAAGATTTCAGATTCTCATCACCATATGCAGTGGTTTTGGGCAGCAGTTTCTCTTCTCTTCTCTTTTTTTTTTTTTTTTAAGATTTTATATATTTACGTACTAATGCGAAAGAGCAAGAGAGAGCGAGCCCATGAGCAGGAAGAGGAGCAGAGGGAGAGGGACAAGCAGACTGTGCACTAAGCAAAGAACCCCATGCAGGGCTCCATCCCAGGACCCTGAGATGATGACCTGAGCTGAAATCGAGTTCGACACTTAACTGGCTGAGCCACCCAGGCACCCCTGAGCAGCAGTTTCAAACACAGTGCCCTGCTTACTGTATTTACCAAGCACCGGCTTTTTAGGGGACTTTTAAGTTTTAACCAATGTGGGCAGCACTGGCATTCCTGGAGTCCGGAGCAGTAAGCACAAGGGCAGACCACAGGCCTATTACAGGGTGATGTCTTACTTATGGCTCCTCCATATGAGAGGAGTGCCTTCGAAACACAGAGTACTAGGTTCAGGGATTCGGTGGGCTTGGTACAGTTCTATCAAAGAATATCTTAGATCACTTTCTCAATCAAGCATATATTATTTTTATTTGAATTTTACAATCTAATTTTTCCCTTGAAGGTATTTAGAATTAGATCCAGAATCTAATGACATGTAATAAAGCTAGACTCTGTAATTTTTTTGCATACACATTAGATTCTAAAAATAGAAAGTTTTGTAGATTTGTAATGAAAATAAGTAGCTTAGAAATTTCAGAAGCTTGAATGGTTACATTAAATTTGAATCCCACCTATCACCTTTACTTGTTTTAGAGGCAATCATTTCAAAATAGGTATTTTTTAAGATCTATACCCTCTAATTAACCTATATTTTTATTATTTGGATTCCAAATACTTAAGTTGCCAAAATTTGTATATATCCCAAAGTGTTTTAACAATGGGGATTGGGCTTCAATTTCATAAAATGGTTATAATCTGTAGCTCAGGTTTTGAAAGCTTTTTAATGTTACATTTCTCCTTTCAGCCCCCTGCTAAGTAAAATAAATGGATACACATTAGGGTTCTGACCTGTTTAAGAGTTTGCTTTCTGAAGTGCTATTCTTTACATAGCTTATAATAGTTTTACATTTAAATTACCAAATAGTGACTATAATTTACCATTAGCCAAGCAACATTTTGTGAGTTTGTTACATATTCCTTCAACCTGCACTAACTCCTTCAGTTATTGCTCATTAAAGCTCCATAATATTGAAATGCACTAGGTGAAATCATCTGTTATAACGTTTCTTGATCCATTTTTCATTTACTATAACCACAGATACAATTCTGTCAACTAAAATATTAATAGATTCCTCAAAATAGAATAGAAAAGCCTTTAACAGACATGATCTCTGTCTTCTTGCCCCAGCACGGTAGTGGTATTTTGTCCCATTTCCAGTAAGTCCACTCACAGTGACAATAGCATGCCAGAAGGTTAGAGGCTGGGAGAATTTTATCCTAGCAGAGAGAAGTATTTACTTCTGGCACTATTTAGAATTTCTCATAGAAGATGATGCTAACAAGAAGAGCAACTTTTAGTTGGGCTCTATTACTGTAATTCAATACTCTACAGAAAATTTTCCCCCTTGACATGCTACTGCAAAGGAATAACATTGATTTATTAAGCTATAGAATGTTACATTTGACATAAACTTGGCAAATTGGATCCTCTTTCCTCAGACTTCAGAACTGGTATAGAGAAACAGTCAGTCAGAGAGAATAGAAGCTTCAGAGCTAAGGCGTTATCTTCCATCCACAATGTGACCACATGGTAAAGTGGAGTGACCTGGATGGCAGAATGAGAAAATGAGTAGACGTTTGGAAGGAAGTTGAAATGACAGAGAGAGGATTAGTGGCATCTTTTTATTTTTGAATTCTGAGAAATCTGACCTGTCCTTACTTCTGCCTCTAATACACGCACACCCGTGAACAAATACACACACACACACACAAACATGTCCACATACCATGTTTCCTCATTTAAATTTTCCCTGTTTGCTTTCACTGGTTTCTGTCACTTACCAAATGAGAAGTGTAAGTCTTTAAAAAGTGTTTTTATTATTTCTTAAAGTCATGCAATTGATTTCTGTTGGATTTGATGAAGCTGATTCCTATATCCAATCTTTGCTTTTCATTTATTCTGTGTAACAGTCATGTTTTTGTTGTCCTGAATTCCAAATTTTGTTTGTCAGTAGATCAAAATGTAAGTCACCTTTTGAGCAGGCAACAATTTGTATCTTAACCTCATATTATCCTCCTTCATAGTTACCCACAATCTTTGCTTTACTTTATGTCTTAAAGCTAACATCTCTATTTTCATAATTCCCTATCATCCTTGCTTTCTACTGTATTTTAAAGAGCAAGAAACCAATATCTTCATGGGTAATGCACTGCAGTGGCAGTCTGTCATACAGAATCCCAAAGGTTTCAGGAGATGTAGTTTCCCTACAAACATAATATCTACACACAGACTGACTTATTAACCATCAAATGGTAGAGTCAAACTTTAACAGCCCTACTCTAACTTTACATCTTTTAGGATATGATATCATTTCCACACATTTGTAGTTAATTATTATTACAGAGCATTATCATCTCATCACAACTGATTGATATTTTAAGTTCAGCCTATAATAATATAGACCCTTAACTGGCCTAAATAATTGAAATTTCTTGAAATAAAAATGTATAAACCCAATTCAAAATGCTGCCTCCATATTCATTTTAACAATTCCTAATAATAATGGCTACCCAATTTTACTCATTACTAAAAAGTCATCTCAAACTCAAGTATAGGCTTCTTCTACCATTCCCTGTCTCCACTGTCCCAAACTTAGACGAAAATCAATGAACTTCATCTGTCTCATAAATCTTATAATAGTAGATTAGAGGACTTGGCCTAGTTGAGTCATAAACCATATTTTAGAAATGGATAAATTCCAAAATGTTGTTTCTGTCTGTTTTCTTTCATTCACGGTCAATTTGAATCACTGCTAAGGGAGAAGGCGGTGATGGGACACAAGCAGATTTTTCATGTTATTGCTGTCAACAGGATCTGCCATGGTCTTTAAGCAGTGAAAGAGAAATTCCTAGGCAGCTTCTTTTCAGTGAATGAGCATGTAGCAGGTACCTGTGCACAGGCCCATTGGCCTGACTGAGACTTTCTTGCAACTGCGCTGCCGTCAGATCCACTTTCTGCTCAGCGCCACTTACTCACCCTCCCCTTTCATGGGCATTCTATCTGCACTGTGATCTGAAAGCTCTACCTGTCTGCTCCTGCTCTGTCCCTTATCCTTCCAAGTGTTTCCCTCACTACAGCTCTTCTCCAAGTCCAATCCCCTCTCCTCTGCTACTGCAGGACTCAAGCGGACTTTTAAAAGCAATATTTTAGGGAAAAAAACCTAAGTCATAAAAGATGTAGCACATTCAAAGTGAAAATGCCCCTATAGTCTGGAGTATACTCAGAGAAAACTTCAAAAGGCTATGGGTCCTGGAATGGAGCATCCCACATGAATGAAATTAGGTAAGGGGAAGTAGAAGAAAGAATTTCTAGCCAGTGGCAGCAACAGGGGGGAAAAAAGTAGAAAATAATACGGAAAACAACTGAAGATGTCTCTGCTGCCAAAAATACTGACTATCATGAAGAGTAAGCTGCAGCTTGACAGACAAGGGAAGCACCAGATAAAAATTAGAAAAATGTGGACTGTACAAAATAAGTGACAGTCAATAATTGAGAGGTTTGTGAAACATGTGACTCTAAAAAGAAAAAAAAACTGAAGCTAAGATTTATCACTTAGGTAGTACATGAGGAATTACCTTCCACTCATAACCATGTATTTATTTTAATCTGTATTTTACTGATACTGTGAAACTAAGACTAAAATAGAGTTTTAAAAAATAAATCAACTAAAGAAACTGTATACATAGTATGGTAAAACAAATATAAAGGGGGGAAGTACATTTATCAAAACTGGGAAACATCTCAGAAAACAATAACAAAAATCACTTCTCAGGTTAATAAATAATATAGTAGAGCTGAAATTTAAAGCTAAGAATTTTTGTCCTAGGTTTGTAAAGTAAGTTTGTGGTGTGAGTCACATAAGGTAAGAGGAATTGGGAGTCTGGAGAAAGGTAGTAGGATTAGTGGGAAATGAATGGCTAAACCAATATTGGAACACTTTATTTAAAAAAAAAATATAAAGGACAATGAGCTGTGCCCAAAACACCAAATATTTTAAATGGTAGACATAACACTATGTTTAGAATACTAAAACAGAAGAGTTATTTGAGAGGGAGAAAATAAGTTTCCTTTAGCATACGTTTGTGTTCATGATGCTTTGGAATCCAACAAATAGTTTCTTATAATCATTAGAGTCCCTTCCCATTCCAGGTAAAAATTCAGTGAAAAGAGAGCAACATATAGAAATGATCTGGCAAAACACTTATTTATTATTACTATTTTTAATATTTAGTATTTCTAAAATATTACAAATATCTAGGTAGGTAGGTAGGGAAAAAAAGTCAGCTAGAAAAAAAAAAAGCTTCAAAAGGGTTGCTTCAATCAGGGAAATTTAAATCACAACTACATTGAGATACCACCTTACACCAGTTAGAATGGCCAAAATCAACAGGACATGAAACAAATGTTGGAGACGATGTGGAGAAAGTGTAACCCTCTTACACTGCTGGTGGGAATGCAAGTTGGTGCAGCCACTTTGGAAAACAGTGTGGAGACTCCTCAAAAAATTAAAAACAGAGCTCCCCTATGACCCTGAAATTGCTCTACTGGGTATTTACCCCAAAGATACAGATATAGTGAAAAGAAGGGCCACATGTACCCCAATGTTCATAGCAGCAATGGCCACAATCGCCAAACTGTGGAAAGAGCCAAGATGCCCTTCAACAGACAACTAGAAAAAGAAGATATGGTCCATATATACAATGGAATATTACTCAGCCATCAGAAAGGATGAAAATCCAATTTTTGTATCTACATGGACAGGACTAGAGGAGATTATGATGAGTGAAATAAGTCAAGCAGAGAAAGTCAATTATCATATGGTTTCACTTACTTGTGGAACATAAGGAATAGCATGGAGGACATTAGGAGAAGGAAAGGAAAAGTAAATTGGGGTAACTCGGAGGGGGAGATAAAAGATAAGAGACTGTGGATTCTGAGAAACAAACTGAGGGTTATGGAGGGGAGGGAGGTGGGAGGATGGGCAAGCCTGCTGGTGGGTAATGAGGAGGGCACGTATTGCATGGAATACTGGGTATGGTGCATAAACAATGAATCCTGGAACATGAAAAAAATAAAATTAAATTAAGATGGAAATAAACAAACAAACAAACAAATAAGAAGGTGGCTTCAGGGTTCCCTGCACCTAAACAGTGAAACTCACATTTACTAAACTGCGATTTTGAAGAGGTAGAAAGAACTGGTCACTGGAAGACCTGACTCATTTATTTATTTATGTGTGATCTTTATTAAGACATCTGACTTTTCTAAGCCTCAGTTTTCTCATCTATGTAATAATATATAATGATAATAAAAGTATCCATCTTGTAATATTGTTAAATAATATATATAACAAATAGAAATGATTGGCATAATTCTTGGCACATATCTGATAGTTATATCAAAAAAAGAGTTTTTTGACCCAATAACATTATGCCAGACTCAGATGCTTTTCATATCAGTGGAATAACATTCTGAGTTTCAAGAGTTTGCAGAGTATGTCATTCATTTACACTTCTTGAAAAATTATATATGAAAAAGAATTTCATCAAGCTAAAGAGTAATTAAAATTAAGAGTTCAAAAATAGAAAAATCATGTAATACAAGAACTGGTTAGGAGCAGTTCTGAAGCCAATTAACCAAATGTTAAGTACACAACTAGCTATAATTGTAATTGTCAAATGAAATTTATTATGTCAAAATCATTCTTAAAAGAGAAGACCTAAAATATAAAAATAACAATTTGATAACAATAGTAGGTACTAAAACCCCAGGTTATATTTACAAATATTTGATTGAGAAGAGAAAAAAATTACATAAATTGTTCATATTACATTGTAAAAAATTAATATTCAATTTAAACTTTAAGATTGATAATTAGAGAAACAAACGTAAATTAGATGTACAAACATATAAAACATTTATATGTAAACATATTAAATGCTCATGTTATCACTATTCCCACTCATAATATACAATTTCTGCTAAATGATTTGTCGCACACTGCAAACAAGACCTACAAAAAAAATTCCTTAATGAAATAGGTGTTACCGTCTAAATACCCACAGTGCACTTGAGGAAAGTTACAGACCTGATTGCGAGTACATAAGGCACAGCCCTCCTACTTCTTACTTATCCCCTTCCCTGAAATTCCTGTTCATTTTATGGCACCATTCATTCTGTTATTCAGAAACTTATCCAAATTTAAATGTGAAGTCGTACAGACATGGATTTAAAACTTACTCAGAATATCAGCTGCTAACAAAAAGGAAACCGCTCCTCCATCTGACTCATACGAAGTTGCTAAAAGAATGTGTTAAAAACAAGGAAACAAGCCTGAAATGGAGTCACTTATGCTAAGCCCTGCATCACCACATTGACAATGACAGCTTTAGCCCTCCCAGAAATGGAATCTGAAACCAGTCTGTCAGTGATCAGCACTAGTTAGGTAATTAGCTTGATAGACCTTGTCAACCCCTAAAGGAACTGACCTAGCAACAACCAACCCTCTTTTTTCTCTAGGACAATTTTCTTGTTCTTGCTCCCTTTAGCCTACAAATGTGTAAAAGTATATTTTTGTTCAAGTAAACTTTAAAAATGTTTAAAACATCTGTTTATCTTTTAACACATGACATATCTTACAAGTCCACACCCTGGAAAAGCAAATTCTGCCAGGATTTATGATGGAAGCATAAACTACGGAGGACTAGATCTCTCTGTATTCTACACCTCATCTTGTATTCTCATTCATAACCCATAATAAAGATATGTCTTTAACTTCATTTTAGTGGAGAAGAGAGGTTTATTTCAATCCCTGTAAAAAACAATAGATAATATATTTCTCCTTCCTGTGACTCAATCACTATTTTGGTAAGATTGGAACTCAGCAAATTAAAATTCTTTTTTTTTTTTTTTTAAAGATTTTACTTATTTATTTGAGAGCGAGAGAGAGAAAGCGAGAGGATGAGAGGAGCGAATGTCAGAGAGAGAAGCAGACTCCCCGTGGAGCTGGGAGCCCGATGTGGGACTCTATCCTAGGACTCCAGGATCATGACCTGGGCTGAAGGCAGCTGCTTAACCAACTGAGCCACCCAGGCGCCCCGCAAATTAAAATTCTTAAGCAAAATACAAGAATATGATTATTTAAAAAAAAACTAATAGACTCTGTTAAGGAATTATGTGATTAAAATGTATACTTACATGTTTAAATCTAAGATATCAATTTTGGCTATAAGTTTGGGTAATGAGTAGGTATTATTGTAATCTTTGAATTTGTCTATGTTTATAAAATAAAATATTTTATAATATTTGCTTTTAATTCTATAAGGTGAACATATTTTCTAGGTAGCTGTTAATGTTAAACAATTTATCTCATTTTCCAAACAAAACTTCTGGAAATATTTTAAAATATAACTCCAGCTCTATATTGCGTTTCAAGAAAATCCATCCAATTTTTAGGCAGACATTTTTTGTAGATAGTGATTGATGTTAAAGACAATTTCACTTGCTAAAAATTCACTTAGAATTTTTAAAAATAAGTGGTTGTCAGGTAACTGAATATTTGCCACAAATTCTGAATGAAGTGAGTAGTTTATGTTCATTAAGAAAGGCATGGGTTATTTCTTTTTAAATAAAGAAAAAATTAAACATATCTTCAATTCTGTGACCTATAGCCTCTGAAATCAAAGGCATCTTGAGAGTAGTTTAATGCAACCTTGAATAACAGAAATTCAAATAAGCAAAGAGAATGTCACGTTGATCGACATGCATAGCACTTGGTGGAATTCTGGTTAACAAAATAAAGATTAAATATAAGTCTTCCTTAGAGACATTACCCTTCTTCTGTCTCAGCTTTCAACAACCATATTTTCTTCCATTCCCTCTTTTCACTTTGTTCCGTCTCTTTTTGAATTTAAAAATGCTATACTAAATATTTAACATGTCTTAGAATAGAACCAGTATTTTTAAGAGAAGATGAAAAGAAAAATTTTAAGGAAGTAATGATAGTCAACAAATATTTGGAGTTTGATTATGCAGAGATGTACAGAAAGCCTAACTCTTTGATAAGCAAGGGAACAAACTGGTTTTTCCCCACATCCGTAAAATCTGTCTACTTGAATTCTGAAGGTTGAGTTGGACAAGGGCCAAATGGGAGGTAAGGTACAGAAAGCTAAATACGAGAATTCCAGATCTTATTTCTGTAAAGCCTAAAATGTAGATATTGCCAAGACAGAAAGTCATCACCTCTTAAAATGTTTGTTCTCATTCCTTAGTGATAATCCCTGCATAAATGACAAGATTTTTGTTATTTTCTCTTTTCTTGATCATGTTTTTTCCTATGATTACTCCTTCATATTACTTAACTCAATAACTTGAGCACCAAAAATATTTTTCCTATCACATATTGCCACAATGATAAATAAAAAATTTAAAATCTGAAATGATGTTTATGATTCTGTTTTTATATAGATGAGGCAGAATATTTAAGAATTGAACAAAATGAAGATATAAACCTGAGTTTGCAAATGAATGCTAAACAATTTGGATAAGTTATCATTGCAGCTTGAGGTAAAAAATAAAAACAATATGTTAATTAAGTTAGCATTACTTCACATTATATATAGACAATTGTACTATCATTAAATTTTTATTAGCCAGAATGTGAAAGTATCTGTAAAACATGAGGATAGGTATACTGACCTAGAAACCAGATGAGTCTTCATTAGAAACAACCGATGTATTGTACAGAAGAAAACATGCTTATTAAAGAAATATGCCACAAGATCTTTGAGATAGAATTGCAAATTAATGTATAGTTTTGATACAGTAGTGTGGAACATGGTTTTGCTTGTTTTCATCCCTTAGAATTTTAAGTGTAGAATCTGCTTCTGAAACTGTGGTGTGGGAATCAGCTGGGACTGAAGACATCAATTTCAAGATAGGGGCTGTAGGAGAAATACTTTGAAGTGACGGATGATAAATAGAAGTTCTGGATATAAACTCTTGAAATGTGTTTCCTAAGAACAGCAGGGACTCACAAATAGAACTCTTAAAAAGCACCACTATTAAAACAATTAAACACGTGCTCATCTATACATGGACACAGAGCTGTGTATCTTTCAAATTTAATCAGTATATGCCTTCCTGCTGGAAAAATAAGGTGATTATGTGTGGCAGTTTTTAAGTTTCGATGAAAGTATTCTCTCTATAAAGAATCATTTTCTTAGAAACAGCTTGTCCTCAGAGACTTGAGCTAAGAAGTGGACTTTTTTTTTTACATGTACTCAGATGAGCCCATTCACTTGGAAATATTTAAATGATATAAATTCATTAACTCTAGAGGTTGACAATTTCATGGAAAGAAATTCAATTTTTGAATGTATTGGGGAAATTCAGTAGAGACTTTGGTGGTATCATTTTTGTTTCAGATTTGGTTGAGGGTGATTGGGAGTGTTTGTGTACATATCATTAGATGGTTCTTCATGAATAAGCTTTTTGAATGTGTGAAAAACACTTAAATGAGAGTCAGATTCGATAACACTGTAGAAAGAAATACATGTCATCAATCATTCTAAAACTTATACTTCACCAGAATCCTGTCTTAGAATAGAACCACAAACAATAATTCATTTTCCTTCCCTATTCATATAATTACTTTTTTTTATTGAGTGGATTCAAATTCAATGCATTAATCTGAAATGAATACCAACCGCCTACAGATCCACAAGTATTTAAAACTCAACTAAAGCAAGGCTGTTAGACTGGAGAAAGGTAGATCATTTCCACCCTTCTACTAGAGGAGCATTAAACTAGACAACAAACAGTACTGCTATTATAAGTAGCAATTATATTAAAGCAGCTATAAGTCCAAAGTCTTATATTTTTAACTATCTGCTTTGAGGGGAGTGTTAATTTGTGGGCACTCAGGAAATGAATATTCCTTTTGAAATCTCATAATGATATTATCACAAGGAACCTCAGGAGTCATCTGATTCTACAATCAGACAGTATGCTAACAAAGCAAGTTCAGAAAGAGTTCCTGTATCCCAACATCTTCTAAACCCTAAAATAGTATGTTGGCTTAATCATTAGTTAGGATTAGACATACCATTCATTTACTTAGTCATGCAAAATGCAATAATTGATTACCTGTCATATGTAAATGTTGAGTACTTGACCTATGTAAAACATTCTGGTAAGTGTTCAGGCAGGACAATGAATTGAGGGCACAGTGAATTAAACCTCACCGACCCAAATGCATGGTAATAACATGTCAACTTAAATCCATATTAATTTAATATTAATCTTCTTGAATCATAGATCTGGCCATTTAATTTCCCTTTCCAAAAAACTCCCAATGATCACCTCTACAAGCCCTGCCACAAGTAGTTACTCAGAAAAAGTCTAACTTTTTTTCATGATTTCATGCCTAGCATCTTACTTCTAGGCATTTATTTTCTATTACTCCTCTTCACCTTACCATTGGTATTACCCACACTGAACAGTGTACTTGGCTAACTGGTTTTGGAATTTCATAGTATTGGTTTAAAATGCCAATTCTGCTATTTTGTAGCCAGTGATTCTTGGACAACTTACTTTGCTTCATCTTATAAAATTGTATCTAACTCATAAGATTGTTGCAAGATCAAATAAGGAAACACATAAAGAAGAATGGCTAGCACAGATGCACTGCATACCATAGTACTTGGTGTAGCATTTATTATGGATAAGTGTACAGTTATAAGTATGAATTGAACCCATACAAGTAGGGTTCAAACTTTGCCTCTGCCATTTACTAGCTACGTGTACTTACATAAATTATCTACTATCTTTGAAGCTCATTTTTAAAGTGGGAAAATTACAGTACTTATCTCAAAGATTTATTGAGAGCATTAAGTGAAACATACAAAAAATCAAAATGTTGTCCAGCACATAGAATTCAAGAAATACTATTTAAAACACGTATTGCATGGAATGTACATAATCCTCAGGATTCTATTACTATTTTCATTTTCTCCTAATATACATTGTACATTCGTGTCTTCATGCTTTTCTTCATATAGTTCCTTTGCTTAGAATATACTGACCTTTCACTATCTTATTCATAGCTCAAGGTTTTGAGCCTCTGTGAGCCCCTAGCTAGATATGAGTTCTTTTTTCTAACTTTCTTAAGTACTTTATCCAGAGGACCTTTCTTATGACATGTTTCAGTTCTTATTTTGTTGCATAGAAATTTTCAATATTACTTATGGGATATTTCAGACACACTGAAAGCTGTAAAGAATAACAAAATGAACACCTGTGTTCCCAGTGCCCGACTAAAGAAATATAACTTCTGTCCATCAAGAGACACTATAACAACAGAGAACATTGGAAAAGATAAACCACAAGCTAGGAGAAAATATTTGCAACTCTTGCAGTTATCTGAAGCTGCTATATATCCCTCTTGACTAGTGTTGCCCTATAAAATACAGGACACCCAGTTAAATTTGAATTTCAGATAAACAACACGTACATATTTTTTTAGTGTAAGTATTACCAAATACTGCAGTCTGCTAGGTAAGCTCTGTCATAAATTTGTCATTCATCATTTCCTTGAATTTCTTTACACTTTTACTGTGTGTACCTTTAACCACCACAAGATATTTTACATGTTTTGGATGATAAATGGTATATACTCTATGTATTTTCTGCATCTGGCTTCCTTTTTCTCAGAATTTTTTTGTGAGATAGTGTCATGTTTATGAATACTTGGGTTATTTCTATTGTTTGCTTCTATACATAGTGGAAGGATGAATGTTTCTAAATTATACGGAATTTTTCCATTCACCCTCTTTGGTCCTCACTCTGCTGTGTACCCTGGTAGTTTGACCTTTAGTAACTTCACTAAGAGACTCCCTCACCCTGACTTGTGGTTGGCTAGGTCAATGAAAGACATTCAGGTGTTATCAGAGGGCAAAAGGAGAATGAGTCTAGATTAGTCATACCTGAGGCTCCTTCGCACCTGAGTCACTTCCTTTGGCTGTCTTTGTGGTTCTTCTTTAAGAACCACAGCTCCTGTGACACAACTTTCTCTCACAGTCATCACATTTTCTTCTGGTTCTAGTAAGCTCTCTGCATCTTCCACCCCAGAGCTAGTGGTGACTCTCTGCTGACTTTTGTTTGGGGATACTATAATTCTTCGTAGATTTTTCTAAAGCCAGCTCAAAATTTTGTAGATGATCTCTTTTTGAAATTGTCCTTTAATTACCCAGTTTGAAGGCGCTGCCCATTTCCATCTAGAACACTCATAAATACAGGCATAAGTTTAGGAATGGAATTTCTTTTTGAAATTATCTGTCAAATGGGAAGCTTATCTTGATAATACCAAACTGCTCTCCATCTAGACTGCACCAGTTTACATTTCTACCAGAAGCACATAGGAATTCCCATAGCATTACATGCTAATACTATTAGCAGATTTTTTTAATTTTTGTAGAACTAATCTTCATTGTCACTCATGGTTTCAATTTATATTTCTCTGATGATTATTGAGTTAGAGTAACTTTTCATGTTTTATCGGCAGTTCAGTTTCCATTAATTACCTGATCATATCTTAATCTCATTTTGTAATGTCCATTTGGATTTTTCTTATTTATTTTTGACTGTCCTTTACATATTCCAGATTTTATTGCTATGTCAATAGTATCCATTGAAAATATTTTCTTACATTCTATGACCTACATTTTCACTGTAATATAATGGTATCTTGTGATGCCCAGAATTTTTACATATTAATGTAGTCAAATTGATAAGGCTTTCCTTCATGGTTTATACTTTTTGTTGTAGTATAGATATTTATGTATATGGTTTACCTCCCCTAAAAGACTATAAAAATCTGTGTGGGCAGAATAAATATAAAATTATCTGATTCAACTTTATGTCCCTCAAAGAACTTGGTTTAATGCTTTGCACATGGAGGGCATAGAGTGCAGAAAAATATTTTTCAAAGAATGAGTGAAAATTAATCCCCCCACCACATCTCCCCAGTTCTCAGTAAAAAATTAATACCAGGATTCTATTTAGAAAATTCCCAAAATGTAGTAAGTTCTTAACTATCCTGAAATACCCTCAAAGATAATGAAGAAATGGAGGAAAGAATATATTAGTGGAAAAAAAATGTCTTCCTCTCCTATTTTTTAAAAGATTTATTTATTTGAGAGACAGAGAGAGACAGAGGGAGAGAGAGAAGTTCAAAAAGATTCCAAGTAGTGTGGAGCCCAACGTGGGGCTCCACGTGGGGTTTGATCCCAGGACCCTGAGATCATGACAGGAGCCAAAACCAAGAGTCAGGTAGATGTTCAACTAACTACACCCCCTAGGGACCCCTCTTTCTCTACTATTTTTAAGGGGAATAAGTGTGATCCCTCTGGAAAACATTTCTGAAGATATTCTTTGATTTGGAATAAAAATTTGTATATAATACTCCTCAGTATACCTGAAGAGAGGATTGTTTTAAGTATAAATAAATGTATGCATATTTTTTCACAACATAGTCTTTTTTTTTTTTAACTTTACCTTGTAAAATAACTTTGGTCATACAGGGTCAGGAAATCTTGGTTTGGTTAAAAAAATGAGACACCTCATGTCTTTATGAATGAACAGCAAGCAATCATATGATACAGATCTGGCATTTCTCCAATCTAGCAGAATATCAGAATTTGGAAATTTGATAAACAAGGCCCTAAACCCAGAAATCACAGGTCAGAAAATAGTTAGGGTGGGTGCTGGGTATGCTGCGCATGACATTTCCCAGCTTATTCTCTTTCTTATGTCAAGGAATAGTTTTATTAGGATTCAAATACCTGCCTACTCAAGAGATCTCATTCACAGTCAAGGGGCATTAACTGGCCTGACAAGTAAAAAATATCCTCAGGTAGGTGCTTTGTCTTCTTCCCACTTGACAGACACATTTTGTGTTCTCTTCCTATGATTCCTATGATGTTGGCTCTCAGAGGATATCAAGAATGAATGCCTCCAGCTCTTGCCCTTCACAGATTATCTGCCACTCCATTTGAACTCTGGAATTAATCAATGATATGGCACTGATTCACAGGAGGGATATATACCAGAGAGAATATTGTGAAGAAAGCATTTGTGAAATTGTGGCATGATTATAGAGATTATTTATTAGGATTTCATCAACATGGATAATCCCTCATACACAACCACAAAATAATCATGATTATAACATTCGTTTTAACAAGTTTTCCTTGGGGTAAAATAACTTTTAAAAAGATTAATTACAGTAGCCTGATGACGATAGCCTGTGACCTCTACTTTCTAGCATAGGGAACATTCTTTACGAGTATTTCAATCTCAAGGCTGACTCATTGAACAGCTTGAAAATTTTTCACTCATGAGGTGCAGGGTTATAGCTCCTTCAGAGAGGCGAGTCATTTATTTGACACTTCAGGGGTGAATTAGCAATTGAGCTAAGTAGCTTTTTAATTGTGGGCAGAATTTCTTCTTTTAGCATTACTCTGATCAACAAAACCACTTGCACACATTCTAGCATTGGCATGCTGACTTTGTTCAGAAGGCAGTCCTGGTGCATTAGAGGAGGCAGCTGGGTGGCACAGTAAATGTGTCATTTGCTATTTAACATCTCTGTGACCTGGATTTAAATTCACAGTGGCACAAAATGCAACCTCAGTTCTCTCAGAAGGCTATTAAGTCATTCTCAGTAAGCCTTGTCGAGAATCTAAAACACTAACGGGTTCTTTGCTGTGCAACACCCACTCTTGTTTGCAAAGATGGCAAAGTAGTTTATTTCTCTTAAAGGGATTGTTTAAAGGGAAAAAGATGGGCTTGACTAATCAACTGATATGAATACACATTGTTTATATTTTTAAAAATCTATCTACTGTGCTTTAGCCAGGATCTCAGGAAGAATCTAACTGTCCTGTGGGTGATTTTTAATCAAGCTGCTTTTCAAGAACATAAGTTTTGTTTTGTTTTTTTCTGTAGGGTAAAATCAGAATAAAGTGGAAAGCTTTAAAATAGATGTGTTTCCTTCCCTAAAAGCATCATTATCGACATTCTGCTATATAATATTGTGCATTCTGTTATATCTGAATGGGAGGATGAATTGCAGCTGTGCTTTTATAAATTCAGACGAGAGTAAAACCATGCTTTTCATTAAATTAATTCTAAAGGTATTTTTGTTTAAATATTCCATTTTATTACTCCCTCCACACAGGCAAAATAATGCATTCTTGATCTTTCTTGAATCAAAAATGCAATGTCTCTTTTATCTGTATTCTCTGCTCTTCCAACAATCCACTCAAATTCGTTCAATTTACAACAACAATGGATCAATAAGTAAATTAATCTGGCTTACTCACCACCTAACTTTAACAGCCAAGCCTTCAAGCACAATTTTTCTAGTTCTGTGTTCCCCTGCCTGGTCTTTTCCTAGGATACTAGCCTCATTTGAACCTGGCAAGAAACATCACTTACTGAAAACAGAGCTCCTGTTTACTATAGCAGACAAGGTGCTAATTGTTTCTAAAGACCTCAAATAAGCTTTGTTATTCATTAAATATGCCATTCAGAAGGGTGGCAACCTTTTCTTTTTGCCTTACAAGTATATCAAGGCAGAATGGCCCAATGCAAGGACTTTCACTCTTTGATAGAATTTACTCACATACTAATATTATCACATACTAATTAGAGTATGAGAGATATCACAACCTCCACCATCACTTGTTGAAGGTCTACATGTGTACTAAACATATCAACATGGCCATTTTCAAACTTTTATATACAAGGTAATCACTTGAGGGCCTTTAATATATGTATATATATTGCTATCTTACACAGAACTTAATTGAATCAAAATATCTAAAACAGTGATATCCAAAGAAATATAATGCGAAACACGAAGGTAATTTAAATTTTCTGAAAGCCACATTAAGAAAGTAAAAAGAAGGGGTGCCTGAGTGGCTCAGTGAGTTAAAGCCTCTGCCTGCAGCTCAGGTCGTGACCTCAGGTTCGTGGATCTCAGCGTCCTGGGATCGAGCCCCACATCAGGCTCTCTGCTCAGTGGGAAGCCTGCTTCCCCCTCTCTGCCTGCCTCTCTGCCTACTTGTGATCCTTCTCTCTGTGTCAAATAAATAAATAAAATCTTAATAAAAAGGAAAGTAAAAAGAAACAAATGAAAGTAATTTAATTTTTTTTAAATTTAAGCCAGTATATTCAATGGATTATTGCCATTGCAACATAGTATTTAAATGTTACTAATGAGAAATTTTACATATTTTGTACTAAGTCTTTGAAATCTGGTGAGTATTTCACAACTACAGAATATAACCAGTAAGACTAAGCATATACCAAGCGCTCAGTAGACCCATTAGTAGGTTAGTAGGCACTGCATTATATAGCGTGGTACTAAAGAGTAGACCTCTGGAATCTACTTAGTAGGCACTGCATTATATAGCACGGTACTAAAGAGTACACCTCTGGAATCTACATTTTAAGTAAGTAAATAAATTACTTCTAAACTAGATAGTCATTGACTAGTCTCTGAGGAAACTGCTAAGTCTTTTAGGGAGCACAAAGATGTGAAGAAATAGATCTTCCTCCCAAGAAGTTCATTTTCCAAGGGAGTCATATGTATGTAGACACATGCATAAATAAGTATAACACAAGCTGATAGAGACAAGTGCAATGGGATTCACAGAAACGTGGGATTTTACAGGAGAAAGTTCAGCTGTGGAAATTAAAAAATGCTTAATAGGAAAGATAGCATGAAATTTGGATATGGTGGAGACACTGGCAAATGGTAGGCATGAAGTGAGTTTTCTCAGGTCCTGCAGCTGATTAGTAGTAAAATCAAGAGTCTAACCCAATTCCTCCAAAACATCATGCCCCAGCCACCAATGTAGAGACCTACTGATAATCAGATTCCATGACAGGATACAGATTTCCATTTCGTTTTATTCCTTTGCTATGCCTACACACTTCATTTTGAAGCTCAAATATATTTAATTTGCAGGAAGGCTATCCTTATAATAATATATTATCATTAATTTGCACAGTACCATTAGTGGTGGTTCTCAGCATTTCTGAGCATAGAGGGATTCTTCCAAGTTTCTTTTTTCTAACCTGCCCATCACTTGCTCTTCTAAAATGCTTCCAGATGCTCCTTAAATTTTAAGACACCAGAAGTGCTTAATTCTCAAACTCTCTTCCTATTTATTTGTAAAATTCTAATATTATTAGGTGGAATTATACTACTATAATTCACTTTAATTTCCTCTCTATTCATGCAGATATGATCTTTCTATACATTAAATAAAAAAACAGCACTGAAGAATATAATAATCTAAAGATCATAGATAGGGACATCTAGGTGGCTCAGTCTGTTAAGCCTCTGCCTTCAGCTCAGGTTATGTTCCCAGCGTCCTGGGATGGGGCCCCATGCTTCTCCCCCTGCTTGCACGTGCTCTTTCTGACAAATAAATAAATAAAATCTTTTTAAAAATAAAATTAAAAAATGAAGCTCATAGATAAATCACAAAAAACTTACTAGGGTTCAAAATCATTTAAGGGATACTACTTAAAACTATATTTTGTTATTTAATTAATAGTTAAACTGATGGGCTCTTTCAACAATAACTTGAATCAGTTCAGCTTTTATTATTAAATTTAAGCTCAAATTCCCAATTAAAAGCTGTTCATGAGGTGAAAATATGATTAACTATAAGTACTAAAGCAGCATAATTTAAATTCTTAATTTAGTTATTTCATGATGTATAGCAAAATGAAGCATTTAAGTAATTATTTATAAAATTACTTAGAGATAATTATGAGCCAAGTAAGAGGTAATGTGGTCAAATTAAATTTAAATGAATATCCTAAACTTGTAATCCTTTTCTTCAATGAGTCATTAGAACAAAGAATTTCTGTGTAAATATGAACTCTTAGCTCATTGTGTTGGATCCTGCTCTTTGACACTCTGTTTAAAAGTACAAAAAAAAATAGTTCATGTTTTAACAAGCGGTCTTTTCTTTTTTCTCTTTTTTAAAATTTTTCTTCAATTTGACTGTTGCAAGACAGGGGACAGGGCAAAACGCTGACTAGTAGATTCAAAACTCTGAATATACATAATAGTATTTTTCATTTTAAAATATCTAATAAGGTGGGTTTTTTTTTTAAAACAAATTCATTTCAGTATATCTTACAGGCTTTAGATGTCTTCAATTGACCTGGTCCAATAGCTCAATTGATCATCTTTTAAATTAAAACATGTAATGGCTTCCTACAACAGAAGGAAAGTGAGATGCACACTACATGTGATTATTTTTGTTTTGAGTTTTCCCTTAACCTGAGAGTGATACCTTCTCTCCATCATATGGGGGATGGTAATGAAAAATAGTGACGAGAAAAGACTAAGAAAAACTGGAAATTATCCAGTTTTTTAAATTTATCTTCATGATATTTGAATAGTGTGATTTCTAAGAATATAAGAATACCAATATTTCAGGTAACTAACATTTATTTTAATAAGCCTAATATTTTCTTGCTTTGTCTTACCCGCCTCAAAAACTAATCTGTATCTCCTTTGTAATTTAGCAGATGAAGTCATCAATGGCCCCTTGAAAGTTAATTAATTTGGTCAAGGTCACCATATGTTACATGAAGGTAAAGCAAATAATATTTTTATGTTTAGATCCAGCTTTATTATGGTATTTACAATGGGAAAAACTACTTAAAATGTGGTATCTTTCAAGATGCTTTAAATTAGATTTCTCAATAGAGACTATTCATATTGTCTTTGGTATTTCGAAGGTCTTTAATTAGATTTCTCAATAGAGACTATTCATATATTGTCTTTGGTATTTCGAAGATCTTTAGTAAAGGACAGTTAACTTCCTTAAAAGCAGATAACAGGTTATTTCATTGAACCATATGAAATTGCTGGTATACAACTTTCAACCTACAAAAATGACAATTTTATATGGTTCAGACTAATAGTTCTCTGTGTAGAAGAGCACAGCTCATTTGTCGAGTACAATTCACAGCTCACTCTGCAGTAATAAGGATATCCATCTTCCTTCACTATTCATCAGCCCTCCTCGCAGATGATAGCATTATCTAATAATCATAGGGCCAAAATATTTTGGAAAAAGCACATGTGGGGAAAAAAAAAGTCAAAGTTTCATTTCAACACATATATCTTCTATTTGGAGTGTAAAAGATGTAACACATTCCTCCGGATGGTTAGAAAGATAAGTTTGTTTTTGTTAATTCAAGTTCTCCTACCATAGTTTTATAATTAGTTAGAAAATTAATGATGCTCTCCATTTGGACATATCCAAATTGCCCGGAAGATCTTTTAGGATTAGATTGTGGATGTTCATCTTTAGCCAACAATGATGAAATTACAGAAAGTATCAAACGACAATCCATAGCAGAATTGTACGAGTGAATACAGACGCCTACACTGTGTTTTTCCTAATACCAAATAAAAATTAAGTACTCAAAAGTGTAACTGAAAAGTCCAAAAACTATATTTCAAGAGACCTGATTACACCAAAAAAAAAAAAAAAGGCTGAGTAAAGATTAACTATAAAAGTATCTAATAATTTACCACCATACAGTCCTGAACTATAAGATAAAAAGAATAGGTTAAGATGATGGTTTTATGTGTTATTTGGGAATAAGAAGCCTTATGCATTTCTATTATCTATCCCTCCCTCTTTCTTGTGCAATGATAGCTGAAGAGAATATGATACATTTTCCTTCACAATTTTTTAGGGGCCATTATTTATTCATTTTTCATATGTCTTTCATGATCTAGAATAGCATCCTATGAGTCATGCTTTTCCAGTAAGTCACTGTGGAACAGACACATAGATGAATATATTTTTTGATGTAAAATATGTTTTTTAATCATTGAAAATTATGTTAAGGTAAAGTGACCTTGGATAATATAGGGATTTTTTCTATTTAAAATAGATTACTGGCTAAAGAAATGTGATAACATTTATATATTTATCAAAGAACTGTTTAATCTTTTCCAAATATTAGGTATATAGAATATATATATTTAGAATATATATATAAAGAGAATAATATATATAGAATATAATTTTAGATAGAAGAATTCTCCCTATTTGAACTCTATCTCACCATAAATAATAGGGATGCAGGCAATATATTTTATTCTTTCTATATCTTTATGGAGGTGCGATGCAACTTAAGTACATCAATTACAATTGTATGTTTTAATATTATTTGAGAATAATCAATCAACACTTTAAAGGTGCTCTTCTGACCTACTTATATTAAGACAAGATATCAGATTAAGTAAGAATATTCTTTTTTTTTTTAGAAAATGTAAAGCTTTGGCCAACTTGCAAATGATAATATTTTTATATTGAGACAAATTTTACATTATAAGCTAAATGTTGGAATATTTAGGTGCTAAACTGTTGAGTATAAAGGAATGAATATACTATTTAATCACTCTGAGTAATTCTACCAAGTAGCATCTTTCTCACTCAAGACTGGTTTTAAATCAATACTTATACACACATCTCCTACCCACCAAGTTTCCACTATTTTTCATATCAGGATACTTAATATATTTTATTAAGGTAAAGAAGGATAATAGTAGGTAAGTGGAATGAGGTGTTTATTCATTATTTCATTCAGTGAATACTTCAGCATCTGTAGCATACATGACATAAAATGGGACTAAATTATTTTTTTTCATGGAATTTACAATCTACTAGAAATAGCAAGAAAAACAGCATATAATATGCCAGAAAGTGTTAAATGCTATAAATAAAATCAGGGTGAGTAAAGGGGAAGGCTGTTGTGCCCTATTTTTAGAAGGAGTGATCAGTGAAGTCCCAAGATGAGCAAACATCTGGAACAAAGGGCTAGAGTGGCTGGAGCAGAGAGCTGGGGGATGGGGGGGAGGGTTTATATATAAGTAATGAAGTCAAGCAAGGAGTGGGGGGCCAGCTCCTGGAGTATCTAGTAGGTCAGGGCAAATATCAATGTAATTCAAAGTGAAATGGAAAATAATCAACATTAGAATTCAGGGTTGTGTGTTTGTTTGTTCTTACTGATGACATTTCATCATGAGGTTGTCTCTGTAAGGAATTCCTAGGCATCTATCTACAAGCTTTCCTACTTATCTGCCCCTGACTGACCCAGGAATCTACCCTAGGAGCCCTCTCAAGTACCTCAAGGGTACTTGTCCTACCAGCAAGATTCTGAAACAGTCTTCCATAGAGTAGGTTGAAGGTCTTAGAGCCTATCTATTGTAATTTTCAATGATTTAAAAACATATTTTACATCAAAAAATATATTCAGATATATCTAAGCACTTGGGTGGCTCAGTTGGTTAAGTGCTTCATATTTTTGTAACACTGTCAGATAGCAGCACCCCATTGGTCACTCAGTGAGAGAGCCATTCTAATGCATTTCTTTCCAAAACTCTTGGATTCATTCACTTTCTATGTCTGCCAGGTCTCTACTACATAGAAAGCAGGGAGAGAAATTCTTTGTGTTTTAGCCATTAGACAGAAATGTGCTAACCTCGGTATTCTCGCTAAATCAGCGTCCACAGGGCAGGCAAATTTCACTTAAATCCATAATGTCCCATGGACAGTTGTTCCATTTCCACCTATTATATTGGTCCTACCCTGCTCCTGGAAGATAACTGTCTTGTTCCCCATTCTCAATTCCTCCTTAACATATGAAGCTGCTTGGAACTGGCCCCAAGTTGTTCCACATGAATTTCATTTTTCTCATTATCTGTTTGGGGGCTCTTGTTTTATCCTTTGCTGTGTCTTCTTTTCTCTACATTCTGGGTACTCAGAATAGATAGCTGCTCACAAAAATATATGATTTAACTCTCCACAGACACATTAAGCAAATTCCCCAAGGCCAAGCTGTTAGTTGTTATTGGTCAACTCAGTAAATCATAAGTGCTTTATTAAAAATAAGGATATCTTCTAATGTTATGATAACATGGATTAATGGAAGAAGCACCTGAAATAAAAATATCAGTCGTAATGTAAAATTTCATCTCTAAATAATGTTCTGCTTAATTCATTTTAGGAGTATGATTAAGAGTTATGAATGACATGGAGAATATGAGTAATATTTAAAACAAAAATCTCAACATGTTTCTTATTCAAGTGCTAGATTCTCCATTTTAATCTAATTAAATATACAGATATTTACATATTTATCTTTTGAGAAATATAATTTAGTTGATTATAGATAAGATAGTAAAAGAACTATTAAAATTATCCATGTTGGATGGGGGATATTTAAACTATTGATAGGAGATGAAAATCCCCATAAAGTATTGTAAATAGTGAGTCTGAGCTTATTTAAAAATGCAGTGTCAGGGCACTTGGGTGGCTCATTTGGTTAAGCGTCTGCCTTCGGCTGGAGTCCTAATCCCAGGGTCCTGGGATCAAGTCCTGCATTGGACTCCCTGCTCAGCGGGGAGCCTGTTTCTCCTTCTCTTCCCTGCTCATGCTCTCTCCCTCTCTCTCTCTCTAAAATAAATAAATAAAATCTTTAAAAATAAATTAAATAGGGGCGCCTGGGTGGCTCAGTCGTTACTCGTCTGCCTTCGGCTCAGGTCGTGATCCCAGAGTCCTGGGATCAAGCCCAGCATCAGGCTCCTTGATCAGCAGGAAGCCTGCTTCTCCCGCTACCATTCCCTCTGCTTGTGTTCCCTCTCTCGCTGTGTTTCTCTCTGTCAAATAAATAAAATCTTTAAAAAAAAATTAAATAAAGAATAAAAATAAAAATGCAACGTAAGCAGATTTTTTGTAGTGATTTATAATACTTCTTGCTAAGATAGATGTATACATATTATTTATTTATTTAATATAAACTGATTTGCCACATATAGAAATGGTATTTATTATAAGCTTTGTTAACTCACACAAGCAATTTACATCCCTTTAATTATGGTTGTTTAGCAACAAGAGTTAAGAAATAAATTACAGTGTCCCTGGGTGGCTCAGTTGGTTAAGCAACTGCCTTCGGCTCAGGTCATGATCCCGGGATCAAGTCCCACATCGGGCTCCTTGCTCTGTGGGTAGCCTGCTTCTTCTCTGACCTCTCCCCTCTCATGTTCTCTCTCTCTCTCTCTCTCTGCTTCAAATAAATAAAGTAAAAATAAATCTTTTAAAAAAAAAGAAATAAATTACACTAGTCCCCAAAAAAATATACTAGTCCCTTACCCAGTTATTTTAAGTTGCCATAAACTTTTGAAAGTGGTGGATTTTATCTTACTATGTATTTTTTTTTTTACCTTAGCCTCAAACCTTAGAAGTACTAAAACAGGAGAAAAGTGTATTTTACTCTTTAATTAACAAAACTAGTTGCTTTTCCTGTCAGTCAGTGAATTATAATGCATCAGGCATAAATCAATGAGGAACTACTTAAACTTGCACCTTGTAATCAGAGCTACCAATTTTGGCAGCAGGCCACATAATCCAGGGCTAAATGTGCAGCATTATTTTATTCCAGTAACATATTAACAAAATGTACAACTGTTTTGACTTGGTAGATGATCTAACAACATCCCGGCAAAAAGCCTTTGTTCATTTTTTACACAAATGTCTTTTCCTTGATGATAAATGTATTTTGTAATTTTCATGATGGATCACTGGGAGAAATTAACTATACCCTTTTAGTGGTTTATAATTTTAATCTCACTGCTTTGGAAATGCAGGCTCCAATTCAACATGAAGTGAGATCTTTTGTATACATTGTTCCTGAATTTATTTATTCTTTTTGCTCATGATCCCCAATCCTGGCCAACCTTCCCTTCCAGAACCTATAGGCTTTATGCCACATGAAAAAAAAAAGGAAAAATAAGATATTTCCCTATGACATGATTTTATGACTGCTTCAGATGACTTCTTTATCTTGACTCATATTTCTATTCCAAGTGCAGAGTACACATGAATAAAAAGTGGGTTCCCAAAATACAGAAATATTCTGAGTGAAAGTGAATGATACAGTCACATAGAAATTAGATTACATAACTCAAGACTGTACTTTGATGTAAATGCCTTTACTTTTTCTGTTTTCTGTATATGTCCCACATCAGTCACTCTACATGTGCTGTTGTGCTCCTGTTGGGTGCTATGCTATACAAATTCTCCCTTAATTGTTCCCTATATTCCTTTCAGCACCATTACTTGAACAACTTCCAGAGTTGCTTAATCTCTCCTGAATTATAAATAGGCTCTCAAAAATGGGACCTCAAAGTTTCAGTCAATCATGATTTCCCACTCTTCCAGAATTATCACTGTCAGTTTTCTTTTTCAGTTCCTTTCTCTGCCCCACAGATATGCAGGCTACAGACCTCCAACTCATTCTTTCTAAAATTTGTGTAAATTATAGTCTACGTAGGGTTACTATCTCTACTGGGCTACCTCTTCTCATGTGTTTTATATTTCACATCACTCTACTAATTCTGTGTTCATTTGCAATCTAAGTGGTCTGGAGGTTATTTAGGAAAAAATAATGAAGGATTCTGTTATTTTAAATAGTTCTTATGGAAATACGATTTTTTAAAATTTCAAGACACCCTGGCCAACTGACCAAAATTAAGTTTATTACCTTTTCACTAAATCTGTCCCTTGTTTACCTCTTCACCTTGAGCATGGCTTTACAACTGACCCAAACCAGCTCCCATAACCATGGGGTAATATTCAGCTCCCCCTTGTCTTCTATCATCCAGTTTTGTTTGCGGTGGGTCTTGCACTTCCTCCACCTTATCTATTATAATGGCCACTTCCTGTGGGGCATCCGGGGGGGCTCAGTAGATTAAGCCTCTGACCCTTGATTTGAGCTCAGGTTGTGATCTCAGGATCCTGAGGTCAGGCTCTGCGCTCAGCGGAGAATCTGCTTGAGATTCTCTCTCCCTCTCCCTCTGCCTTCTCCCCACCCCTGCCACTCTCTCTTTCTCTCTCTCACTTTCTCTCTCTCTAAAATAAAATAATAAATCTTATAATGGCCACACTCCAGTTCACACCCAGATAATTACACAAGGTATCTAAGGAACCTACAAACTTCTTGATCTTTTCTCTACTCTGATGAAAGCTTCTCTCCCCCACTATAACCTCTCACGAATTTTAAATTCCAGGCATGGGAGGCTGTTATTCCCTGGTTCCAATCACTATCATAACCCTTACAGTACATTTTTGTGTCTCTTTTTTCACTGCAATCCCTTCTGATTGATAACAGAACAGAGATGATTCTGAGTTAATTAGATAATCCTGAGATAATTCTCCCTATCTTTACCTTTGGAGCTCTCTTACTCATTCAAGTTACTTCACCTTTGAAATTTCATCAGTTTGAAAGAATTTCAGTCATTATTGTTATTTTTTTTTATTTCTTAGCACAGTAAAATATTATCTTTTTTAATGTCCTTATCACAGCTATCCCACTCCATACTTTTGGATGTGCATTCCCACCATGAGATTATAAACTCACTAAGAGTAAGGAAGATAGTTTGCTCATGTTTTTAGCCTTCACAAATCTGGTAGAATGTATAGCTGACAAAGGTTGGTTCAGCTCAACCACAGATACATCATGCATATTTCCCTTTTAATATAATACCCCCTTTTTTCCCATATCTATTCAAATATTAACTATATTAATAGCACATTGGAGTCTCCCATCCTTCTGTGGCCCTACCAGCAATCATTGATCTCTTTCCAATTTTAATTTTTGGATATCATTCAATTTAGCACTCATTGTATACTGTGCTGTGTTATCCTTCATTTCATGAATTTTAGTTTCATCACCCAAGATTATTAAATGCTTAAGGGCAGAAAGCATTTATATCCCTATACTTCAGAAATGCAGAGTTATTTTTTTCTCAGATTGATTCTGAAGGGAATATTGTATATACCAATATATAAGTAAATGTAAAATGAAAAAAATACATTTTGCTTTACTAATATATCCGTTGTTTTATTATCAACAATTTCTTGAATAATCTAGAGATTCCAACATGTACATCTGGAAAAGCAAAAGCCCAACGACATGATGACTAAAGAAGTGGGACACCCACAGACTTATCTCTAATAGACACCATGTTACCCTTTATGGCAGAGGCTTACAGTAGTCATTCTGCTCTGGAGAGACTTCATGTCTAGTTATGAAAACAATACATTTAATGAGTGAAAAGTAAAGTTTGGTGCTAGAGACTTTTGTATCCATAACAAAAAAGTTAATTTTTCTGAATAAATGTCATTGAGAAATGCATTTATAGTTACAAGCCCATTACATATTTCTAGCTCAAAGCAATAAACAGGCTGATCAAATTAACCAAACACCATGAACAGGTTCCTTCATTCTACATTGACAAGGTCCTCTCCTTTTCCTTTATCATCTTTAGCATTTTCGTGCAATCTTGTCTGCAGTATAGTTCATATCTCCAAAGGGTAAAGGAGAGAAAATGCAACTAAATCAAAGAGCTCTCAGTCAACAGAGAAGTCAGCCCCTTTCAGCAAGGGCAAATTACTGTGTTATCTGGAGACCACAGTCTTCCTCTGCTCTTGAAGATTTAGCTCCAGATTTGGATGATGTTTATAAACAAAAAAGAATAAG
>CM053605.1:75724021-75736186 GCA_028646535.1 Procyon lotor | reverse complement strand
AGACCTCAATGTGAGACAGGACTCCATCAAAATCCTTGAGGCAACACAAGCAGCAATCTCTTCAACCTCAGCCGCAGCAACTTCTTCCTAGAAACATCTCCAAAGGCAAGGGAAGCAAGGGCAAAAATGAACTATTGGGACTTCATCAAGATCAAAAGCTTTTGCACAGCAAAGGAAACAGTCAACAAAACCAAAAGACAACTGACAGAATGGGAGAAGATATTGCAAATGACATATTATCAGATAAAGGGCCAGTATCCAAAATCTATAAAGAACTTCTCAAACTCAACGTCCAAAGAACAAATAATCCAATCAAGAAATGGGCAGAAGATATAAACAGATATTTCTACAAACAGGACATCCAAATGGCTAACAGACACATGAGAAAGTGCTCCCCATCACTCTGCATCAAAGAAATACAAATCAAAACCACAGTGAGATATCACCTTACACCAGTCAGAATGGCTAAATTAACAAGTCAGGAAACAACAGATGTTGGTGAGGATGAGGAGAAAGGGGAACCCTCCTACACTGTTGGTGGGAATGCAAGCTGGTGCAGCCACTCTGGAAAACAGTATGGAGGTTCCTCAAAAAGTTGAAAATAGAGCTACCCTACAACCCAGCAATAGCACTACTGGGTATTTCCCCAAAAGATACAAATGTAGTGATCCGAAGGTACACACGTGTACCCAAATGCTTATAGCAGCAATGTCTACAATAGCCAAACTATGGAAAGAACCTAGATGTCCATCAACAGATGAATGGATAAAGATGTGGTGTATATATATACAATGGAATACTATGCAGCCATTAAGAGAAACAAAATCTTGCCAATTGCAATGATGGATGGAACTATAGGGGATTATGCTAAGTGAAATAAGTCAGTCAGAGAAAGACAATTATCATATGATCTCTCTGATATGAAGAATTTAAGAGGCAAGATGGGAAGTCGTGGGGGGTGGGGGAGGGAAATAAAACAAGATGAGATCAGGAAGGAGATAAACCATAAGAGACTCCTAAACTCACGAAACAAACTGAGGGTGGCTGGGGGGTAGGAGGGGTAGGGATAGGGTGGCTGGGTTATGGACTTTGGGGAGGGTATGTGCTATGGTGAGTGCTGTGAAATGTGTAAGACTGATGATTCACAGACATGTACCCTGGGGCAAATAATACATTACATGTTAATAGAAAAATAATAAAAATAAATATAAAAAAAGAACTTTGCATCTTATTTGATCTCCAAGGAGACCAGTGACAATCAAAAACAGGGATTTAATGAACTGATCTGTATTTTTTCAAATACCATTCTAATTGCTATTTGGTGAATGGACAGTAGAAAGAACAAGTATAGAAGCATGGAAATCTCATAGAATGCTGTTATAATATTTAATGATGTCTGAATATATTATCTAGTTGGTAACTAGTATTTTAAGGATATTATTCTGGTTTCCCAAAGAGATCACAAAGATTTATTCAAATAAGGGACTGTGACAAAAATGTTGAGCTGTCAGTCAAAGCTTTTTGTTCTCCTTTCATGATGCTGGGAAGGGGCTACTCAGCCAAAGACTGTATTTCCAAGTTTCCTTTGTATCTAGGCACAGCGACATGAGTAGTTTTCATGAAAAGGCTATGGACATAGATGATGCCTGTCTCTTCTGGGTCAACGTGATTACAATGCGGGTGCATGATTATGTGGTTTATGATTTTCCCCTTTTCCCTTGTTTACTGGATGTTCCCCTCCTCCACCAGGGAGACCCAGGAATTCATATCTTTGAAAATGGCAGAACCTTCATTCTCCTGGGTCTTTGAATGACTACACAAAGCAGAGCCTCCCACAGATCCAACAACCAGTAATACCCATGTTAGAATGTTACTTGGCCAAGTGAATTAATTTTTTGTATTAAGCTCCTGATTTTTTAAATAGTAGATAGCCTTTCCCTAATTAACCAAGAACCCTTCCATGGAAGCAATGCCTGGGCCACGGGTTAGAGCTATTTTTCAATCAGTATAATTCTCCATATGTGTGCAAGTGGAAATTAATCTGAAGACTCTACTGGGCTAATGGCTGACTGAAATCTAAACCGATGGTCCAAAATCTTTGGAGATCTAGTTTAGAAGAAGACACCAAAGAAGGTGACTTTTTTAATTGTCAAAAAGCAGAGTCTGAAAAACTTATCATACAGATCTATAAGAAGCCGCAAAAACACATAATATAGAGGTTGCCTGCTTCATGATAAAACCAAGCATTAGAGATGAGAATTTGCTCCTATCTTTCTTTCTATCTAACCATCCATCCATCCATCCACTGAAGGGCAAATCTTTAGGGAATACTTCAGGTAACTTCAGACCATGTAACTGTACGAGTGCAAATAGCACTGGCCACTTAAAATATTTCCATTCGTAATTATGTTTGAACACTAAAATCACAGCTAATTTTTCTTTGTCTATGGGAACAACTTTGTTATCACGATCTTTTTATAGAAAGAACGCTGTAGGAAATATTCATGTATTTATAATCTCAGGGAACAAACACTTGTACCTTAACCCCAAATTTGCATTGAATTGCTTGAACAATCATCAGAACCTGCACTGTCTCAGTTTTTCACATAGCAGAATCTCGTTTGCTTGAAAATAAAGCCAATTCTATGGACAAGACAGATTGACTTCAAAACTTAGTTTGAGAAGACTGACGAACAAGGTTTTATTTAGGACAATACAGTATTTGAAAAGGAGCATCCATTTTCTTTTATGCTAAGTACGCTTTACATTTCGTTTGCATTTCTGCCACATTCCAGCAAGATTATATGTTCAGAGAGCTGATGTTATGACTAATTTCATTCACATTTAAGAATAAATGTAGCCCATTTGAGAGGGAAAAAATTGAAAACACTAAGTTGTGTACTAGAATAAGGAATAGAAAAGTCAATGGTTTTCTGCGGCAATCTAATGTAGAAGGATTTTTAAATCACAGGATGATTGCAGGAGCCATTTTTGGGTGAGTTAGTATTTGAGGCCTGGTACAGCACAAATAAGTACACAGAGGTTGAAAATAACTGAAGACAAAATTGGGAAATAGCCAGTTTTCCTATAGATATTTTGCTATTTTCTTTTCCCCAGTTCTATTACACACACACATGCTCCCCATTCCTGTGATTTCTTGCATGCCCAGGGTTCTTCTCTTCTGTTCTATAGATTCCTGTTCTCTAACACAAATTCTTCACTCATGATCATTATTCTTTTTACTCCCAATACATGACCTAATCTGACTGTTCCATCAGGTCAGGAATAACAGGTAATGTACCTCTCCTCTTTTCCATTTCAATGGCAGACATCATAACCAGTTGTAACAATCTCCTGCTGAGCCCTCTGCCCCCCGGTACTGACTCAATCTATCGTCACACAATATACTGTAGGCAGTCACTACCTATTGTCAGAATTAGTACCTTAGTGTCACAAGGTAACAAAGTTACTTCAATAAACAAATTAATGAAATAAATAATCCTTCCAAGGGTCTTCTCTTTTTTAAAATAGTGTATTATAAAACAGTGAAAACAAATTATAAAAGTTTAAAACATGCTTGTTGGTATTCACTGTGCAATATGGGCAAGGCAGTTAGAAAACAGCTACTAAATATACACAATGTGACAGTGACAATAAAAAGATACACTTGCCCATTTAGTTCAGCCGGCCAGCGTCAGGTGGAAGATTGGCAAAGAAGGGCCTGCTAAGAGAGAAACACCTGAAACGAGTTTTGATTATTAGTAGGCGTTATCTAGATCAACAATGGCATAGAAGTAATGTTGGAAGAGGAAAAAAAAAAAAGGAATATGATTTAAGTGTACCAGGAAATATCTCTTACAGGTTAAATGTTGATAGTTTTGAAGGAGTAAGATATTTCAAAAGGACCAGCTCAAGAAAGAATGATTAATTATATTATGTTGGCAAATGAGTATTGTAATGATGGTTTAAAATACGTAAAGAGAGTGTATCCAAGAAAAAAAATCATGAACAACTACCACCACAACAAAGTGGCCTTTTAATTCTCTCTTTCCACTCTGCCCCTGTTAGGTCTTTAGAAAGCTGAATGCTCATTCATACGTTGCCTATGTAGGGAATTTTGCTATGGTGGTATTTTCTTTTAACGCTTTTATCAAGGTTTTGTTATTGATAAAAACACAAGTCTTAAAGCACAAGCTCAGTAGAATGTAATTTTTAAAGCATTTATCCAAAATATTCACTTCAGTATACATTCTACACAAGAAAGTGGACGTTGTTATTTAATTAATGGATTTATAAATACACTATCTGGGAATGTTGGCTATAAACAGGCTACCCGTTGAGGTCTAAAAACACCGGTTTTATTACCTTATATGGTACAAAAACTTACTACAGACTCTTAAGATTCCTGGACATGTATTGATGTTTTGCCTAGACTTAGTACAAGGTTCTCTTTGGGAAAATATTTGAAAAGAGAAATTTGCTATTAATACAAATTATTAATTTAAATATGAATGAATATTTTGGTTTCCACTGATAAATTAACAAAGAAACAGATCAAATATATATCTACTGTGAAGCCTGAAATATGATACAAATCTGAGCTAAAGGAATTGGCAGTTCCTAGAGGAATGTTGAGGACCATGATGGAAGAATAAATGCTTTTATTTAGTTAAAAATACTAAGATTTCATGTGGCTGAATGATTCTGAACTAGGCCTTAACATTTGGGCAAACAGCAAATAGGTTCATAGCCTGAATTTTGGCAATATGAATCTTGGCAAATAACCCATTTTCACTCCAAGGATTCAGAGGAGATTAAAAACTTTGGAACTTTGTGCCAGAACATAGCTGTCAAAAGTATCACAATTGTATACTCCAGTTTAGCAACAATAATGTGATTTCAACACTTTCCCCTTCAAACAACTTTATAAAGCACAATTTCAAGAAACTAATGGATAAGTCAAATTATTTTCAAAGGTGGAAGTAGACAGAGAATTTACATGTTTTTGTGTTGCGCATCATTTTTTAAAAAATATTCAAGTCAGAGATATGTTAGTCACAAAAAATGAAACAAAAGCACACTACTTTTCCTAGTAGGATTCTTCAAACTTATTTTATTTATGGTAAATTAGATCAGACAGGTAAAAATTCAAAAAGAATTTCAGGTTCTCATATGTTGCTTTATTTATCTGTATAACATGCTATCATTATCACTCATTTCATTATTACTACCAACAACTTTAATGTGTTCAAGTACAAACTGCCTAAAATACAGAACATACTTTTTAAAAAGCACAATATTTTAAGGATCTTTCTTTTGTATTATATTATGATTCATGGTAAAAAATGATAATTTCCTGTGTACAGAAAATGTTTCACCTCAATGAATCCCCCAAATGATTTGAGACTCATAATAAATTAGAATTGCTTCTTCTGAACTGAAATGACTATAACTTTGATATGAAGTTCTGGGAGCATTTTACAATTATGAAAATAGAAAAACTCTAAGTAGAAATTTCATTTCTTGTTTATAAAGGATAAATGACCACATAGCAAAGATATTAGGAAACAGTGAAGATCATGTAGAGATAAGTAATTCGGGTTTCTTCTTCCTTAGGGAAATGAAAATAAATGTTTAAATCTACAATTTGGGGGCACCTGGGTGGCTCAGTGGGTTAAAGCCTCTGCTTTCGGCTCAGGTCAGGATCTCAGGGTCCTGGGATCAAGCCCCACATGGGGCTCTCTGCTCAGCAGGGAGCCTGCTTCCCCCTCTCTCTCTGCCTGTCTCTCTGCCTACTTGTGATCTCTCTTTCTCTGTCAAATAAATAAATATGTTTTAAAAAAATAAATAAATCTACATGTGGAGCTAACCACCTGAAGCTTTAAATTCTTCGTACAGTCTTTCATCTTTAAAAGTAGATGTTAATGAAAAATGTCTGCAGATGATGGTAGCGATGGCTGTATAATGTGACTGTACCAAATGCCACTGAATATTTACTTAAAAGTAGATAATCTTTTTATGTGTATTTCACCATATTTTTTAAAACTAGATGTTTCTTCACATATCTACTTTTATACAATTACCTAAAAAATACCTATCTAATCATATAGAAATAAGCATTGCGAATATATTCATCTGTTATTTTGCCATTTATTCTAAAGTATGTATTTCAAGAGTCTCCTCCACCCACTAGAGAGTAGAATAGTTAACAGTCTGCAGGCTTGGATATTTTTTTTCTTTAGGTTTTTATTCAGTCCTTACATACATATCAGCCATTAAAAATTCGACAGTTTACTTGATCAATGTAATAGTCAAGTTCTTTAATTCAGTCTCCTGAATTCATTTTAAGCATAATAGATACAGTCGTAACCTAAATATATTATCGCTCAACTCTAATATCTCTTTCACACTGTAGATAAGAGTAATGGTGAAAAAAATATATATAAAAATAAATATTTTTCTTAAGTTTATAATTTTCCCCATGAAATTTTTTCTCAGAAATATACATATATTAATAAATTTTAATTTTAACATTTAATCTAATCTTTGCGATGAGACTATCATGGGAATGGAAACTTAAGTTGTTGCCTTGCCTTGTAGGAGCTATGGGGTATTTCTAAATAGCGACATACACTGGCCCTTTTCAGAGCAACAAATCATTTAAGTTATGAATATATAAATAGGTGTGGACTCACAAAGTGAGTTTCTTTCTGAATCTATTTCTCTAAAATTGTCTTGAATGATCACATTGGCCAAACTAGAAAACTAGTAAAAGTTTTTCAATTATAGTTGATCTTCAGGAAAATAAAGGCATCTCTTTCAATCTCTGGTTTTGAGATGAATGGAGTGAAGTTGTCATCACAGTAGGATTTAGTGGTTCAAATCTCTGCTCTACCACTTGTTATTCATGACCCTGGGTCACTATCGAACCCTTCTGTATTTCTATTTCTTCATCTGTAAAATAGGGATAATAGTATTAATTATTTCATTAGTTTTGGAGGAGATTAAATGAGTTAAAGCTCTCTTAGAACAATGTCAGACACACCATTAGCTTTCATAAATGTTATTTTTCACCATAACTCTTATCTACAGTGTGAAAGAGATATTAGAGTTGAGTGATAATATACTTAGATTACGACTGTATCTATTGCGCTTAAAATGAATTCAGGAGACTGAATTAAAGAACTTGACTATTACATTGCTCAAGTAAACTGTCGATTTTTTAATGGCTGATATGTATGTAAGGACTAAGTAAAAAACTATTTAACTGCATTTTTTTTCGGGATGTGTGCTTCTTTTAATATTGTTTTTTGGAATTTTGTTTCTTTCTTTGTTTGCTTTGCATCTTAAGCACAAGAAGGTAGAGGGTAACTTCTAAAAGTTCAAATTTACAAACACTTATCTTTTCTCCCTATTCTTCCTTGTTGCATTATCTTTGACAAAGCTTTTGTGCCTTGTTGTGGCATGTTGTAATTAGCAACAATTAATCAACCTTGCAAAAAAACTGGTACAAGGCTGATTTAACCTCCATTTTTTTTTTTTAATTTCCTCTTTTTTCCCCTTTTCCTCTCTGTATCTTTACAGCTTAGGGTTTGGGAAAAGCTTCAGACAGCAGGGATTTTGTTTTAATACACACTTACCACAAATCCAATGGATGTTTTATATAAGATTTATTTTCCCTATAACTTCATAAAGCTTTGATAAAAATAATACTTATCATATCTCTGCTTTCTGAATTGGGTACTTCATTTAATCAATGCATAAGATTTCTTATTTCACTCTTAGTGTGTGATTAAGACTACCATTATTATCAAGCAAAGTAAATATAATAATTTTCTTTTAGATTGTCTAAATGAACAGAAAAAAGTGATTTCCATACAAAATAATGATTTCATAGTTAATCAAATATGTATGTTATGTAAGTGGTCTACGAACAGGAATTACTTCTAGTTTTCATACTTTTACTTTCTTACTGCTTTGCTGATCATCTGCCCCAGAGTGAATCAGTTAAATGTCACTGATCAATTAGTCCTATATCTAAAAAAAACTTAAGGGTGTAGAATCAATATCCCACTCTGGAAATCATATTACAAACCCTGCCCTTGAAATTTAACTATCCAAAATAAGGACCCGAGAAGAAAGATTAGCTCCGCCAAACTCTTAATATTATAAATAAGAACAATATTGTTATTATTTAAGTGTAAGGTGATTAAAAAATAAAACAGACTATATCTAACAAGTGTTGCTTTGCTTGTCAATGTATTATTTGTTCCTTGAGTGTTTCCCTTATTCTCTTTATTAAATCACTGAGGACTCTGGTTACGGAATAGATTAAAGCAGTAACTGGCACTTCTATTTAGCAGAGACTGTTGTTTTTTGGTTTTTTTTTTTTTTTTGAGACTGTTGGTTTCTAAAATGTTAAACTCTACATATTACAAAAAATAAAATCTATTTATTTATGAATAATATTTTTTAAGCATCCTTATTGACATTACCTTGTGATACTAGAGTTTGTAGAAATGGTCAAAGCAATTCTAGTTTTTGACGTATATAACCGGCTTTGGATTATGTTTCCCTCACGATAGATTCCTTATGTGCCCCGATGAATCACTTCATCTCCTGGCATAAGAGATCCTTTACTTCAAGATTGCCTTCACTTATGTCCCAGGAGGACTCTTGTAGTCTCCCATGACTGTGAGGGTATCTGCAACGGGCTCTGGTGCTCCTCAGTTGGTGCTCCATGGTTAGAGCCGCCCATTTTCCCTTGATTATAATCATAATTTCACTGAGCTATATTAGCATAAGATTGCCTCTTAAAATTACTCAATCACAAAGGAACTCTTTTAAATTCTGAGACTCTTCTCATTTCCCTCTAGTCTGATCTCCCACTTAGGGGCATTTTCACTTTCCATTATTAATATAACAGCTTTATAATTATATAATATTAATAACAGCCTATATATTATATGCATATTTCTATTAGAATCCTTGAATGGATATGTATAAAAATCTATTTGATAAGAATTTCACCCATCAGCAGTCATTATGTTTTAATACTTATATTAACAAACTAATTTTCTTCAAAATGATAAATTTTCATAATAATGACCTGCAAAACTCTTTCTCCACTTCAGTATAACTAAGCATTTTGCAACACCCTCCTTCCTTCTGAAACCCTCCTGAACATTCTTGCATTCAGTTAAAAAACAAATAAAACAACAGATTACTTGGCTCTTTCATTTTATATCAGTTTTGCTGCCATTGGCCATATAATGAATAACTACGAATGGTAACGATTTGCATAATAGATACTAGTTTAGTAATTCTTTTTGTTACAAAGGCAATAACTTTACTCATATTTTTATTTTAATGAGCTCCACGTTTTTCTCCTCTGATAACTTCAAAAGCTGGAGTCATGAAATAATTCAGTATCAGAGAAAGAAGAAAGTCAAGTGTCACCATTCACAAGAAAACAAAACTAAACACTGAAATCACTAAGGTATGTATTTTTGAGAAAAATTTATTTTTGATATATAAATATATGCTAGTTTCTGTATTTCAGATTCTTTTAAGTTGATTTTCATCTCGCAATTATGCTACTTTTGGCAGATATATCATGGTAATAATCAATTTATAGATCATAACCCATTTTCTCTTCTTTAGATTTATGTACGGAATTAAATCTACTGTTTAGATGCTTACATTTTCTCTTACATGCTGAAATTCTATAATTATTTAAAAATTGTGAATATCCAGGGCATCTGAGTTGTTCAGTTGGTTAAGCATCCAACTCTTGATTTCAGCTCAGGTCATGATCTCAGGGTCCGGAGAACCAGCCCTGCATTGGGCTCCGCACTGCTGAGCATGGAGCCTGCTTGGAATTCTCTCCCTCCCTCCTCCTCTGCCCCTCCCTCGCTTGGTCATTCTCTCTCTCACTCTCAAATAGAAAGAGAAAGAAGGAAGGAAGGAAGGAAGGAAGGAAGGAAGGAAGGAAGGAAGGAAGGAAGCAAGGAAGGAAGCAAGGAAGGAAGGAGAGAAAGAGAGAGAAAGAAAAGCTAAAATAATAATAAAAAAACTATGACTATCCAGTGTTTTCAATTACAATACATGTTTTCAAGTTTTATCCTAAAATATCAATGCCAACAGACATTCTTTTTATCCTCTGAAGTAAAACAAATTTATCCAGCAATTAGAAAGCTGCATAAAGTTTATAACCAGTTATACTAAAGATATAGCATATTTGTAAAAAAGTGGCTCAAGACAATAATATGGCCAGAAGTTAAAGCACTATGAAAGAACGTGTACTTTATGTAACCTAAATAATATCTAAGAACTTAGTATATGAAAATATTAATCATACATGGGATATTTCTATACAATGGAGTTAAAACAGCTCCTCATCAAGATTTTAAAATTTTATTTTGTAAGGCACCTGGGTGGCTCTGTTGATTAAGGGTCTTCCTTGGGCTCAGGTCATGATCCTAAGGTCCTGGGATCAAGCCCCGCATCCGGCTCCCTGCTCAATGGAGAATCTGTTTCTCTCTCTCTGCCCCTCAGTTCACTTGTGCTCTCTTTCTATCTCTCTTTGAAATAAACAAAATCTTTAGAAATAAATAAATAATAAATAAAAATTCAATTTATACCAGTCATCTTTGCTCAAATTGAACATTAAATTTCACTTGCCAGTTCTTACTTGCTGCAACAGTCCTATTTTTAACACATTGAATTAACAGGTTTTCTTCATAAAGAAAGTAATTATCTTGGTGTTTAAACCAACTAAGCTGAACTTTACTCTTGGACAATCCTTGTAGTCTCACACATGCAGAGCTAGGATATTCCCAACAATGAAGTAAAGGTATATGTTTATTTAAAATAACAACAATTAGGCTAACAAATTAAAAAGCAATGCTTTTTAAATACACACAACAATTAAGAGTGATGTGTGATGTGTGATGTGTGTGTGTGTGTGTGTGTGTGTGTGTGTGTGTGTGTGCGTGTGTGTGTGGTAGCTTACTGAATTGGCTGTCATTCCTTTGGACTCACTAATATAACACTTTACTGAAAATCTATTTAATAACAGTACATTTAAGACCAAGATAGGTGGCAATTTTCTGTAATCAGTGCAACTCTACTTAAAGCTAAGTCAATCAATATGGTCTTTCAGAGCTACCTTTCCGATGACACTTGCAACTTTAGTGGTCTTTGGGTATTTGGCACCTTGGTCCCTACCTATCTTTCATTTTAGGATTTTAGTTTTCAGGTTCAATGTTCTAAATTTTCTATGACATCACTATGAAGAATGCAAATCTTTCATTCATCTATGCTTGAATACTCCAAGGAAGTAAACTTCCATCTTCCATTTAATATTTAGTTACAAGTGGAATCTTTTATTCTCACACAGCTTAGACCTTTTGCCTTTATAAATGCTATTTGTGAAACAATTATTTATTTTTTAACATTTCTAAATCAACCATGATTGAAAAAAATCCAGACCTTTACCTGGTGTTTTAATGGAAAAATCTCTAAAACCCTTAAACATCTAGTACCACTCACACTTGGGGCCACTGTGTTATCACTTTTTGTTTGTTTGTTTAAGATTTTATTTATTTGACAGACCAGAGAGAGAGAGAGAGTGCATGTGCCTAAGCAGGGAGATCAGCAGGCAGAGGGAGAGGGAGGGAGAGAAGCAGGCTCCCCACTGAGCAAGGAGCCCAGCCTGACACTGAAAAGGGGCTCTAACCCAGGACCTGGGGTCAAAACCTGAGCCGAAGACAGACACTTAATCAACTGAGCCACCCAGGTGCCCCATGTTGTTACCACTCTTAATACAGGTAAAACAGGGGTGCCTGGGTGGCTCAGTCATTAAGTGTCTGCCTTCGGCTCAGGTCATGATCCCAGGGTCCTGGGATCGAGCCCCGAATTGGGCTCCCTGCTTGGCAGGAAGCCTGCTTCTCCCGCTACCATTCCCTCTGCTTGTGTTCCCTCTCTTGCTGTGTTCCTGTCAAATAAATAAAATCTTAAAAAAAAAAAAAAAAACAGGAAAAACAATGTCCAGTTTATTATCGATAGCTGGCAAAAATTCTATCCCCTGTGCAAGACTTTTTATAAGAGATTACATTTTCCTTAATGGAAGATATATATTTTTGTAGGTCAAAAACTTCAATA
>CM053605.1:75682389-75723921 GCA_028646535.1 Procyon lotor | reverse complement strand
CTACATACACACACACACACGTATTTATATGTACATCCACATAGGTACTATATAACTATTACATTTATAATACAAAATCATCCTGCTTATTTATGATGTTAAGAACACAATGCTGAGTGGTCTATATACAATGACTTTAATCATTTGCCTCCATAAATATTCTGCTCTTCTTTTAGAATTGAGGAAATGGACATAGAACATGTATATTTCTTGACCTAACTCACATAGGTAGGAAGAATCAGAAAGAAGATCCAAACTCAAGTTCACGGATAACAAAGCCTGTCGCTTTCCACGTCATCATACTTCTCTGTACATGGTAGTCATTCAACACTTTCTTCCTATTATTTGATTTTCATACTATTGATCCCAAACTTCAGGGACGGTTTCTAGAAAAACTAAGAAAAACTCTCTATTGCAAATGCAATAGAAGAGTGACAGTATATATCTTTGCCATTATTTTAATAACATTAGCCTCTTGAAATGAAAAAAGCCTTTCAATCTTCTCAAGGGAATATGTTCAATGTAAACTATAGTCTGTGCAGATGGAAAAGATGAAACCTGCAACAGGAAATCAATTATACAAGCATCAATTCAGCACATTAATGCCTCACCTTGCCCCTGTTAATAAAAATGGATCATTTTCCCAAAAGCCTTTTTCTCCACTCAATGTAAAAGCTATTCTTAGCAAAAATGAATATAGTGGCTTCTTAAATAATTTTTATTTAACATTCTTATGATCTAACATTTCGGATGGTTGAAGAGAAAAATACATAAAGAAAGAAAAAAACCCACCATGATTATGAACATCTGAGTACTCCACGTATGCCCTTGCAGTATAATGCTCGTGGATCCCACACTTATTGAAAAATGTGTACGCTGTTTGACTTGGGGAATGAACGTTGTCTGTGGAAGGCTGACGTAACTGGGTGGAAGTTATTTATCCACTGTCATTTGCTAATAGCCCCAGTGGATTTGGGCATGATGTTGTACCTGTATCTACTTTTTCTTCTTTTTCCTCAAAGCCATACTATGAAATAACTGGAGTCAATGCTCAGGGCATTACAGTCCTCAGAAAACTATTGAAGGTGTTTTAATTGTTAAGAAGAAATTTGCTGACAATTTTGCAAACCATTATTTTAATTTCAGGGAGTCCCAATGCTAAGATTGAACGGTAAGTCTGACTTGGTAAGCTCTGCTGGATGGATGAATTTCCCGGACACGTTAAACTTTTTTAATAATAGAAATCATATTTCAATTTTATTTATATTTAAATCTTCTTATCATTTTAAGAAAAAAACCATATTCTAAATCATAATTTTTTAACTTACTGGTGTTCTATCATAAAACAGAAACTGTGCTAGAAATTCAAGCAGTTTTAGTAGGGAATTGGTTAAAAAGGTGTCTAAAAGCTTCAAAAAAGGGTAAAAAGAAGAAATGAAGGGGTCTGAGAGTAGCAATAGTAAAATAGAGCTGGTTACATAAAGACCAGGAATCTGCTACCGTTCCTGGACCAGAAGCCAGTGTTTGCTGCTGGTCTGCTTAAGTTAACAGGAGCTCCACTGCTCTGGCACTTCTGAAACCCATGGTGGCCTCTGAGCAGGAATCTCGGAGCCTGTATTCCCCCTGAGTGTGCTGGACAATCTTGGACCTCACTGACGCATGCAGACACACCCAGTTGTTCTTTATTCACTGTCTGCTTCTGCTGGAGGCTCTACCAGGAGAAGAAAAAAAAAGTTTTCCTTTTCCTTCCATGTTCCAATCTTCTGGCAGTGACTCCAACTGGCCGAGCCTACTGGGAGGCTGGGGAAAAGTAGCTTGGGGAACGCAGCTTTGAGGAGAAACATGGAGCAGAGAGGCAGAAGAAACAACTCAGCACAATTTATTTTATTTTGTCTTATAATTCTATTTTATTCTTACCGCTGATTCATTGAGATGATATCCGCAAAGTGCCTTTGGCAGTGTTTTGCCCATTATACAGACATACGAGAAATGTCAGTACCATAGGTGAAGGTCTTTCTAAAATCAGTTTATACTCCTTGCCTTCTGAAACAAACGAGACTAAATATAATTTAACTTTTTCTTGATGTCTCAAGGTAAACTTTGGAATATCCATGCTTACACTGGGACCATTGCCTTCAATGACTTTGAAATGCAGCATGATTCTTGTCCTAATGTTCATTATTCCACACTACTATTATTTTAAGGTCTGTGTTACCTGGTTTTCTTTCTCTGTGTCTTATTGACAATCAGTCAATGATAGCTTTGTACTCTTTTCGGTGTACACTCATTTAGCAATATCCTTACTGCTCCTAATTTTTTTTACAATTTATTACAATGACAATTTATTACAATGTGTCCGGTATCAAGATAACCAAATTTTCTAAAGTCAAATTTTACAAGAGGAAATTTAAGTGAATACCTGTGAAGAGGGTCTTCCCCATGAATAAATGTACCTGTTCAGAGACCATCTTTGTCTATTCTACCTTCTCCTCTGTTTTCCGGAGTATGGTTGTTTGCTAAGCACCCTCCAGGTAGATGAGATGTTAATGTAATACGGGCCAGTTAACAACAACAGGCTAATTTGTGAATGGCCTGAGGTGTATCCTGAATGACTCATCTCATAAAAAAAATTCCATAATTGAGAGAAATAAATCCTTTCTCTTTATGAACATAATCATGGCCTCTTTTTCAAATTTATAAAACTCTATTGCGCTTAGCAGATTACAAAAAGGAGCTTGTAGAATCAAGGAATCACACAAATATTTTATGCTCTGTCTCTAGATGTTATACTAAACGCATGTGTATGAGTCTGTGTATGTGTACGTGAGTATACATGGAACACATAAACACACATATATGTCATATATCACACAGATTGCATGCTAATAGAGGAATAGGGAGTTTCAGAAATTGAGAAAAAGAAAATGGGGAAGAAAATATTTTTAATGACCCAAAATCTAATGACATCATCGAAGAAAGTTTGACACAACCCTCTATTGCCTTACGGTAGGACATTATGACCTAGTACAATTAATTGTCCACAATCCAGAATAACATATTACTTTTATCTCTTCCTTCTGTAATTCTTTCAGTCTTACATTTTGGATCTTATATTTGTGATCTTACTCTTCGTACTGAAAATAATTAGCTCCCATGCATAATGATTGAACTTAAGCTTTACAAACATATCAAAGTTGCCTTTATCATGCTCTTATCTCTGAGTGGTAGTGGCAGCTGAAAGGGCATTCTCATACATAGACAGCATTGAGGCAGAGTCATACAGGCCAGAATAATATAGCTAATTAGTGACACAGCTCAGAGAAAGCCCAAATCTCTAGGAATCCATATGTTTGAAATTCCTTGGAATTTTATAACTGGGAGAAGCATAGAAAATAATTTGCATAATAATGAGAGTGAATTAATTTTCTATTGCTGCTGTAAAAAACTACCACATTGTAGCTTAAAACAACACAAATTTATTTCCTTACACTGCAGTAGATCAAAAGTCTGAAGTGGGCTTTGCTTGATCAAAATCAAGGTGGTCTGCAGATTTAGTTCCTCTGGAGGTTCTAGGGCAAAATCTGTTTGCTTGCCTTTTTCAACATCTCTCGGCTTCACCATTTTCCTTCACTCATTCTCCATCTTCAAATGAAGCCAGGAATGGCAAGTTGAGTCCTCACTTAGTATCACTCTGATGTTTGTTATATTTCCTCCAACATTGACTTCTTCCTCTCTTCTGTTTTTGAGATCCTATGATCACGCTGGGCCTACTTGGATAATCTAGAATAATCTCCTTGAAATAAGGTCACCTGAGTGAAAAACTTAATTCCATCTGCAATCTCAGTTCCCCTTTGCCTTTTAACTGGCACATTCACAGGCTCTTTAGATCAGAACATGGACATTTTCGGGAGGCCATTATTCTGCCTGCCATAATCAATAAAGGTAATAATACATATAAATTCTCCCATAGTTTCACTTATTTTGATAGGGACAACCCTACCAAAAAGGATGTAGTTGTTTCATTTTGTAGGAGAGGAAATAATATCCTAGGGCTTTTAGCTTTTATTGGTAAATATTTTTTAGGAATTATAAATACAAAACCTTAGAATTATTTAATGTATTTATTCCATAAAAGATGATTTATTAAAATTAAAAAGAAACTCTAGTATTTCCTTTTGGTGAAATGATAAAATCCCTAACATATGGGTTTAAAAGGCTTCAGTTTTGTGCTAAAGAGAAAGATCAAAGGATAGTAAAGATCTTAGATCCATTAAAGAGTTACTTTACTTTATATATATATATATATATAATTATTATATAATATATAATTATATATATATATATTACTTTAAAATAATTTTTTGGGCATATTAAAAAAAGAAATGTCCTAGTCAAAATTCAAGACCTCATGTGTCATTTATACTTCGTTTTAAAAGAACATCTCTAAAACTTAAAAGTGGTTGAATGAGATAGTTCTAAATGAATGAATGAATGAATTACATCTATAAACTATGTCCCCAGACCCCCCTTGACGTTACTTAACCTCTTCAAGTCTCAGTTTGCACATCAATAATGTAAATTAATATTTTTTACTTTGCAAGGTGATAGCTAAATAAGATAAGATGGGGAAATAATCTGGGACCTAACAAGTGCTTAAAAAACTATAGTGCATTATAATATTTATTATCACTTGTATTATTCCCATTTGCACAGGATCTAATGTTGAATTATCTGACAAATAGACATGGAGGGACATGACATAACAGTCCTCAATTTTCAGCTCAAACCATGTGTAATAGTTAAATTTTTAAATTTATATTTTAAATTTTTAAAATATTTCTTGCACTTGCAATTCATTTTCCCCTACATATTAGTGGGAAAAAATAGGAAAAATCACTCACTGCAAGAATTCTCTCAAATAGTGAACACCTTTAATACTTTGAAATAATGTATTTTAAAAAACCAATTACTATTTAATGAATTGTATGAAGAAATAAATATGATCCACAAGTTGATCCAACCCTTCAACTCCATGCTATATTGGCTTATAAATAATTTCTTCTCTTGCAAAGATAAGTAAACCTTCATTCAACGTGTGAAATTGTACAAGCGCTTTAGACTTCGTCATCTACAAGATTTGGAGATGATGATACCCATAGCCTTACTCTGTAGAGATGACAGTGCTAGGGAGCCAGAGCAGGGCCATTCAGTTAAGCGGTCTTAGAGACCTCAGGCTCACCACAGAAGTACTGAAATCAAATTAAGTTTTAAAAGTTTGTGATGACTAACTGCAATTACCAGACAAAATCTGACCCAGAGTCATGTGCTCTGGTTATATTATACTTCTGATAGTATTTTAATCCAATAAATTATATTTCTAAAATTATTTTAAATTTTAGTCTTCCAGTTGACTTAGAATGAGAAGAGATGTGAAAAATAAGTTTTTAAAGAATGGATGTTATATGCATTTTTTCTATAAATATAATAATTTATGTAATTGTCAAGGAACCCGTTAATTTCTCCCATATTAGGAGTGGTGTTGATAAAATAATTCTGTGAAAGTTTGATGATCTTTGCATGTTAGAATAGAGCACATGTGTAGTTGGTTTTGTTAAAGAAATAAAGATTTAATGTAGCTTTAAAGATAAACCCATATAAAATTAAAAGGATAGATTGTTAATAGTTTGTCATATGCTTTTATTTAATTTCATTAAATTTTTTAACTATGTAATGAAACTTTATGTGGATAATGAATTGATTTTTTTCTCATTAAATTAAAGCAAAACCTTCCTGATTTAGAGTTCTTAGCTAAGAGCAATCATATATGAGAACCAATTCTATGCTTTATATATATATACTACTTCTATTTATTTTTTTTCAAATTTCACTTAAAATTACCTGCTGTTTAAGGTCAACTACACAATGTTTCTCTAATTCAGTAATTAAAACAATAGGTCTTGTGTTGAGTTTAAATTGATGAGAAATTCTAGATTAAAGTTATAGACATTCCCAAAATTTAGAAGTCACACACACACACACACAGACATGAACACAAGTATTTGTGTATAATTACTAGTCTATACAATCTTCAAGAATTTTAAAACATAAAGTGGTAATAATAAATATACTTAACATTAAAGACATAGATTATTTTAAGGACTCAAGGATATGGGTTTTACAGAATAACATGGTTCCATGAAGAGAACATCTGTGTAATGAAGGTGAAAATAAATGGTAGCAATAATGACCTAAAGGCGCTGTTAGGCATATTGACTCACCATCGAGTGTTGCTCCTTGCTTTAACAGTGTGATTATCACCTTTACACTATGGGTATTGATACAACGTGACCAGAGGAAATCCTAGTCTCTGATCTTGTGTAATTGAGCTACACCAGGCCAATGTGGCCCTAAATGATTTACCACATATTTTCCATTTATTCTTCAAAACAACAAGGTAGTTACTTCTACCAATATGTAGAAGAAACAGCAAACTTCAAAGAACTATAAGAAAAGAATAAGAATGATAATATCAATACACTAAGAATAAGATGAATATGGATCATACATGCCTGGTAGTATTTTACCCAATATCATAAAGCTAATAAATGGGAGAAGAGAACTGAAGCCAGGGTCTGTATCCACAACCAGCTCTGTGGTGGTAATTGTTAAGACATATTCATTGTGGGGCACCTGGGTGGCTCATTTGGCTAAGCTACTGCTTTCAGCTCTGGTCATGATCCCGGAATCCCAAGATCTAGTCCGACATCAGGCTCCCTGCTCAACAGAGAGTCTGCTTCTCCCTGTGACCCTGCCCCTTCTCGTGCTTTCGCACACTCTCTCTCTCTCTCAAATAAATAAATAAATAAATAAATAAATAAATAAATAAATAAATCTTTAAAAAAACAAAACAAACAAAAAAACACATTCATTGTGCTTCCATTTTGCCAGGAACATTTTAAGCTGTTTAAAATATATAAAAGCATGTCGCCATCGAAAGACCTTTTGGTAGTAATTCCATTATTATTCCTATTTCACACTGAAGGAACTGAAGTAGAGAAAAGTTAAACATCTAGCCCAAGATCACCCAAATATTAAGTGACAAAACTAGAACTGGAGCTGAATTTGACTTAGCTCCAAAGGCCATGGTTTTAATTGTACCTTTGCTTTCTGGTAGATATGTCTGACTAAACCTATTTCCATATCCTCATTATGCATTAGGGCTGTTGTCTGCTTGTTAGCAATTCTGTTCTTCAATTTAAAAGAAAAATGCAAAGTTGTAAATATTTACTGAGCATCAGAGTGTCAAATAGAGAGTTCTGTGAAGTGTAGGGAGAAGGCCAGCACATTGCTTTGCTTCACAGTCCCTGCTTAGTAATTATTTGTTAATTGATTAGTGAGCATGCTACTCAATGGACTGATTGCAAAAACACCCTCGCGAGCTCAAAGAAAGGTAAAGATATGCTGCCGTGCACATTAAACAAAGGCAGAAAATGGCGAAACAAGTTCAGATTATTCTTCTTGAAATACAGCAAAGGCCACTGGACACATTTTGCAATTTATTCACTAGTCTAGACGTACTAAACCTTGACTTTTTCAGGAATATTTCTAAAAGGTACATTGGCATCATGTACTATAGATGAGTCCATTACCATGTTATGCTACCATTTATATTGTGTACCAACTTTAAATTAAAAGGATGTAAATGCATTACAAACATACTCTCAAATTAGGAATGTGAGCCCAATTTTATCAAGTTCTGACAGGTTAACATGCTGAAAATAGTGGGGTACGTTTTCAAAGCAGCGTGCTGTAATTTAACCACACAGCTCATGTTTATTTTAATGGTAGTTGCACAGCAAAATCACTACAAAACACTTTGAGCCTTACCCAACTGTATCTACCAAAGGAAAAGCAATATAATTGAACTAAAAAAGGAAAATAATTACTTAGCCTTAGCCAAAAGGATGTTGTCTAGTTTTGCTTAATTTCAATATTTCTATGCTTTAATAAAATATCACAAATAGGAACCACCATAAAAAGATTTTTTTATAGTTAAACATACTTAACTATATATTTCATGTATCATGATCCAAAAAGTACTGCATCTTGGGAAACTCAGTAAGCAGTACTGATCTAATAATCAATCAATCTTTGTCCTTTAACAATAAAAAATTCTGATTAGTCACAGCTGTATTAATTACAGTGTCAAAAATCCTGTGGCACAAAACTGGGAGATTTTTACTTGATTAGAGGGCCTCTTTTCTCAAAAACTACTAACATGATATCACAGACAAAATATGTTAATTTCACATTGGGTTTTAAAAATGGGTAGGACCACATCTCTAAATTAATGATTCATAAAATCATTTGCAGCTATTAGCCTGTAAGGATAAGTGCTGGTAGTTCTTTTCTTTCACTGCTTGGTGTGATACCATCAATTTAAAGTCTATCACGTATGGGAGATTTATATATGTCACATAATTCATCGAGGCCTGTCAAGTCTTTAAAGTTTGCATTGCCATGTACAATTACAAGTGTCACAATATGCAATAACATTCAGGCAGGAATTCTCTGAAACCCCTTTTAACTACCTGAGACCAATTATAAATTCTTTAAAAGTCAGTGTTTACCATAGTAGAAAGTGTTCCATTTTATTATACAACTTATGTGAAGTTGCTTTCAAGACATGTGTGCACATGGCCATACCCAGGCCAAGTAGAACGGACAAACAAAAAAAAAAAAAAAAAAAGAGAGAGAGAGAGAGAGAGAGAAAGGGAGAGAGATGCTGTGGGCAGCAGGGAACAGAGGTTCCTCCAGCCACTCTTTGTCAGGAGGCAATACAATTTCTCTGTCTGAATTTTATCTTGACACATAGAGAAATGATCACAGCTTTGTACTCTTGTTGCACTCTCTAATGAGGATGTGAACATGCTTACAGATTTTAATTCACAAGTCCTTACAACACCTTTCTTTTGAAAGGAAGTGATAAACATCTTTTAGTTATTAAAAATTCAGTTGATTATAGAGTTTACCAAAGGCTATCATGCATATTTATGGCAATAAAAATACAAATGGGCTTTGCCACTCTCTCTATGTACATCTAATATGTTATTGAAGGGTACTAGGTCTTGGACACTGGACAGTATGAATCGATGTGATTCTCCAGAACTTTCTTGAACACTTACAAGGCCCTCTACAAAGTGTCCCTATAAACTGTTTAATGCAACATATGAAATACCAAATGCATAATAGTTATCAATACACATTCTAACCTTGTGTTCCTAGAAGGCAGATAGAATTGTACATGGTGATGCAAGGATCATGTAATTTAGAAGAAAAATAATTGGAAAAAAATAAAACAAATGAATCAACATGATAGGTTGCCAGAAATGCAGCTAACTGGTAATAGATGTATCTAAGTAATCTCTGCTCTGCCTCAAAATAACAACATAAATGTGGCCAACATGTTATTAATACTTCTCTGTGTCTAGTTTGCTTAGACTTTAAACATATCAGTATAAATTTGAGAAGCAATATAATGAATGACTAGGCTATGGCCTTTGGTGACTTATCTAGCCCACCAAACCTCAGTTGCCTACCTATGGTGGGAAATGGGGATGGTAATAATTATTCCCACATCATCAGATTGCTGTGAGAACTGAGTTATTTAATACACTAAGGACACGGTGGCTAGAAATCTACCTGCAGCAATTATTTTCACTATCATAATTACCTGTGTGTTCCACAAAACACTAAGTTTGTTGAAGATAAAGTATTCCATTTATATTTATATTCCACAAAGAGTAAATAAATAAATATATTTTATTTATATTAATTAAAAATTAAATATAAATATATTGAGGTATAACTAAGAAATAAAATTATAAGATATTTTAGTGTCCACCATGATGATTTTATACATAGAAATACAGAGAGATAATAGAGAAATACAAATATATATTCTAGAAGGATTTCCCCCATCTAGTTTTATAACCTCACATATTTGTCTTTTTTGTTTGATGAAAATATTTAAGTTCCACTCTCTTAGGATACAATAGTTCAAAAACTTTTGAGATATGACATTTTAAAATCAAGTATTTTCCCCCTCAGAACTTGGGTCCAAGAGCTTTTAATAAACTAATATGCACTGTAAACCCCCAAGGAGAGAATACAGCAATGTAGCGCTATCCCAGGATTATTTGACCACAGAATCCTCATTTCAGAAAACATTGTGTAGGAAGAAACTTATGCCAAAGACATTCTGGGAAATATTGAAAACGATGATCTCTGTGCTAGCTGGGTTTTATGATATTAAGATCTCAAGTGTTTCCTATGAAACACCTGTCAGAATGTTGCCTTTCTCCATTCTAGAATCAATAACAATGAAACAAGGGGAACGTATTTAGGACAGTCGCAATATGGACCCAGCCTTCACTTGCAATTTCCCTGTATCAATTTCCCAAGTGGCATTGAGGGTTTGGGAGGGCAGGTTTATTTCAGGTTTGTGTCTTCCTTTTCTGGAGCTTAGATTCCTACTAAGGAATTGAGACTTAACCCTTGCAACCTTAGAGTACTCAAACATAGATGTTGAATTAAGATTGAGGGTCACTTTACCAAATAGTCTCTTCAGCCATGATGGCTCCGTGATACATAACAATAATCTGATCAGTTGTTACAGTAATCAACAATCCTTTTGTCCTCTTTACCTTTTCTTAATTGCTTAAAATAGACCCTAATGAAACAAATGTCTAGAATTATTTAGAGTTGATTATTTTTTTCACCATACAAAATCATTACAATATTATTGACTACATTCCCCATGCTATACTTTTCATCTCAGTGACTTATTTACTTTAAAACTGAACGTTTGCAACTCTTAATCTCCTTCACCTGTTTTGCCCACCCCTGCCCCCCTCCTCTCTGGCAACCACCAGTTTCTTCTCTGTATCTGAGGGTGTTTTTTTATTTGTTCATCTGTTGTTTTCTTATATTCCATACATAAGCTAAATAATATGGTCTTTCACTTTTGCTGTCTAACCTATTTCGCTCAGCATAATACCCTCTAGGTTTGTCCATGTTGTTGCAAATGGCAAGATCTCATTTTTTTATGTCTGTGAGACATTCTATATATATGTATATATATATTCCATGCACACACACATACACATACACACACCCCATATCATCTTTATCCATTCATTTAATGATGGGCCCCTGGGTTGCTTCCATATATTGGTTATCATAAATAATGCTGCAATAAACATAGCGTGCATGTATCTTTACAAAGTGGTGTTCTTTTGTCTTCTTTAAGTAAATACCCCTTAGTGGAATTGCTGGATCATATGATATTTATATTTTTTTCAGTTTTTATTATGTTATGTTAGTCACCATACAGTACATCATTAGTTTTTGATGCAGTGTTCCAAGATTCATTATTTACATATAACACCTGTGCTCCATGCAATACATGCCCTCCCTCCTTAATATCTATCACCGGGCTCACCCATCCCTCACACCTCTCCCCTCTAAAGCCCTCAGTTTGTTTCTTGGAGTCCATAGTCTCTCATGGTTCGTCTCTCCCTTCAATTGCCACCCTTCATTTTTCCCTTCCTTCTCCTAATGTCCTCCATGCTGTTCCTTATGTTTCACAAGTGAATTTTTAAGTTTTTAAGAAAACTCCATACTGTCTTCCATAGCGGCTGCACCAATTTACATTCCCACCAACAGTACAGCAGGGTTCCCTTTTCTCTATATTCTCAAAACACTTGTTATTTCTTCTTTTTGATAGTAGCCATTATGACTTGTGTGAGGTGATATCTCATTGCAGTCTTGATTTGCATTCCCCTGATGATGAGCGATGTTGAACAACTTTTCATGTGTCTGCTGGCCATATGCATATCTATTTTGTCTATTCAGGCCCTCTGACCATTTTTTAATTGGATTGGGTTTGTTTTAGATTTTGTTGTTTTTTTATAAAACAAAAAGTTGTCATAAGTTCTTTATATATTTTGTTGTATACATTGTGTAAGTTCTTTATATATTTTTGTATAAGTTCTTTATATATTTTGGATACTAACTCCTTTGTAATTAGCTGATTACCTTATAATATAGTCACAATATTCACAAATTACTTGTTCAAACACTTTGCCACAGCAACAAAACCTGCCAGTGCTTCAAACAGCAATTCCTTAATTGCTGGTTCATTTTCTTTTTTCCAAATGATAATTTGAATTTTTATCTTTATATTTACTTCACAAAATAAATGCAAAATAGCCATTGCAATACAACTTCTCTCATTTTTTAGATTTTATCCTGCTTTCTTGTTTCACTATTTTATATTTGCAGTGAGTTTTCCAATTTGGTTCATACGTACAAGAGACTGCAGTCAGCATATAGCTATCTTATGAGTAGGTGCTATGTATATACATATTAAAAAATGAGGAAACCAAAGGTATGAAGACTGATCAGAGCTTCCTCGGTGCCAGGCTACAGGAGCTTAAATTCATTTAAATCTTCCCAGTAATACTATGTGCAAGGCCTTATTGTTATGGTCATTTACAAAAAAGTGACTCAAATATAGAAATTAAGTTACATGTCTACATGTTCTGGGATGCAAATGTGAACTCCAGCCATGGGCTTCCAAAGGCCACAGATTTATTGGTGCTGCATCTCTCTTCCTCCTTTTAGTTCTAACCAAAAACTCAACAATCTCAAGGCAACCAATCAGTCATTTACTTGCAAAATACAATGATAAAATGGAGAGCTTTTAAGTGGATATTTGGTCCAATTTTTTTAACTCTTCTCTGGTACCTCTGCATAGTTTCAGTAGAGTCATAATCTAAGATGAGTGATCAAAAATTGTATTATTGAACACCTACACTACCACTGTAATATGGGGGAAATTGTGCAAGAGATGACAAGCTGGAGTGTGAGAAAATATTAGAATTTTTATTTTAGAATAAAATAATTTTATCTTTAAATATTCGTATTTTCCTGGTTTTATAATCCTCATATTTTTATTTATTATTATATTTATTTATTTTAATTTATTTATCGATCAGTACAGCATGCTCTTACATTATTTAGAAATGAACATACCTATACTGAGATGCATGTTCATAATTATTATTACTTTAATGATGGCACACAGAAAAATGTTTTGATACACTGAACTAGTCTAAAAGGAATGGCATTTTTATTATAAGAAAATTTCACTCCAATTATTAGGGATAATATTAGCATGTTACAGCATCTATTTAACATTTATTGACAGTCTATAATATATCAGGCACTGTTCTAAACATAGGGATACATTAGTGAACAAAACAGTTGCCTGGAAGAACTCTAATTTAGGGCAGATAGACCATAGACAATAAACGTAATAAGTGAATCAATTATATAGCATGTGATGTGTGCTGTAGAAAAAAGAAGAAGGAAGGAAGGCTAGGGTCAAGGTCCAAAAGTAAATATTAAACAACCATCCTTTATATACCATATGATAATTGTGAAGAAACAAATAAAACAGAAGTGTGAAGATGACTAGGCCACAGGATTCACAGTTAGCTGCAGAAGGACACAATGCTCTAAAGGGAATTGGCACAACTATGTTTTCAAGTAACATAGGAAGCTAACAGGAAGCCACTCACGGAGAACTGACTAGCAACAGTTTTATATCAGTCTGGGCCTTTTCAGGATGGAGAAAACTGGGTTATTAAATGGCAGACAATTTTCTCCTCAACTCTACGGACTATGGTCTATTACCAGCTGAAACTTTCAAGTTACTCCCCTTTTACTGGCAGTATACTTAACATATAAATGAAGTAGCAGGCTCCCTGGTTTTCAATGACCTGCTTGCCTGGTTTTCCAATGTTTAATGTAGGCCAAGTTACTCTGAGCAAGAAGTCACTACTAATTATTTTATTCCTAGAGTGATAAATGAAAGAAAACCCTGAATAAGTGTGAATCCCAGCATTATTAATTAAGTCAGGATGAGTGTAATATGTAAAATGAGTGTAATAAAGAATTTATTAAAAATAATTTATCAAAATTGCAAACTCATCTCAACATGTGAAGCCTTCTTTTATTCTACAGTTATCCTTCTTTCTCAGTCTGGTGTTAGCACTTACTTGACAAAGTAAGCCCCAAATTCAAATCACTAAAGCAGAAAAGATGTTTTTAGAAAGAACTACCTCTTTCTCTCTCTCTCTCCCTCTCTCTCTTTTTTCTTCTCTTTTTTTTTCTCTTCATGAAAATAATGTGTATTGCAATAAAGAAGAGTTTGCTCAAATAAGTGAATAGGAAAAACAGGAACAAAAGAAACACCTAAAATTGTCATTGCTGACATTGCCTTCTGAAAGTTGGGGAGAAATTTTCAACGTAAAAATTGTTCGAAGTCGGGTGCCTGGGTGACTCAGTGGGTTAAAGCCTCTACCTTCGCCTCAGGTCATGATCTTGTGGTCCTGGGATCGAGCCCCGCATCGGGCTCTCTGCTCGGCAGGGAGCCTGCTTCTTTCTGCCTGCCTCTCTGCCAACTTGTGATCTCTCTCTCTGTGAGATTAAAAAAAAAATCTTTTTTTTTTTAAAGATTTTTTTTAATTTATTTGACAGAGAGAGATCAAAAGTAGGCAGAGAGGCAGGCAGAGAGAGAAAGGGGGAAGCAGGCTCCCTGCCGAGCAGAGAGCCCCATGTGGGGCTCGATCCCAGGACCACGAGATCATGACCTGAGCCAAAGGCAGAGGCTTTAACCCACTGAGCCACCCAGGCGCCCCAATAAATAAAAATCTTTAAAAAAAATAAAAAATTTTTAAAAAGATTGTTCGAAGTCATTTTTTTCGTTTCCTTTCCTTTCTACCCTCTTTTCTAAATACTGCTATCAACAATCCAAAAAAAAAAAAATTTGAGGACATCAGTAGAGAAAAAGTACCATCAGAAAAAAGTATGCACTGTCTTTGATCCTTGCATTTTGTAAATTTCTACTTGCACATAAATGAAGATTACTTGCATTCTTGCAATGTCATTTGTAATCCAATAGTTTTTCAATTAACAATTAATTTTTGTACTAACTAAAAATACGCAATAGAAGGGTTAATCAAAACATTCTGGACAACAACATCTATCCATTCAATCTTTACAGAAATGTGTAAAAAGCAGTCTGTCATACTCTGGCAAGCTAACTAATGATTGGCTTCTGGTATATCAGGCTGTTATGAAGCTAATAGCATAGTAAAAATCTTCTCTTCATGTATAAATTAATTGCATTCATATGCAATTCACATCGCTGTAACTTACTTTGCATTTTGATGCTTTTAAAAGTTTATGTGAAACTTCTTGCACCTTCTCCTTTTATGCATTCACAGCTTTGATTATCCATTCTGTAACCTGAATAAAGTGGAAGGCTGGAGTTCCTGGCAGTGAACTGCCATCAACTTGGAATAATTTGCAGAAAGCTTAAATGTTTAGTTAAATTATGGTTTCTATAATTGCCTGAAAGATTTTAAAGAGAATTAGATTTTTTTTTAATTTCCTGTTTAAAAACATAGAAAGACTAGGCCCTTTGTTGTGTACTGGTTTGCTTTCCAAGGAAGACTACTGGTCTTCCTGCAGTGCTGAGGTGTCTGGTTGAGTTCTAAAGTTGAAAACATGGGATTTTAGACTACTTTTTTTTTAGATTTTATTTATTTATTTGACAGAGAGAAAGAGATCACAAGTAGGCAGAGAGAGGGGGGAAGCAGGCTCCCTGCTGAGCAGAGAGCCTGATGCAGGGCTTGATCCCAGGACCCTGAGGTCATGACCTGAGCCAAAGGCAGAGGCTTTAACCCACTGAGCCACACAGGCGCCCCTCTCCCTTTTTTTTTAGACTACTTTTAATGTATTTTCTCTTCTCAATACAAGTGAAGGTAGAGAATCACTTTACAAAGTGTTTCCAAAATTTGTTTCAAAATATGTTTATAAAAATGTTTACAACTGGAATCTAACAACCTGAATTTTCTGGATTTTTCAGTAATTAACTTATCCTTGTCAAAAGATAAGAAAAATGGCCTCGACCATCTCCATAGGACAACACATTTGCCATCAGAATTGACTTTTCTGTCTCTAATAAAAATAGTAACATCTTACAAGAAATCAGACCCTAAATAATTACAATCAGGTCTTTTAAACTCAGATGATTTTAAATTTAGGATAAAGTTATGGAGTCTTTTTTCCTTTGGGTTTTAAACATCTAATTAGGTCTCTGTTCATCTTATAATTAGAAGCAAAATGCTGTAACTTTCTTTTTTTCTTAAAGATTTTATTTATTTATTTGATGGGGGGGTCACAAGTAGGCAGAGAGGCAGGCAGAGAGAGGGGGAAGCAGGCTCCCTGCTGAGCAGAGAGCCCAATGCAAGGCTAGATCTCAGGACCCTGAGATCATGACATGAGCCGAAGGCAGAGGCTTTAACCCACTGAGCCACTCAGGTGCCCCAAAATGCTGTAACTTTCTTATAGGAAAGTTTCTTTTGGTAGGGATCAAACCATTAGCAATGTAACTTAAAAGGATACTGTGCTTATCCTTAAAACTTAGTGTCAAAGTTCTAGATGTGCCCAACTGATGATAAAATAACAAGGATTCTATGTGAATGAGTATTTGTAAAGATATATGGATCTTGACAGAAGAAGAGCTTGCTGTATAGCCATTAACATTTGCCAAACAAAAGTACAAACAGTATACATTCAGACAAAAAATACAAGCTGTTCCACAGTGAACCTTACCTATCAACTCTTAATGCCAACCAGAAGAGAAACATGCTATTTATTTTCTCTACCTCTGACAACTGACACCCGAAATTTGGCCTGTTTACTTTCATGAAGGAAAGGGTCCCAGGTAGGGTTAGAAAAAGATAAAATTGTCTTTGATTAACTCCTAACTCTTTCTTTTCATGATTCATCCTGAAAACCAATGTTGGCACCTTGCTCTTCATTAAGAAGCCGGTATGAGTCTGTTGTGAGTCAGAAAAATGTAATAGCTTTGCTATCAAACAGACAATGATATGATTCCCACCATTATCCCTTACTGGCTCTGTAAACATAATTAAGTTATTTAACCTCATTCAGCCTGATTTCTACTTCAAATCTACAAATCCAAATAGTGATCCCAATGTCAGTGGGCTGTGGAGATAATTAAATAAAATGATACCTGTATAAATCTAGTTGTCTAAACCCTAGTAGGGTCACTATACAGTTTGCCCACAATTCATGAGGTAATTTTCCTTTATGGGCCAGTTGGACATGCTGTGGCTTTCTCTTATTTCTGTATCAATGCAAGAAATCCTAAAGGAAAAAGAAAGGAAATAGGGAGAAGAATCCATTCAGGACAAGGGCTTTAATGCCACTGGTAAGGCTCCTTATTAGCCTACCCAAGTAGTGACATAAACTTGAGCTTACACTTGGAGCCCTGTTTCACTACTGAACAAGATCCTTTGTCTGGTACAGTTTGATGCCCTGTGTTCCCCACCGACATCTAGGGCCCTGGTGACATAGTCTGTCAGCTTTGCCTCATGGCCCTGACCTCTCCTTCTCACGAATAGGATAGACTAGATTCGAATATACTGTAGATCCAAATGTACTCTCATATTGGATCCTCTACAGATTTCTCTGGAGGACATATGAGTCAAGGTGCAGAATCTAGCCTATTTGCCAGCTGTTACATTTAGATATAGTGAAACTATTTGGACTTTATTTCAGGGGGCCTTTTTCTCTTTCTGCCACCTGGTTTCTGTTACCTCTACCCTAAAACTCCAATTATTTAAAGTTTTAGATTGCTTTCAGTGACAACCTTTCCAAAGAAGAATCAGAAATTGTTGCCAGCCACATACTTCTGACCAAGTATGTAACTATCACTGTGAAGATTTTTCTCCCCCAATGGTGTTCTAAAGAATTGGTGGGGAGGGGTAGGAAGTAGGGAAGGTCCACATCCTGTCTATTGGAATCTCAATTTTTACTCAAAAGAACCCTGCCCCACATTTTATATATAAAGTTCCTGGAACACAGTAAATATTTAATATATTACTTAATATATTTTGTTTTCTTGTCCTCCGTGCACCGATGTATAAAACTCCACATACCAAATCTGTCCATCTTACTCTCCATTGCAATTTAGCTGCCCCCAAACCAACTACTTGAAACTCTGTTAGACTACAGAGTAGAAGGTCAGGGAAATAGTGCATTAAAAAAATTAAGAGATGTTCAGGCAAGACATACTCCCGTTCCTGAACACTAAATTCTTTGATTTGTAAGAATACTCTCTCAAAAGGAAGAATTTCAGAAATTGTTGTAGACTACATGTTTTTGAGATTTGCCAAAAAGACTTCTCCTCATGTCTCTGACATCATGGCACCAAAGAAACTATATTCTCTACCTAAAAATAAAGCCTCTGAATGAGAAAGTATCTCCATGGCTGAAACATAGAAATAAGGAAAAACTAGATGACAACGTCAAAATGGAAAGTAATAGTTAGTTATTATTTAGAGCTTTTTTTTCTCACTTGTTGCCTATTGTTTCCATTAACAACCAAGAAGATACCCTGTTTTACTCCTCTCTCGAACCGATGCTGAGGTTTACTTGATGACCTGAATTGGCTCCTGCCAATCTCTCGATATTATCTTGCACTGGTCCTACACATGCATCCCAATCTCCTGACACATGGACCTACGTATAGTCTATTTTTCTCTACAAAATTGGAGGCCTTCATAATGTTTCATGTGTTACTCTGAATCCTCTCACTCGCTTCTATTGTTCTTCCCAAACTTCAAATCTGAAGGGTGTTCATAATGAAACTGAAAGCATGTGGAAAGACACCTAACGCTGTCAAAGGTATATTCAAACTGTAAAAACATTAAAATAATATTATCTATGTTTTCAGATTTTATGGCTTAGGACATTCATGCGCATACAGTATTATATATTCACATGCATATATTGTTTGTATATATGTATATATATCTGTACATATATAATGGTACATATAAATGTATTTTAAATATATGTAATTGGATATATATGTAAACATGTGCGTATATATATGTGTGTATGTGGGGGCGCCTGGGTGGCTCAGTGGGTTAAAGCCTCTGCCTTCAGCTCAGGTCGTGATCTCAGGGTCCTGGGATCGAGCCCCGCATCGGGCTCTCTGCTCAGCAGGGAGCCTGCTTCTCCCTCTCTTTCTGCCTGCCTCTCTGCCTACTTGTGATCTCTTTCTCTATGTCAAATAAATAAATAAAATCTTAATATATATATGTGCGTGTGTGTGTATAATATATATATATATATGTATGTATATTATTGACCATATGCAGATGTATATAATGGTTTATTTAGAAAGGTGTGAGTATGTATATGGGGGGGCACTGTGTGTCTGTGCCTATTCATATAGACAAACAGATATAGATATAATCTACACTGCAGAGCATTTCCCAGGCTCTTGAGCCAATAGTTCTCAACTGGGAACAATTTTGCCTCCCAGAGGACATTTTGGCATTGTCAAGACATTTACGTTCGTCACAAATGAGGCGGGGGGTGCTACTGGCATCTACTGGCTAGAGGCCAGGGATTCTTCTAAACTTTCTATTATATACAGGATGGCCTCACACCAAAGAGTTATCTAGCCAAAATGTCAACCATGTAGAGGTTGAGAAACTTTGCCTTACAGGTTTCTTTGCAAATAGCAGACACAGTAGAATACTTCAGTGTCCCGTGCAACACCAAGGTTAGGTTAGTATGATAGTACATCTTTGGTTGTAGGCTAAATTCTCATGCAGTTGATAATTACTTACATCAACTAACATAACTTTTCACAACTTATACTCAGCCCAGCATCACCTGAGAATGACAGTAGTTGATTATTTGGCATTAGGTACCAATGACTTATGCAGGAATACTACATGGTTTTTCTTGATCCATAACTGAAGAGACCACCTCAGGGATAAACATTAATCATCAGATGCAACCATGCTGCTCTCTGCCTCGTGCATTGTGCTATCTTAATTATGACTCCTTTCTTTTGACAATAAGGTTAAAAATATTAAGAAGTTCACTTGAGAACATATTTGCCCTTCCTTCTCGTGAGCATTTAACAATTACTTGATTGAAGATCTGAGCTGTAGGTAGCTATAATTTTGCAGACTCGTTATATTATTTCTGGCTTACTTAAGTGTTGACTCATTTTGTACTGTCTGAGAGCTGAAAAGAAATCGTTGGGGAAGGCTAAAAATATCTTTGAGTTTTCTTTGTATTGCTTCAATTTTATTTCTCTAATGTATGATAAAAATTGTATTCTATACACATAAGGAATCTCAAAATCTTTCAAAAGGGGGAAACTCTCTTTTCCCTTAGTGCTCTCAGACTTTGTCTCATTTGATAATATACACGAGTAGGTTTAATACTCAATCATTTCCCAAATGTAATTTGACTGTCGAATGGGGTTTAATTTACATCATGATACAATTTCTCACACCAGAAAGCATAGTAACCCTTTTTTTCTGAGGTTAATGGTGATCTAGCTTAAAGTCTAAAAGATAATTACAACGAATGTGCTTCAGGTGACAAAGTAGTTTTGACAATCCCAGACTATTGACAGCTTTTTAATTATACTTCTTTCCACCATCAGAGACTGTATGCCTTCTGCTAAATAGTTTAAAGGCCTGCCGTTGTGCCTTTAAAATTAATATCCATTGTAATCAATATTTTTAAGCTACTGATACTCTAGGTGCCTGAAATCAATCCACTATTCTATGTAACTCCCAAAATGAAATGAGAGTCGGGGTTACTAATTTTCCTCATCCATGAAATATAAAAGAATATCAACCAAGAAATACATAAACACTTTTGACTCTCTTTGTCTTCTTCATTCACTTGGTATTTTATGACATTTAACAATTTCTAAATTTCAGATATTTTTTGTTTTGGTTTGGTTTAAGTGAAAGTTTGTCAGTGGAGAAGGTCAGAATCCAAGAAAAGATGAACAGTCTAGGATTTAGTAAATTAGAATGGAAACAAACAAACAAAAAACAAAAGAGCATTTTATGCAGAAGTACTTATTCTTCTGCAAATACCTATGTTTTTTAAAACATATTTAACATTAAATAATAGGAAAAAGCTAAAAATCTCAACAAATTTCTTATTGTATATAAGTCCAAATTAATCATTTTTTTCTTCAAGTTCCAAGTTCCAGTTAGTTAATATACAGTGTAATATTAGTTTCAGGTATAGAATTTAGTGATTTATCACTTACATGTAACAACCAGAGCTCGGTACAAGTGCCCTCCTTAATGCTCACCACCCATTTAGCCCATCCCCTGTCCACCTCTCTCCTCACTGGACTCAGTTTTCTCTATAGTTAAGAGTCTCTTATGATTTGCTTCCCTCTTTTTTTCCCCATCATCATGTTTAACTGTTTTGTTTCTTAAATTCCACAAATGAGTGAAGTCATGTGGAATTTGTCTTTCTCTAACTTACTTTGCTTAGCATAATACTCTCTAATTCCATACATGTTGTTGCAAATGGCAAGATTTCATTTCTTTTGGTGACTGAGTAATATTCCAGGATATTTACAGATATATTTATAGATGTATGTATGTGTGTGTGTGTGTGTGTGTGTGTGTGTGTGTGTGTGTGATATCTCCATCTCTATCTCTATATATCCTACATATACCCCACCTCTTCTTTATCCACTCACCAATCAACAGACATTGGAGCTCTTTCCATAATTTGGCTATTGTTGATAATGCTGCTATAAACACTGGGGTACATGTATCTCTTCAAACTGGTATTTGTGTACTCTTTGGGTAGGCACTAAGTAGTGCAATTGCTGGATCATAGGTTAGTTCTATCTTCAACTTTTTGGAGAAGCTTCATACTTACATGGTGGCTACAGCAATTTTCATTCCCACCAACAGTGTAACAGGGTTTCCCTTTCTCTGCATCCCAGCCAACAGTTGTTTCCTGAATTGTTAATTTTAGCCATTTTGATAGGTATGAGGTGATACCTCTTTATAGTTTTGATTTGTATTTCCCTGATGATGACTTATGTTGAATATCTTTTCATGTGTCTATTAGTCATCTTATTATCTTTTTTGGAAAAAAAAGTCTATTCTTGTCTTTTACCCATTTTTTTTTAAAGATTTTATTTATTTATTTATTTGACAGAGACAGAGAGATCACAAGTAGGAAGAGAGGCAGGCAGGCGGAGGGAGGGGAAGCAGGCTCCCTGCTGAGCAGAGAGCCCGATGTGGGGCTCGATCCCAGGACCCTAAGATCATGACCTGAGCTGAAGGCAGAGGCTTTAACCCACTGAGCCACCCAGGTGCCCCTCTTTTACCCATTTCTTAACTGGATTATTTGTTTTTGGGGTATTAAGTCTGTTAATTCTTTATAGATTTTTGGATACTGATCCTTTATCAAATATTTCATTTGCAAGGGCACCGGGGTGGCTCAGTTGGTTAAGCAGCTACTTCAGCTCAGGTCATGATCTCAGGGTCCTGGGATCGAGCCCCGAATCAGGCTCCCTGCTCAGTTGGAGAGTCTGTTTCTCCCTCTCCCTCTACCCCTAACTCTCCCCTGTGCACACACACATTCACTCTTTCTCTCTCTAATAAATAAAATCTTAAAAAAAAATCATTTGCAAATATCTTCTCCCATTCCAAAGGTTGCCTTTTAGTATCGTTGACTGTTTCCTTTGTTGTGAAGAAGTTTTTCATTTTGATGAAGTCCCAATACTTTATTTTTGCTTCTGTTTCCCTTGCCCCAGGAGATATATCCGGTAAAAATTTGCTGTGGGCCAATGTCAAAGAGATTACTGCCTGTGTTCTCCTCTACACATTTAATGCAATCCCTATCAAAAAACCATCAGTATTTTTCACAGAACAAACAATCTTAAAATTTGTATAGAACCACAAAAGCCCTGAATAGCCAAAGCAACCTGGAAAAAGAAAAGCAAAGCTGGAAGCATCACAATTCTGGACCTCAAGTTATACTAGGAGCCACAGTGATCAAGATGACATGGTGCTCACATAAAAATAGACACATGGACCAATGGAACAGAATAGAAAACCCATAAATGGACCTACAACTATATGGACAACTAATGCTGGACAAAGCAAGAAAGAATATCCAAGGGACGCCTGGGTGGCTCAGTCGGTTAAGCCGCTGTCTTTGGCTCAGGTCATGATCCCAGGGTCCTGGTATTGAGTCATGTATCGGGCTCCTTGCTCAGCAGGGAGCCTGCTTCTCCCTCTGCCTGCTGCTCCCCCTGCTTGTGCTCTCTCTCTCTCTGAAAAATAAATAAAATCTTTAAAAAAAAAAGAAAGAAAGAATATCCAATGGAAAAAAGACAATCTCTTCAACAAATGGTGTTGAGAAAACTGGATAGCAACATGCAAAAGAATGTTTGCATTTTCTTTTCTTATACCATACACAAAACACTTTTTATGTATTTTCTTTCTTACACCATACACTTTCTTACACCATACACAAAAATATATTCAAAATGGATGAAAGACCTAAATGTGAGACAGGAAACCATCAAAATCCTAGAGGAGAATAAAATAATCAAATTTTTAAAACTTTTTTTCAAATTACATAATCCTGCATTATTTTGACATAAATTTAGTTCTATTTTTATAGGTTGGTATTAAGTCGAGCATCCATATGGAAACTGAAAATTTTAGTCACATATCCAGATGTTTGACTATATTAAATCAAGTCAATTTTTACTTTGGATTCTCATTTTGTCGAGAAAATAATATTCTTCATTCCATAAATTCTATTCTTAGCACCTGAGTCTTCATTCGGGGTCAAATTATGATCTGATAGATGAAATATCTATTCTTTGTGGTTTTTATGAAGAAATTGAATTGTAACCTAGTCCACATCAAACTACGGTAATAACAGTCATAATATTTAGAGTCATAATATTTAGGGAGACTACCTGTTCTGCACCATCATTTAACAGAAAAGAAAAATGATGCCACAAGATATTAAATGGCATGTTCAAGATCACACAGTTATTTAGTGACAAAACTTAGTGAAGTGTGCTTATCTGGCTTAGTTTTAGTATTCTACCATACCACTCAAATTCATAAAACTATTATTCATTTACCTTTCCTGGACGATCCATGGCATTTACAATCCACTTTTAGAAATTAAATGGACAAAATCCCCAGAAATTTCAGATTTTACAAAAACAGGTAAAATCAGTAGAGTGTCTATAATAGTGGATCCAACACTTTTCTGTGTAACATTCAACAAAATCCTTAATCTGTCAGGTCTTTAACTTCTCCAGGCTTCAACCTTTCACTAGTAAAAATGGAGCTAAGTTTGGAGATGATTATATAATATGGTATCTACAATGTGGTTATTAGCATGTCTGTGGCATGGGGGGGATTACAAAAGGCATGGAGGTTAGAAAATACTCAGCAGATTTAAATAGAAGGAAACAGAATGAATGCATAATATACATATTTTTTTAAAGATTTTATTTATTTATTTGACAGAGAGGAGAGAGATCAAAGTAGGCAGAGAGGCAGGCAGAGAGAGAGGGGGAAGTGGGCTCCCTGCTGAGCAGAGAGCCCGATGCGGGACTCGATCCCAGGACCCTGAGATCATGACCTGAGCCGAAAGCAGAGGGTTTAACCCACTGAGCCACCCAGGTGCCCCTATAATATACATATTTTTATTAAGTACCTACTATGTGCCAATCACTATGCTCATGCTGAGGATAAAATACTAAGGTTTTGGCTATGAAAATAACTTGTTCAATTTATTTAACCTATATGGCTGCAAACAGGATTCAAATTCATGATTTTTTTTTTCTTCTCAATAAGATAAGACAGGAATTAGACTAGAGAGGTGGGAAAGGTATAGTGTGGAGTCCCTAAAAGTAGCAGTGGGAAGCCATTAAAGATGTTTAAGAAAAAAAAGAGCTCTGATAGGCAGACTAGTATGGGAAGATTATTATGGAGAATGGTATCTATTCTAGAAAAAAAATCACTTTATTGATAACAGGAAAAAATATTATAGTATATGGTAGAATATATAATAGAATTTAATAAAAGAGTGAGGACAGAGAAGGAACACATTGATCAATAAGAACTTCATAGGCATTTAGCATACACCAACAGGTAAAAAATTTACAGGAATTTTCTTACACAGGCAGTATTATAGCCATTGACAGAAATAATAAATCGCTTACCCTGTATTACAACACAGAGCTTGAAAATGAAAGAAAAGAGAGAGTTATGAGAACTTTTAAGGGAAAAAAGCTTGATAACTGACTAACAAGGAGCAACAGTCTCAGAAATTATTATTTATCATGTGAATGGGTTGTCTTAGGAATATTAATTGCAATTTAATAAAAAAAAACATGAGTAGAAAGATCTGGATTCCATAATGGGTAGAAGTTGGAAGACAAAAGATGATGAAATATATTTGCATTTTTGATGGCTTTGGTCTGGAATTCTAAGTATCATCCATTTAGTGGCATGTCTTTAGAAATTAACTACTGAATCATGAGTGATGATAGGGAAATTTTGATTGAAAATACATTTTTAGAGTTCGTTTCATAAAAGTGTAGTTGAAACTCTGTAAATGGATACCTCACTAAAGGAAGAGGCATGTCAAGTTAAAAACTGTTGTCAAAAACTTTAAATGCCCAGTTTTACATGAAAAGAAGAGGAGCTGTCACAAAGTGTAAAACCAGGTTAGAGCAGTGTCACAAAAACCTTTTAAACAAGTGGGTGGTTAACTGTCAAATATTGGAAGCACACTGAGTACAATGAAAACTGGCAATTACTAGACTTGGCCACTGTGTGGTCAGAGTGGTGAGGGCAGAAAGCAGGGATTACAGAGATCAGTGGTGAGGAATTAGAACTGGCAAGAGCCTGACCAGCAGTCTCCAAAACCTCTCAGATCCTTAACTGATCTGAAGAAAATATTTTCACTGACTCATGGTTAAATTTGGTGGAAGAGAAGGCAGAATTTAATGGCAAGTAAAAACAAATCAGAAGATCCTATGAGCATTTATTGCCTACTTTGGGGCGGGGGGGAGGGGCTAAAACTTTTTCTAAACAAAATTATAGTAATGAGAGATATAATTTTTTGTTTTGTTTTTTGAGATAGAATTATTTTTAATTATTTTCTTATGGTAAAACAAAAATGATAAATAGAAAACCATAAAGTTTCTTTTATAAATATTAGCATCGATAAAATTCTAAAGTTAAATGGACTCGGGACAACTGGCTGGCTCAGTCATTAGGCATCTGCCTTCAGTTCAGGTCATGATCCCCATATCGGGCTCCCTGCTCAGCAGAGGGCCTGCTGCTCCCTCTCCTGCTCCCCTGTGCTTGTGTTCCCTCTCTCGCTCTACCATAAATAAGTAAAATCTCTAAAAAAAAATAAAGTTTCATGGACTCAAAGAAAATGTTACCTTTATGAAAAATATAATTGTGGATTTGAATGCAAGAAGACAGTATTTAGAAGAGGTGGCCGGGTTACTCTAAAGGTTTGTGAAATGGAAAAAAAAAGTAGAGAAGAATATTAAATATTAAAAATAGGAAAACTAGTTAATAGATATTTAAAAGAGTTAAGAAGGAGTGATATAACATCAAAAGATAGAAATATTAACCTTAGAAAAATTGGCACTTAATCCTCTGAGTCCCGAATTTGATGAAATTGATGTCATAATTTAGTGTATATCCTTGTCTTTCCACAAGGTGTTTCCCCTTATTTAATATTCACACAGAAATATTAGAATAGAGATTGTGAATATTAAAGTGAGAATTAAACCTATGTTTATGAATATATTTATACAACAAATATATAGTGATAATTAAAGATATATTAAATGATAAGCCATTCTTTTCCAGTGTTATAATACATACTACATTCTAGATTTATGTGCTTCTAAAGAAGTTAATTCCTAGCTTTTTGTCATTTTTCATTCTTCAAGTTCCCATATCTTGTTTTGTTTTGTTTTGTTTTTTAAGATTTATTTATTTACTTGACACAGAGAGAGAGATCACAAGTAGGCAGAGAGGCAGGGAGAGAGAGGGGGAAGCAGGCTCCCTGCTGAGCAGAGAGCCCGATGCAGGAATTTATTCCAGGACCCTGAGATCTTGACCTTAGCCGAAGGCAGAGGCTTTAACTCACTGAACCACCCAGAGCCACCCAGGCGCCCCAAGTTCCTACATCTTGTCACAGCCTGGTAAGTGTAGGTGCTCAGTAAATATTACATTGAATTATAGAAAAATATTTGTGAATTGTTTGGTGTGAAGCAACAATTTTTCTACTTGTGCTCATCTATTTATTTACATACTTTTGTTATTTTTTTAGTGTTTTCAGAGTTACCCAATTTTAACTTCAGAGCATGAACACAAGATAGCAGGGTCTTGCATTTCAATGCTCTATCATTTGTAGTTTAAATAATTATATGCTATACATAAGATTTCCTGGGCCTTGGTGTGAAAAAGTTAATGCCCTTTATGTGGCTAGAATGAGTTATCAACTAGTATTTATGTGTTTTACAACAAATTGTTTGTCACTTTCTCTGATTAAATGTGCCTATAATAACATTATTGTCATCATTCTTCTTAAGTTGCTGTTGATATTTAAATCATGCTGTCTCCTTTTCCTGGAATAGCCATGCCATTTTCTAAATAAATATCTCCCTTCAGGTGGAAATGAATAACCGAAAGTCAGCCATATTAGGATATAGACACTCAGACTCTAACTTTATAACATATGATAGAAGTGTGAATTGTAGTCAATCTATTTGTAATAACTCCCTTTACAGAATATAAAGTTATTCAAATAATAAAAAAGAATTTATTGTAGAATTTTTCTGTGGTTCATTTTAGAACTTTTATTTTTCTCATATTGTATATATTTTTTATCTTTAGATTGCTTCTCCAAGAATGAAATCCAACCCATATTTAACATAGCTGTTTTTGCCTAGGTTTATCTAATGTGAGTTGAAAAAAAATGCATCAATCCTGACACAAAATACTTCTTTTTTTTAAGCCACAGAGTCTACATGAATTAGACTTTTATCCATCTCAAAAATGTGTCCATGTCCAGAAAGATTAAGTCAAATATAGAATTGAATAATTGCTGAATTAGTATTTCTATCTAATGAAATTCTAAGCCTGACTCATACATTTTGCCTCAGAAGCCAGATTTGGAGCATTCACTATCAAGATAAATGCCTAAATTCTCCACTTCACATCACTTTCCAGATATATATGTCTTATACATGTATACTAATTGTAAAAATCTGGAATTTAATTAAAAAGCACAGTAAAATTCAAATTAAGTTATAGTTTTAGATTACATATTCCTGGGAATGTTACAACCCTCGTATTACTGGCTTTTCAGTGCTTTGCAGAAAAGCTTTATTAAAAAGGCTTTAAAGTGAGATTAATTTAAGTTTAAATTGTCACTTACAGAACTCTTCCAGCTAGCCTGAAGCAAAATTACGTCTAATTCAAAATTGAAATAAAAGATTTTAGCCCTCTCAAATCTTTTAACTGGCACTAACCCTTATTTCGTTTTTAATTTCCACGATCCACAGAGAAATTTACCATATTGTGTAGACTAACAGTCTAAATTATTGAAGAGGAATGAATGCAAGTGTATGATTACGTATGTAACTACAGGTGTTGGTTCAATAGTTTAGTAGTGGAAGAAAAATAAAGTAAATTTGCTAACTGTAATACAGGATACTTTGAGGAATTCTTTGACTCATTTTCATTCACAGTGTATATCCCATCTGTCAGAAAACTGTGCTGCCGTATCTTCCATTTTTATGCACCAAGTGACCACTTCTTGTCACCTCCAGTGCTACTACTCCATTCAAGTCATTATTGTCACTTCCCTGCTTATTAGAGTAAACTCCAACCAGACTCCTATTTCTACCCTTCCCCACTACAGTCTATCATAACCAGAATTATGCTTCATAAACTAGTTCAGGTCTTGGTGTTCCTCTGCTCAAAATCTCCAAATTTCCACCTTGCTAGAGTAAAAGCAGAGCCCTTACATTGCCAGCAAAGTCCTCTAACATTTGACCCGGGATAACTTCCTTACGTCTACCTCCTGAATCACTCTGCCCCAGTTGAAGCCCCGCCTCGGGAAACTTTCTGTGGCCACTCATACCTCCAGAGCACCTCTCCAAATATCCAAAATTCTCCAGATTCTTGCTCAAATGTCACCTTTTTATTGATGTTTTGCTTAAACACTGGATTTAAAATTGTAGATGCCCCCATGGCCAAAATCTCCACTCCCTTTCCCTACTTTATTTTTTCTATAGCCATTATACCTTTCTAAAATATTTATTTTATTACATAGCATGCTTGTTGTCTGTGTCATCTTATTAGAATGCAATCTCAAAGAGAGCAAACGCTTTTGTTTGTTTTGCTCTCTGATGTATCCCCAACACCTACACAACTGCCTGGCAAATAGGCCATTAAGAAGTAAGGCAGCTAGTGAAAGGGCTATGGTGGTTCACAGGAGAAGATGGTCATAAGCAGCTTTAAAAAATGTGTCAGAAAGCATGGGACATTTGACATAAACCCTGAAGGATAACAGAAAATTATAAGAAGTAGGGAAGACCCAATGCATGCTCAGAAGTTGTCCAGTTCACCCAGAACTGGAGTACGCTTAAGGGAGTTTTGGAAGATGACAGAGACATTGAAAGCATTTAGTGCAAGGTCTTGAATGCCAAGGATGAGAGCTTATACTTCCTATTTATTTTTTGTTTTATTTTTTCCCTTGTGATAATCTATAAGATAGCAGACTTATATGTTCAGGCTACTAAGCTGGTAAAACTCTTCAGAATAAAACTGGGGTCTACAAAAGGATTTTCTATCAAATCGAACCATTTCCTGAATCATTGCATGTTTTCTGCTATTTGCTGGCTCAACTTAATTTTGTGATTCTATCCACAGAGAATGCTCAGTGAGTAACTTAGCTAATTATAACTTATTTTGCGCCTTTGCATGAAATAGGAAAACCAAAAAAATAAAAAAATAAAAATAAAATAAATAAAAAATAAGCCTTCCCAGTGTGTGAATTCTTGGTTTATGGTGTAGGTTTAATTAGAATTGGATTAGAATCAAGATCAAGGGTGGTCATACATCTTCTAATTAATTTCAGGATTTAGCATCTGAGCTCTTCTGCAAGTTCAGGTCAATTTTACTTTCTCGCTCTCTTGATTCTTGCTAGAAAAGCTAAGCAGCTAGTAAATGTTCACTCCAGACACTAATTGCAAAGTTGCAAAATCTACTTTTGTAAGTGACAGTAAGTACATCTGGCCTCACAAAATAAAGCTTTCTCATTTCAGTCCTATAAAAAGTGATTGAATATCAATATCATAATAAATGTTAGCCTCATATTAACTCAGGTGAAAAACCAACAAACCTTCGACAATGCAGAAAATACATGCTCTTCTTTACTTAGCGTTCTTACATGCACCTTCCATTCTAAGGATACAATGACTCACAATTAAGGATCAATGAAACAAGCAAAGTTATTAGTGGTACTATCAAATACTCAAGTTTATGTACTTTATGTAAATTGTCTTGCATAGCTCTTTGAGACTTTTTTTGAGTAATTTTTTATGTCACACCAGAAAATGAAAAGACCAAAATACCATTACTTGACTTTTTGAGTCTATGTTAAAATTCATAGAGCAAATCAGAATTTCATTAATGAGAAGAACAGCACTTGAAGATATGTATCTTTTAAATGTGTTTTAGTGTTTTAAATATTGGTGCTAATAAACTATATATTAGTTATTTTGCAAATATCAATGTAGCAAGTGATATCTTTAATAAAAATAGACACAACTTTAACCTCCCACTCCAAGGAGAGTTTTTATGTATTTGAATCTGATACTCATGATTTGGTGCTAGCCCTAATCAGAGTATAATTTCCTATAAAGAACTTCTGGTGATATATAATTTACTCATAAAAAATCAGCAGCCCTATGGAATGTCGCAATGATATTTAACAGGAAAAATAGAATATAATAAAAATTAACAAAGGTTCATAAGTTTCACTTTTATAAGATAGAACAAAAATATACTATTTTTGCATAAAGATGAAGAACATATTTAAGTATTCTCAATCAGTTGACCTTTTGTTTCATTGCAAGATATTTGTCCTTGTTAAGCTCTGGCGCCAAAAGATTATTGCATTTTAAAGCCATTTCAAGGCTAAAAATATTCAGAATTTCTACTTCATAAAAATGTAAATTTGCATAAAGTGATTTACACTCTTAGAACACCAGAAGCATGAAACTAAGATTCTTCTTATTATATTAGGACTTGTGAATGTCAGATCTAAAGTGTATATTTTGATTATTATTTTTATAGGAATATAATGAAAGTTCACTAGATTGGAGCCAATCCTGGACCAATCAAATCATCTTACTTTGCTTTTCCAACATAAGCAAGAAAAACAGACTCTACAGTGAACTCTTTAAAACATAATGTAAAAAAATCAACAATGAAATGCTTTTCAATTAAGGATGGATAGCATAATCTGTGCTGTGTTTACCCTTGAAAAGTAATTATATGAAATTGAAACATTACATTTTAGCATTATTTTTTTGCTTTGTTTTAAAAGGTGAATAGTATCTATAAGAGATGCATTTTTTGTTAATAGCACATACTAAAAGGAACTTTACAGGTCTAAACTAATTTAAGTGTATGACATTCTAGCTATACTCCTTAGCTGAACTTTCTATTCCTGCAGGCAATAGCTAATCCTATGGAATGGGTTCTCATTAAATCATGTTAAGACTACTTAGTAACCAAATCTTATAATTTTATGATGCTGTGGCTGGAAGACCGTGGCTAAAGATCCCTGGAGGCCAGGTGCTATAATAGGGCAAAAACGGAGCATATATTGTCAGAAGGATTGTATCTCAATCTACTGTAAATTTACCTTTATCTGTGCATCTTTCAACAATCACATTCTCAGCCCCATGTCAGCCTTGAACTGAAATATTTCACAGCTTCTGATTTGTGTATTTACCTTTTCCCACACTTTATTACACATAATTAATTGACTCAACAAATATATCGTTACCTCCTCCCCAACCCAACATCAGTGTCCCAGTGTGGCTGAGGACTACTTTCAGTTCAACACCTCATTTCTTGGTATTCAACTTAATTCTTCATTTCATTGCCATATAGTGACTATAACTCAACTACCGGTCATGAAGTAAATGGCCGAAGTTCACACACTCTCTCTTTTTAGTAAGTGAGTCCTATTTTATGTCTTTAATAAAGATTCCAATAAAGTCTTCAGCTTATCAAGAGTACATGCACTTTAGAACATGGCACATGTTCTTTGGTTCGTTCTCCAAAAGTACTCACCCCTCTCAAAGTAAAATAAGCTAACTTACGATATGGAGTCAATGACTGGTACTACAAAGAGAGTACTTCTCTTGGGATCACTGAACTTTAAACATGAGACAACTAGATACACCTTGCCTCGATACTATGAAAGGATTATTAGTGGTAAAATTCCAGGCACAATGGAAGGTTGAGGTAAAGATAGTCTGAGGTTGTTAATTCTCACATCTCATGTAAGTATTTTCCTCCCTCTATCATGTGCCAGGCTAGCCCTGTCTCTCTAGAGGGTTTTATGTGGTTATTGAGTAGAACCTTCACCCCCTTCCTCTTCAAGGGATGATTTCCATTTTTATAATAATCCTATTGCTTCTCTCCTACATGATTTTCATGTAATATGTATTTTGAGATACATTCTCAATCTTCTAACAAAACAGGATATGGTAACATGTGAGTATAAATTCTGTTTTGGTTTATGCTATGAAGCAGCTGTGTGCAAAAAAAAAAAAAAAGTATGTGAAGTATGTGAATTGTGAATCACTTTAGCCTCACACCTCACAGCTGTGAATGGAAGAGGTTTGTCTGTTAAGCTAAATAGCTATAGGGACAGCTTGGGTCAAGTTATAGTGTGGTAGGAAGTAGTTAATTCTAAGAATCAGATTATCATTTGGTATAACCATTGAAAAGTACTAGTAACTGATTATAATGGCACGAGAAAGAAACTGTAGTCATTCTTACTGCATTTGCTAAAAATCTAGTCTGTTTTCTAAGTGACTGCAATTCTGGGTTTCAGATATAGAGTGACATGATTTATTTTGGATGAATTTAACTAATTTTGTTATTTCTTTAGAAGTTAATGCTTTTATTATACAGAAGCACTGAATGGGCATCATGGTGACTGACATCAAAGCCAAAGGGAAACAAAAGTAACCAAGGTCTTCTTTGGTGGCAACTTGAGCTGTTAACCAAAGAATAGTTCCATAATCCATTTTGCAGATGGCTTGTACTTTCACTACAATCATATTGGTTAGATATGCCACTTTATGGAACACTGCACACAAAGGCATTAGCCATATTCCCAGAGAAAGAGTGCCTATTCACTCACCTCTCATCCCACAACCACCCAGAAACACAACCATAATCTCTAGACTTTATAATCACTGTCCCAACATCAGATGTCCCCCTCAGGGGACAGCCTTCAATCAGGGCTTCCCAGAACACGGTGACTGTCTAATAACCTCTATTCTGCTGGTATCCTGACTCGTTTGTCAGCTAAGCTTCACATTTCAGCAATTTCAACAACTTAGAATATTGGGTCTTAAATTTGGCCTGCATCAGAAACACTTAGAAGATGTTAAAACACACATTGTTTCAGACTTTCTGATTTGATAGACCTAGGGTGATATCCCCCGAAAATGGTGGGGTCCCATGGTTTTCCAAGTAATTCTGATGCTGCTGATCCAGGGATCAAACTTGAGGAATAACTGCCTTAAGACCCAGTTTCTCCAACCTTCTTCACTTTCCTTGTATGTTTGTCACGTCAATTATCAGCTGAACTCTTTTGTTTGTTTCTTTGTTTGCTCCTGAGCTACAAAATTTATGGAAAAACAAATACTAAAACCTATTTGCTTGGTCCTCTACAAACTCATATTAATTGAATTTTCCAGGTTTTCACTGCTACTCTATAATCTGTTTTTCTTTTTCTATTACATTAGGTACAATTCTTCTTCTGGGACTTCACTACAAAATCTACACTTGCCTCCTGAATTCACACATGAATTCATTCTTCTGCTCAGTTATTCAACAGCTACTTATCAAACACCTCCTAAGTGGAGATAAAGAGAACACAAATAGTGTTTCTGTTATAACAGGACTTAACATTCTGATTGGGAAAAGAGAGAATAAGACAAAAAAAAATGTGAAATATAACCTAGGTAGTATTATGCGTGGGTAAGAAAAATAAAGCAGAGAAACTGATTTCTCTGTGATATACTTCTAACTATGCACTTTTTTTTCTTAAAGGGAATTTTCCTATCTATAACTGGGTACCATTATTATCCTGTCAGCCATCTTGCCTTTCCTTCTCCTTCACAACCTTCTCCCCATTCCAAACAGGTTCCCCACTCAGTCAGTCGACGTATAATTTCTAATTCCATGGAATGTTTTCTATCTGTAGTATTACAACAACTATTTTTTTGTTCTGGGGATTTGGGTTTTTGTTTTGTTTTGTTTTGTTTTGTTTTGTTTTCGGTAATCTCTTACTAGGAACAGTTTAATAGTTAACCATCAACTACAATTTCCTACAGGATGTACTTACCAAAAACAACACTTCAGGATCATAGTGCTTTTCTATCAGCATACCCACTCTATAAGGCAAGTACATTTAGTACTCCTTTTAGAAAAAAGGAGACTCGAGAGTTTTACTAAGTCATAGAAATCTGAATCAAGGAAATATGTTTAGAACCTGAGATTCTAATAATAAGAATGTAATAATAACTATGATTAGAAGAGGACAACATAAAGTGATATGACAGCAAAGAAGAGCAGGATGCTACTCCTCCTAGAGCACTTGGGAAAAAGTCACCTGGGTTTTGTGTCACTTGGTAGTTTGAGTGTGTCTTAGGTTAAAAATTCCTTTAAAAAACAAATTGATTTCTCCCAGAGTAGTAATTTTCATACAGTGTGGGTTATAGTGTATTGATGAGTTCACTGGTCAATTGATTTTCAATAACATCTAAATAGGAAAAAGCTTTATATACTATGATGAGGAACATTTCATTTTTATTTTAAATGGAAGGCTAAAGAAAGTATAGAATTATAGTGATAACAAGGATGAATAGATTGAACTTACTAGCTGGCATCTCCCATAAATTTCCACTATGCATTGCTTACCAACTCAAAGAGAGTGAACAGGATAAGCCCAGCTCTCACAAGGATGGAAATAGAGAAAGAGACAGGCAAAGGAGACATTGACTAGATCTGATAGTTATGTGGCCCATGAAACACATTAAAAATTTTTAGGATCAACATTTCAAAATCTTGTCCAGAAAAACCCCTCATGCTTTATTTTTTGCCTATTTCTTGGGAACTGTCATACCATTGTCTCCTTTAAAACATAGCAACAGGGGCGCCTGCGTGGCTCAGCCATCAAGCATCTGCCTTCAGCTCAGATCATGATCCCAGGGTCCTGGGATGGAGCCCCGCATCAGACTCCCTGGTCCGAGGGGAGTCTGCTTCTCCCTTTGCCACTCCCTCTGCTTGTGTTCCCTCTCTTGCTGTGTCTCTCTTTCAAATAAATAAATAAAATCTTAAAATAAATAAAATTAAAAAACCCCACGGCAACAGCTGTATAAACTTTGATAGAAATTGATTCACATTTTTACCTCCATTTTAAACTTAAAGAAAACATCTTTTAGGTATGAATTTTATGCCTTTGCTTCAGTCAAGTTGCACCATTTTTCTCTCTCAGCTCACGTGCATAACCATACTGAGATAGCTGAAGAGAAGAGCCCAATGCTATAGTCATTGTTTTGACGGACGGCTCCTGCAAGGAGGCCTGCCATGTCATGTCATAATGGTCACATTCCAGAGAGAATAAATCTATGATAAACAATACCTTGGGTCTCTTCCAAATCGTCATTTCTTTTGAAATGTATTTGGAGTATATATAAATACGTACACACGCATACACACACATGGACACACGTGATTTTTTTCCACCCCAACAAACCTCTAGTGACTATATTTAATAAGTTACATTCAATTAGGTAAATTTACTGGAAGGCTAACTTAAATCCCTTTTCCCAGATGGTGAAGTGAATTGACATTTATGTTACAGCCAAACAAATAAAAAGTCCTTCAGGCAATAAAAGTTATATTTTGGTAGGAATGGGGAGGGTGCTATTTTCAAAAGGGTATAGCTCAATCTTATCTGAAATGATGACATTGCAGAGAAGATTAAAGCACATAGCTTGACTATTTACATAAAAGTATAAACATATTTTTGTTTTCAAATATGTAGCTTCTGGAGCTATTGGGGCCAGGAGTGGGCTATTTTTCATGATATTTCCTCACGGTACATCTTGTCCTCCTCATAAGAAGAATTGCCTTTCTCCTATGACAGGGAAAGAGAAACATGAGCACGGAGCCAAAATTTCTCAAGTTGACAGCAAGTATGACTTTTATGGGTGCTACAAGAATATGATCTATTCACTTGTTGCAGCTCAAAAAGATTTTGTAATTCATAGCAGATTGCGAAAGGTCACCCTTACTCAGGTGATACAGATGAGGGGAATTTGCATGTGCTTTGTGTGCAGAGTATGAGTAACATAGATCAGGCTATGTAAACACTATTTCCTACCCAGAGTAGTCACACTGCTGCATTCAGCTATTATTGATGCACATATGAGAATCCCAGAATTTAAAAGATCCGACAGACTAATCATTTAATTTTGTAAATAAATTCAGATTTTTTTCAAATACTATCCTGGAAATAAGTGTAAACCCAAATATTAGGACCCAGCATTCCTGGGTTTTCTTTCCATTATACATTCATGACATATATTTATAGTTTATAAATATGGAGATTACACAGTACATATAACAAGGAGGACATATACCTACTTTTCTCTGTCAAAAGAATGGCACAAAAATATATGAGTGGGATGTCTGCTATGCTGTGAAATGGGCTCGCGGTAGTTAGCCTTTATCAAGTGCTTATTATGTGCACAGACTTGTTCCAACTCCCTCGCATGTGTTTACCCATTTATTCCTTGCAATAATCCACTGAAGTAAGTAGTATAATTACCATCTTAGATTACAAACAGGGAGGGTCACACAGGCTTAGTAACGTCCCCAGGACCTCACGGCTTGAAAGTCATATCCAGGATAAAATTGAAGAGTTTGCGACTTTGGGGTGTCTGGGTGGCTCAGTTGGTTAGACGTCTGCCTTCAGCTCAAATCATGATCCCGGGATTCTGAGATCAAGCCCTGCTTCAGGCTTCCTGCTCAGCAGGGAGTCCGCTTTCTCTCTCTCTCTCTCTCTCTCTCCCTCTCTCTCCCCCCCCAACTGTGCACACAATTCACACGCTCATGCTCTCTCTCACTCTCTCTCAAATAAATAAAAAAAATATTTGAAAAAAAAAAAGAATTTGCAACTTTACAGTGACATAGTGGTCTCTCCTCGTGACTTTAAAATAGATACCAAGAGTGACATTTTTTTCATTTGAAATCTACACTTTTCCACATTAACTGAGGATAGCTGTCTTTTCAGGACTCTGGATTAGATTATGAAGACAAGTGCCTGTTTCAACTTGTGACTCATTATCCCACGTTAGTGAGCACCGACTAAGTGGTTTCTGCCTCATTTTACCACTAAATACAACACAGAACTTTAAAAACTATAAATTCATATTAACCTTTAAAATCCCATTTAATCATTCATTCCATCAATATTTACTTACTGAGTCCCTGCTATGTCTAAGGATCAGTCCTCGTCTATGAGCAAAAACAAAGACTGCCCTGGTTCTTCAGGAGCTGGATAGAGGGGATGATTTGCATGGTTTAAATTTTAAAAATAAATAAATAAATTTGTCTCCAAAAAAATTCTCCTTTTTAAAAAAGTGTATAGTTCTAGGAGTTTGACAAATGCATAGAGCTGTGCAACCTCCAACATAATCAGGATAATAACAATTCCATTACCTACCATTGTGTGCTGCTCTTCCCCTATAGTCAAACTTTCCACGGCCCCACCCTCAGCAAACACTGATCTAGTCTCCATTCCTACGGTCTTGCCTTTCCCAGATGGTCATATAAACAAAATTACAGAGTATGTAGTATTTTGATCCTGGGTTCTTTCACTTAATTTAATGTACTTGTGATATGTTGTGTGAATCGATGACTCATTCTTTTGCATTGCTGAGTACTACTCCATTGTATGGACGGACCACAGTTTATTTACCCACTCACTATTGAAGGAGATTTAGATTCTTGCCCGTTTTTGGTAATTATGTACAAAATTGCTATAAACAATTTATATGATTTATGTAAGCAGTTTAACAAAAATACAGATTTTTTGTTAACATCAAATTTCTGTTAGGTTGATTTCCCTTAGGTAAATGCTTAGAAGTGGGATTCCAGGGTCATTAGGTAATTATAATTTTACCTTTATCAGTAACTACCAAACAGTTTTTCCAAAGTGGGTGTAACATTCTGCACTCTCATCAACAATGTATGAGAGTTCTAATTTCTCCACATTTTCACAAGCATTTGACATTGACAGGTTTTTGCTCTCCCCGCACCAGCCATTCTAACAGGTGTATGTGAGTGTTATCTCATTAGGGTTCTAGTTTAATGACTAATGATGGTAAGCATCTTTTCATATGCTGTTATCTATCCTTACATCTTGGTGAAGTGTTGCTCAAATCTTTTGCCAATTTTTATTGGGCTGTTTTCATATTATCCACTTTGATAAGTGGATCCACTTTTTAATTCCCTCATTCAACATTGGCAATAACTAAATTATTGAATGATTCTGCTTCTCCTGTCCCTATACTTGTCAAATATCAAAATTAGCCAGACAACTTGTTAAATGCAGTTTTTTGGCCCTATCCAAGAGTTACTGAGTCAGAATCTTCAGAGGGAGAATCTCAGAAATTTTTAAAAATCTCCCTATATTGAAATGCAAATTAATACCACCATAAGAGATCATTATATTCCTAATAGAACAGCTAAAATAATATTTTTTAAATGACAATATCAAATTCTGCCAAGGACATGAAGAAGCTCTTCTGGAAGTTGAAATGTACAAGTGAATAAATATCTAAGACTTGCTGATTTTAATTTCACAATTTATGATGACTTCTTTCACCCTATCCTTAAAGTTACCTATTCATATAATGATAGAAATTGAAGAGATAAAGACATTCACTCTCAATTTATTTTCATATACAAACTAACAAACTTGGATCCAGAGAAGTGAAAGATAGAAAGCTATAAGAGAAAAAGCATTTAGTTACAAAAAAAAAAGAGGAAGGACAAGAATGAACACCTGGTCCTTTGGTCCAGAATTGTTCACAAGTTATTCTACAAATGTCTCTAATTTTCAAAATGCCCAACCCCAACATATGTCCAGCATATATGAACCTCTATAAAGTCCATTCAAAAAAAAAAAAAAAAAAGAAAGTCCATTCAATTTTTCTTCAATATTTTTTGACCACAGCACCTTTTTGATAAAACTCTAATCCATACTTCTCTAACTCTAGATTCCTATTTGTTTCTGAAGATTGTACCATTTGTGTTTTCTCCGTTGCTCTTCTCAAAACTACTTGATGCAATTAATTTCTGTTGTGACAGGAAGATTAAAGAGGTTGAATGTATTAGAGCTTGAAACAAAGAAATCCTCTTTAATCAAATGACTGAACACAGACTTTTTAAACCTTTTTCTTTTTTAATCATTATTCACTCTCCTCCACCACTCTCAAAAAATACTTATAATCTGTCCTTTACAGGAAAAAAAAAACAAACCCGCAAATTCTGATGGTGTCGTGGTTAAATATTTGAACTGAATGCATCAGTGTGATGAGGAGATATTTTCCATATGTGTATTTTGTAAATGGTAAACTCCTAGATAGGGGTGACTGGATAGAATGCAGCTCCTTAAGGCATCTCGCATAAAACCAGTTGCAATTATGGTTCTTATCAAAGTTATGAAGATGGCTATAAAAGAATGAGTTGCCTTAAAAAACAGTCAATATTTACTTCTCATGTTCATTAAGGCAAGAAATGTGAATTGAAAAACTACTGCTAAACATATTGATGGTTGTAATTTAAGTAAATTTATGGACTAGCCTATCAGAGGACTTATATATTTAGTAATGATTTTCCTTCTTTGCTCATTATATGAAACTTTAAATGATCAATGACCCTGGAATATTTTCCCAATTAAGTTGATACCAAGAAAATGATGAAAATGAAATGGCAGATATCTGGAGGGTAGGATATTATGAAGGGATATTTTGGAAAGAAAGAGAAGCTTTAGTAGCATAAGGCAACTTAAATCCTGAATTACGGAATCTATTCTTTAGAGTCTCTATTAAAACTCGGAACTCATGGGTGCCTGGGTGGTTCAGTGGGTTAAAGCCTCTGCCTTCAGCTCAGGTCATGATCCCAGGGTCCTGGGATTGAGCTCCACATCGAGCCTCGTATGGAGCCCTGCTTCGGGGCTCTGCTCAGCAGGGAGCCTGCTTCCCCCTCTTTCTCTGCTACTTGTGATCACTCTACTCTCGGTCAAATAAATAAATAAAATCTTTTAAAAATCTTTAAAATTTTTTAAAAAAAGGAACTCAACTAATAAAGGCAGAATAGATCTGTGTTAGAGATGGAGTCGGGGTACAGGGCAAGTATAAGAAAGTTATTTGTGTAAGATCTTTATTAGAGTTGATATGTCTAGGACTCCTCACCTAGAAAGAAATCACTTTTGATGGTAAGGACAGGTCTTGGTGATGTTAGTTATCTTGAAACTGGAGCTAGTTGTTCTAAATATTTAGTACCAAGCAGTGTCATTGAAGTACTTTAGCTTTTCTCAGCCACAATTTATTAGATATTTGAAATCCAAATGTTCCTTGGTCCTGCTCAAACCTATTTTTATCTCAGCTGATGTTGCAATTTTGTTCTTATAGACCTGTCAAAGACAATTTTTTAGGGTTGCAGCATAATTTCAAGCTTTTTGTGTTATTTCTTACACCACCACATACTTTTTACTCTGAATCATATACTTTAACTGTTTGTCACATATGGGCTTTTTACAAGTCTGCACACCACTCTTCTATTTATTCTGTTTCTGTGTTAACTTTACCCACAATGTGATATGACTTTCTTTTTGTGTGTTTATAATGAGATAAATATGCACATGCTAGATAGACAGACGTACACCATCAAATCACTCTAAAATTTGTATTCTTATGTTATTGCTAAACTAACTATATTAGTTAAAGCAGATATATTTGGAGAAAGCTGATTTTCTATATTCACTGATAGCATTCACTTAACGTATTGGTTTTCTAAAGAAAAATGGCATATTGCCAATGCCCTTCCCATTTCTCCAAACTGCTTTACCAAATTTCCCTTCACAAACTATTCGGCATCTGTTACAAGT
>CM053605.1:75650378-75681889 GCA_028646535.1 Procyon lotor | reverse complement strand
AGAATGCACTTTCTACCTACCCACTCTCACACACTTCCTCTTTTCTGTCAAAGTAAAGATTCTTCATCCAAGTAGTTAAATAACAACAACAACAACAAAAATGGACTCAGTCCCAGCCCATTTGGTGCAGCATAATCTAAACTAATCCTGGTTGTTTCAGTGTCCTTCTAGGAACTGGTTTAAGAAAGGATAAGTGTCCCAGTCGCTGTCAAGGAGATGAGATCTCCTCTTTGAAAGCACTTAAGAAGACTCCTCACTAATAAAGTCGAATGGCAGAGTAAAATTACTGTAATATCTGGTGCTAAATGCAGGCAAGTGTCCCAATTTAAAACATCTGGTTTTATAATAATCACTCTTTTTATTGTTAAGCCATTGTATCTGAGTTATCTGTCACTAGTAGCCAAAAGCTATTATTCATCCAGGGTATTTTCACCTGAGTTCCAGACTCATATTTTCAAATATTCATTTTCCACTTCGATCCAAATATGTCACAGGCACCTCAAATATAACTTGTTCAAAAAAGAACTCATTTTGTTCCATAAACTCAACCTGATATTCTGCTTGGGTTTGGTTTGGGTGTTTGCTTTGAAATTAAAGTCTATAATGTCCCCAAATCCAGGCCAGGAAATTGGAATCATCTCTACTCCCTTACCTTGCACTTCCCAAGTGTCCAATAAGTCCTGATGATTCTATATGCAAAACATCTCTCAAATCTACTCTTTTCTATAGCCTTTTTACCTGGAATATTCCTGCTTCCTTGCCACCCAGTTGTTGCTTATCTAATTAACTCTGCCCTTGCTTTCAGTTATGCTCCTAAAACACTGGCAGTTTTTAAAAAATATTTATAGAATATTGTTTTCACATATTTTTTCTTTTGCCTTTCGGAATAAACTCTAAATGCTATAACATCCAATTTTCCTGCCTTTTTGCTTAATCTCTAAACGTATTCATATCTATTCTAGCTATGGCTGTCTCCTACTCATCCCCCAAATATGTCGTGGGAACACATATGCTTTTATTTGTACTGTTCCCTCTGTACATAATGCTTTCTTTTCTTATTGAGCTGACAAAATCTACTTTCAGTACTGCCTCCTCTTTAAACATTTTGGGACATGCACTCCCTAGAATTAGAATTAATCATCCTTTGGAGAAATATTTTTTAGTTCATACTAAAAGTTCATACAAGTGTATTAAGTATCATTTGTATTTTGGTTTTTAAGTGATAAATTATTGTATCTTGAATTACCTTGAAGAATTTTGCTAACTCCTTTTTTTTTAAGATTTTATTTATTTACTTGACAGAGAGAGATGACAAGTAGGCAGAGAGAGAGGGGGATGTGGGGCTTGATCCCAGGACCCTGAGATAATGACCTGAGCCAAAGGCAGAGGCTTAACCCACTGAGCCACCCAGGCACCCTGCTAACTCCAAATAGATACTAGGATCTGCATTATTAAAATAATAAATGATTAAATAAATGTTGACATTTAGAAATCTAAGAAAACATAAGTGAACTTATGATAATATTAATCAATAATATTCATAATGGGTAGTCACCCATATTGCAATAATAATTGGAGGAATTGTCATATCATCGCAATAACTATAAACTTAGGAGAATCTATCAAATAGTAGCCTTCCAATAACTGATTTTTATATGAATTCTTCCAGATTTATATGTAAAATGCATCACATTTTTGAAAAGCTATAAAATTATAATGAAAATAAACAACTTTTTGGTAAAACAAGAAAATTGATACAGAAATGCAATTAGGTAACCATGGATGAGTGAAGACCTAAACTCCATTACATTCACTTACCAATTATTTAAAACAGATAGGGTACATACACTGTACTACTCCTTTTCAGTGATATAATTAATGCCATCTATAAACCAAAACTGAGTTGACAGAGAAGATTCAGCATTTCTTTCTTACATGCATTTTCTTTGGTTTGATTTATTTTCCCAAGAAAAAAGTCCCAGTTACATATTAGTCACAAGGACTTTGATGCTGAATGGAATCAGTTTCTCTGTAGAGCATGGTGGGACACCCTTAATGGCTTCCTCCTCACCTGTGGGTAATGGGGCAGGTGCTACACTGAGAACCACATGGCAGAAAGCCTGGCTTTCCAAGTTCATCCAGCATAGTTGCTGAAAACTCCAGCCACTTCAAGGTATTTTCCCAGCACAGGTGGTTCTAAAATTTGGCTGCTCCTCAAAATCACTGGTGGAGCCTTAAAGAAATACGGTTGCCTGAGCCCCAATTATCAAGAGAGGCTGATGTCAGTATTCCTGGGTAACGAAGCTCACTCATTTGTATTTTTAAAACCTTTACAAATGACTCTAATGTGTAGCTGGAGTTGAGAACCACTGTAACACATAACCTTTACATCCTGACCTTTCTTTTGAAGTCACCTCCCTTTATCTAATTATGTGGTCTGAATTAGCCCCATTGCTTATGGGCTTTGTTTCCATAACTCATAGTTCAGTCCAGTTGTTTTGGTGAGAATTTCATCTTTGGATTTTGCCTTTTAAATTTCCTTTAACTCCTTGCTCTGCAACCTATAAGCCAATTGCAACTTTCCCCCCAATAATTCCCAGCTAATACAACATCACCCTAAGAACACTGCCCCAGAACACCCCTTAATATTCACTTTCCAGTCTGCCCAATCAGGAACAAAGATGGTGAGCATACAAGCGTTAAAAATTTATTCTTTTCCTGCTTAAGGGCTGCTTGACATCATCTGTCATCAGAGAGAAACCCAAGCTTTTTATGGCTAATTCAAGAATAAGAAAGTCATGTTGGCCATTGACATTTTAAAACGTAATTCTCAGTTAATAAGGATAGATCTAGTCCAGAGGCTCAATCTTATAAAAAGACATTTTTGAAAAATTACATATTTCTTTTTTATCTTCCTTGACATTTGATTTTTTAATACTAGATATATGAGTTTTCTTTATCCACCATTTTGAATGCCTGTTATTATTATACCCAATGGTAGTATGGTATGAAGTCTAAAAGATTAAAAAAGAAAAGCTGTATTGTCTTAAAATTTTCAAAACTATCATCAACAAAGACAATGTTAGAGCAGTTAACATTTTCCCTACAATCTTCTTATAGAGTAAAATGTGTTCCACATTTTATAGATTGAATTTTCTTTCACTAAAGTAATGACAATTAAATTTAAAATGGACACAGCTGTTTTCATGGGTTAATTATAGAACTTGTACATTTTCATAGAAACAATACGTATATCCCAAACGTTAGCAAAGTCCTTGATATATGTTTTAATCACACAGACTCAAAAGTGGTGAATTCACTAAGTATTTTATATAGTCATGTCTTCCTAATAAAAAAGATTAAGATTCCCAACCCATTGTGATACTTCTATTGTATGTTCTGCAATACAGATTGGCACTACATAGTTCAACAGATGTTTTTTTTTTTTTTTCAATGTAAGGACACACTCATACTCACAAAGGATTTGCTAACTTGGCACTGATGTTGGGTCACACAGAGTACTATATGCATCTACGACATGGATGAAAAAAGGAAAGACTTATTAATGCTGATAGTCATCTGACTTTTTTTTGTTAAATTTTATTTATTCATGTTCACAAATAACCTGAAATGGAGGAACATTCAAAACAAACACAGAAACAAAAGCACAAGGCTATTTTGAATTCTGTATTCCTGAAGAAAAATGACAGAAAGGAGATTTATTTTGAGTTCACTTCCATACTGCTCACTCTTTGAGAAAGCTTGGCTTTCCAAGTTCATCCAGCATAGTGGTTTTGGCCACTATCATATCCTCCAGGGAACGCAGGGAAATGAGTTACAAAGACTGAACACCATGCACATTGCACTGTTTGTAAGTCTGATTGAGAACTAAATAAGGACAGGGGCACAGCTGCAGACACACAGCAGGTAGAAAATCACTTAAGAGATAATGAAAAGTAGCAGAATAAGAAGTTTGGAGGGAAAGAAAAAGTTCGGCACCCGAGGTGAAACCCTGGAGTGACAACATAGTCTGGAAAAGAGACATAATACTTAAATTCTACTTTGAAATCCCCAATCGGGAAAAAGCAGGATCTGTAGAATATTACTTATAATTAAAAGATGGTGAAACCTTGTATAGGGGAAATGACACTGTACTCTGAATGCACACATCTAACTTCTGGTTCTAGTCAGTCACTGACTTGTATGTGACTTTAAGGAAGTTGTTTACCATCTTTTGAAGCATCCTTAAAGTGACAATGGCAAACTACAAGTTTCAATGGTGCATTTTCGACAGTTCTAAAAGTTTATAAATTCTAAATATAAACATTTTTAAAGAGGTATACAAAGAAGAACATCAGAAACTTATTAGATAATAACCATAGGCTTTTAATAGAATCTTACAACGGCCACATCAATTTCCTGTGCAGCGTCCCTGAGCGTTGGTGTGAACTCTGAGACTGTTCCACAACAGTGAGATGAGGTGCCACCTAATGAGGGAGATATTCTGCATCTAGAGTGTTCTCACGTTTAACTGATACTCATCTTCTAGTAGTTTTCACCTTTGGATCCAGGTCTATCCTCAAAATAAAGTAAAATAAATACATTTTCTCTTTAAATATTTAAAACCATGATATTCAAAATCATAGCATTTTGATCTCTTTAAGTTTTATCATATCTAGGTTATGAACATTCTTGTTTCAGTTATTGTTCATTTGCATGATGTCAGAGCTTGAAAAGCAAAAGGATTGCTGACTTCTAAACAGGCTTAAGTGCTTGGTATCAGTTTTAAATGGTGATACCCTGAATGCAATGAATAAAACAGGGACACCAAATTCTAAATAATCTGATGTGATTAGTATTAAGGGTGACACAAGAAACTTTGGCTTCTAAGCCCAGCTGCTAACAAACTCAAAAAAAAAGCATGTAATATTGAACTACATCATTTGCTGATATCTGATGCATGCTAGTCTCAAGGATGGACAGTGATTATACAAAAAAAAAAAAAAAAGCCCTTCTCATAACTTACATTATTTAATGGAGATTGGCAATTGGACAAAACAAATCATTCTCACTTACTGTGGAAGGAATGGTTTTTAGGGAATCAGCCCTCTGCTCTGCACAAAGGCAAATCCAGAGTTAAATTTATTATAGACAGCATCCCTTCCTCTATAATCTATAGGTTAGTGCCTATCAAAACCATCTGTCATCCTTTATACCCTTTTCAGTTGGGTAAAACCACCCAGTGATATCCCATTTCTCCTTATCTATACATATTTCCTCCTCGTCTTTCACTTAGGTGAGATGTAGCATTTTTTTTTAAGGTTTGGTATTTATCTGCTTTTACAGTAGAAAAGACTACTGTGTAGTGTAGTCTTGATAGTAAGATGTAGACTTGATAACAAGATGTTATGAAAGACTGTCAATTGTTTGTTCCTTGCTCATGTACATGGACTTTGTCACAATATACCAAGAGCCCACAAGAAGAAATGATTTATATCTGGAGACTTCCATGAAACATTTCTGATGCAGCCAATGATTAGCAGACATACTTTCTTCCCTCTCTCAGTATATCCTTACATCTTCCATGAGAAGTGGGTTTTTAGTCATGGAAGGAGAAACTTTAACTAGAGATGATTATAAAATGTGCAGTCATTGGAAGTTTTTCCATACTAAATAGCTTTGGTCAAAATGTACTTCAGTGCACCAAGATGGAGGTAACAATGGATGTCTCTTCTACATTGCAAATTAGCATCATAATCCCAATAAAATCTCTAAATCCTGTGATCCTGTGAGTCACATTAATCTCTGTCCATCCCTATATTTTCTTAGATCTCCATAGAATGTACCATGATGTGTGTATGTGTGTAAGTGACAGGCCAGATATACTGGAAACGGTAAGAGGCTCTGGTCCTGAATAAAACAGAACAGCTGCTAAGGAATACTGGTTGTCTGAGAGTGCTCAGATTAAAACAAGGGCAGTAAATAGAACACTTACCCAAACACAAACCAAATAGAATTCCTGGGGCTGCGGGGGACTGGTGGGTATGCGTGGTAGGGCATGTCTGATTGTATATATCAGAGCAGCTCAATATGTTGGTGACAGGTGGGTCAGGGAAAAGATTTAGTGAGTGGGTCAATGAAAGTATGCTTTTATAAATTTGAATTTAGCTACTTTATATTTGACTGCTTCCATCATTCATTGTATTCACCATTCCTCATTGTTTTGTATCACCTAGAGATGAAAAAAGTATTTTCATTGAAGTCATTACTAAAATTTTTGAAAATGCTTGACTAAAGCAGAGGATACAGGACAATCCTATAGACTTTTGTTAATCAATCAGCACTATTTTCAAGAAACTTGTTAGTCAACCAATTATAAAACTCAGCTAATTCTATTTTTCATAATTCCTCCTTTTGGGCTATTGGGAGCCATTAAATTAATTGTTAATATGAAGATAATGCAATTAATATAGCGTATCTTCCTTAATACTGATTCTTCTCCCCAGAGTAGTCTAGTATCATAAAAAATGAAATGAGATTGTCTTAGAATGTATTTTTATTTGTTTATACATTTGGTGAACACAATTTGGCTTCCGGTGATTGACTCTTTTTTTAATAATGCTGCAGCCATCTACTCAACAACCTTTTTAAATATTTGCCCAGAAATAATATTAAGTTTATAATATTCTTCATTTTTTAAAAATCGGAAAATTTCTGTTTCTAGTCTTCTTCTATATCTTCTGTTTGTTATTATTCTTCAAAGAATAAGAAGGTTCTAAAATAACACTTAAATGTCGTGGGTGGTAAATTTATTCTGAAGAAGAGGCTTGAAATCATTTAGAGGAATTCTGTGTTCTTATTTAATTTCCTTATCTCTTTTTTTAGTTCAATTTCCTCATGAGTATTTGTTCTGCCTTTACCATTTGAAAACATATTCTCCTCGATAGAGATGAAAACAAAATAGGTCAATAACAGTTATGCAATTACCCTGTGGAATCAAATGGACACAGTTTTAAATCTAGTATAAAAAGTGCACATTAAAAATTCTGCTGAGAATTTTTTAATAATCCAATAAGTTTGTTCTGAAACCAATACAAAAAGAATCAACAAATAACTTATTTATTAAACAGCCTCTGTCTATGAGTGATTCACAGTGATTCACTATGAAAATGCCCCTCACATTTACAAAGAAAATGAAAGATTCAACTATTTAGCCTGGCAGCCAAATGAGTTAGACGTATTTTTCCTTCTCTTTTCTTTTCTAAATGAATTGACTTGCATTTTAGCTGATTGATAGTCAAGACATATATGACAGAGGTAGAGGAATTTTTAGTTGCTTAACTGAAAAGACTTAAACCCAAAGATTTAGTGGGTACCTACAATCTTAAGCACTCTTAATCTCTCTGATACCATCATTTATGCAGCGCCCAGTAAGAGACATCTACAAACTTCAATATTTCAACAACTAGATGAGTACTTTTTCTGAGATACTTCCTTAGCTTGTGAAAATGTATCTGTAAATGTCATAGAACTAGTGCCAACTTTTGCTTTCCTGATTTACTTTCAGGAAATTTTACTTTTGTAGTTGAATTTGCATGCTTTTGTTAAGACTGTATCTTTGAAAGGGAGAAGAGTTGTGACTTGCTTCTGGTGGAATGTCCCAGAGATCTGTTGGTGACAAGGAAGCCATTATATAATAGCTCAGAAGAGGAGCTGGTCACTCCAAGGGACAGTCACATCTCACTAGTTAGCTATGTGGAAGCTGAACCAAGTTATGTTACCAAAACAACTCTTCTTTGGAATAAGCATTGAGAAGAGGTAGAAAGAAAAGCTATTAGGTAGAGAGTGTAAGTCTATCACACGAAAAAAAGAAAAAGGCAATGGCTGAGACAATAATTTTTGAAAACGGTATCTTTGAATGAAAAACAAACGTCAGGTACACAAAACAAAACACAAGAAAGCAAAATCCTACTTTTGATGGGATCTTTTCATTTGACTAGGTTTTAAACCCAAAGAAATTATTTCTTAAAGATTTTGTGTCTTGACATGGGCTAAACTCTACAGGAAATGACAGACTCCTAAGAATTTTCAGGATGAACTTTTGTTGTGTTAGCTGGTACCATGAGTATTCTAATTTTCAGTAACACAGCCCACTGGGGAGCAGGGAAGACAAGTCCTGAAATTCAGTGCAAGAGGATACAAAATCCAAGAGTTTACTCTTGCACAAAGATACTATGTGGGTTTTAAATTGTATAGTCTCCCAAATTTCTCAGCATAATTTTTAAATTTAAAACCTACATATTACACATATTTTAAATTTATGAAAAACATAAACGTAAATTAAAATTAGTCTGCACAATTACATTGCTCCTCATTGTGGGGAGAAAAAGATGGTACTTTTTTTTTCCATTATGGTAAAATAAATGGAGAAGTATTAAAATTTGGGATGTAACTGCAAAGTAAATGGTAAAAAGAATATTGTACTTAAGCATTTTTCCTGTAGCTTTGTCAATAGTTTCTTCTGCATATTGTGTGCTGTAAGCTAGCCACATGAAATAAATGACTTTGGCCTTAACTGAATGCTACTGTCTGCAGTACATCATAACCCCAGCCTGCTGATAATAAGCCTTACTTTGCAGTAATCTACATCCAGTGGCATTTGGAAAACTGCAATAATGATGATGAAATTAAAACCCCAGAATTTAAGTAGCACATAGGTCAGTGTGCAGTAAAAATGTAGGTAAGAATAATAATGACCTCTAAAATGTTTGTATTCATTGGTGAAGGCTGAGCTAATTAGGACAGGAAGCTGAAATATATTAATTCTTTTCTGAATGTTCCAAATAGAATGGCCTGAAATAAACATAAGCAAATTCAGAAGTTGTATCCTCTTAAAGCAATAATATACACAATAATTCCATATTTACATCTGTATACCTTTTGACCTCTACTGTCCTAGGTGGTTCTTAATTAAGCTCTTTTTTAATTTAAGGGTCTGCTACTAGCAATAATAAAACTTGGGCAATGTTTCTTCAACAGTCCTGGCAAGGATTACCTTAGCTATATATGCTAGTTCCAGAGCAGTCTTTCTCAGTCTATACCTATAATGTGTCTCCCTTAGTAAAAATATTGGAGTATGTTGGCCTAACTACCTGAATCCTACCCAACCCCCCATGATTTGGAATTAGTCATGTGGAAATTAATCCAGGGAAGAAAGACTCTAGTTCCTTTTTCTTTTCTTTTTTCTTTAAGGATTTATTTATATATTTGAGAGAGAGAGAGAGAGAGAGAGGAGGGGGCAGAGGGAGATGGAGAGAGAGAATCTCAAGCAGACTCCCTGCTGAGAGCAGAGCCTGAAGCGGGGGTGGGGGGTGTGGGGGGGAGTGATCTCACAACCCTGAGATAATGACCTGAGGCAAAATGAAGAGTCAGACACTTAATGTACTGAGCCACTCAGGTGCCCCCTTTTACTTTTTTATGCACACACACAGAAAGGGGTTGTTGTGTCTTTTATTGTTTTGGTTGAATGGTGCGTTAACCAAATTAAGCAAGTGCCTTCATTCCAGGGTTCCTCATTCTTTTCTCTATGTAGTATGATCTTTCAAGGGGGAGTTGATATAATTCAATGCACATATCAACTAATTTCATCACCTACCATTTTTAATGTCTCTAGGGACACTATTATTTCATGGAATCCAATTTGGGAACAAGTGATTACACAATTTTTATTTATTTATTTATTTATTTGGCCTGCTCTTAATCTGCTGGAAAACTTCATCTTAAATACTCCCAGATGCTCACTAATCTGGGTTAACTGGGTTTAAGTGAAGTGACATTCCTCAGCAAAGCAAGTGATAAAACTGATGGAAAAAATACCTTTTAAGAGCCAGACATACCACACATTGAAAAACAATCAATATGAATTTTCTTTATTCAGTATTTCTATCCCTTATTGTCATAATGAACACACAGTACTCCAATTCTTAATGCAAGGAATAGTTATCACTTTTTCAAGCCCACCATTATTAAAGTCACTTCCTTAGATTTCCTATGGTGTGACAGCAATGGCCATAAATGGTCTTTTTTTTTTTTAAGATTTTATTTATTTGATAGATAGAAACACAGTGAGAGAGGGAACACAAGAAGAGGAATGGTAGCGGGAGAAGCAGGCTCCCTGCCGCACAGAGAGCCTGATGCAGGGCTCGATCCCAGGACTCTGGGATCATGACCTGAGCCGAAGGCAGATGCTTAACGACTGAGCCACCCAGGCGCCCCCATAAATGGTCTTTGAACATCTTTTAGAACTAAATGACAATTTGAACCTTTAATCAAAGCTGACATATGATTTTACATAGAAAACAACAACAACAAGACTTCCCTATCTTTAGGACAGGTAGAAAGATAGATCTGAAGAATTTAAAACAGAAACACTAAGTGATTTATATACTGGATGTCATAAGACACCAAATAAGTGAAAAAGAGAGAGTGCATATTGTCACTTTATTTGGCACCATATCAACCAAAAATTAACTGTTTCATTGACCAATTCCATTTTATTTTTCCTTAAAAATCAGCTATTTTCAACAGCTCAATGACTTTAAGTCTTTTCTCTAGAAGGTATGAAATAGCATACAGGTATACAGTTACTCACTCAATAGGATCTTTTTTGTTAAAATAATTAGCCTCTCATTCTTTCAAGTCCTCCCCACTGCTGACTTTCAAATAGCAAGGAGGAGTAATTTTGCAGTGTCATATTTTACCATTCAGATATATGGAAAAGAAAGAATGCAATGTAGACCTAAAGGGCCTGTCATACAACAGATACTTAAGAAATATTTTGAATAAATAAATTAAAATATTTATAGGCTTCTCTTATCTGGAAAAGTTATGATTTAACTAGCTCACAGGTATCCCTATTTAGTGGTATTTTGTTTCCCAAATATGCATGATCATCTGAGCTGTACTTTTCATCTTCAATATTATATATATTATATATAGTATTATATTTTACATTTGTTTATCACAATTTTGCTTTTTCACTATTAGAGAACAAATGTTAAACATGATTTTTATCATAATTTTATACTTGGGTCTATTATTTAGAACTTGACGAACAGTCCATTTTTGCTAATACTATAAGACACTACAACCCCTTCCTTTGTATAAACATAAAAAAAAAAAAAGGAGATATATTCTTCCACCTATGGGTGAATTTTCACCCAATAGTCATAGGTCAGGGAACCAGGCAATATAATTAGCTCACATAGCAAAGCAAAATATGAGTTGGTCTATGTTGCTTAGATAAACAGCCTAGATATATACTGGTGAATACCTGCTTCTTTAGGCAGGCCATCTACCCATATAATTTAGTACAAAGATCTCTTTCAGAGTTTGAGCTGAGCTTTGCATGCTCCCCCTGACGAGTAGAGAGATGTGCACACAGTGAGCTTCTGAAAAAAGTCCGAGAATGATAAAACACGTGTATGTACTAAATTATTTGATGAATACATGTCAGCCATTTCAACTATTTTCTATAACAAAAACCCAACTTTAACAGAGAAATTTTTCAACAAGCAAATTTTATTCCAGACTACAAAATCTAAAGCCCCAGGGACATTCATCAATTCTATTTTTTCTCTTCATGACTATTTCTTCTTGCACCCTAAGTCATAAAAAGACATTAAGGAGCATCCTGGTACAGAAACACTGATAATTTTCATGAAAATGTAACACTTAACAGAAAGGAGATTTCAAGCTGATAAAAATCTCTCTTAGGTTTGACCCATTTTACTTCTTTCTTGGGTGTAGAGACACATGCTAATATTTATACCGTGCTAAATATAAAAATACCTGAGAGTAGCTGGATAGAGCCAATTTTCAATAGGCAACCTATTAGTTTCTCCATCTCTATATGCACTGAGTTATATAAAAAGAAAGGAAAAGTTAAATGAGTTCTCTTTAAATGTAATTTCCTTTTTGAAACTATGCATGTAACACTTTGTATTTTAGTTCTCAAGATTACTGACATCCTGTAAATGCAAATATACACTTTCTACATTACTATGTTACCCAAGAAAAAAACAACAAAAAAAGGAAGTGCTTGTGTAGGAGTAAGTAGGAATAGAACAGTCCCAGGAATGTACCATTCCCATGGTGCCTCAAGATTGTCTTTCAAATTTCTACTTTTAAATCACTTCTATTGCTATCACATTTCATAAAATTGAATGAGGATTTGAATCTTAATTTCTCATTTTAAAAATTCACTTCCCCCATCATCACCATGCTTGCTTTTCAAGGAGTCTCATTCCAATTGCAATATTACGATAAAAAGATATATTTGTTTTTATCAATTTGGGTTGTATTTTTTCCTTTAACTAGCATTCCTAGCATTTATAGTGAAAATTTCTCTTTCATATACATTGTCGGAAAAAAAAGATTAGGTATGCAATTAGTGATCACTGGGATTCTGCCTATATTTACTTTATTTGGTCTGTGTAAATAAACTTAATTTTTTGAAACTATTATAGTAACTTCTGATTAGAATAATATTTAATATCTAATAGATCATACTTAGCATATATCTTGTGTACTATATGTCATCTCTAACTTTTAGACAACCCCCAAGTATGATCTAATTGTTTTCATTCTGCAAAAGAGTTAGCAGGTTTTCAGAGACATTCTGTCATTTGCCCAAGGCCACATAGTCAGTAAATGTCAAGCCTGGGATTTGAGCCTTCATCTCTTTGGCAACAAAGTCCACACTTGAGGAAAGGAAATTCAAACTATGGAACACATGTTGACATTTATTATATGAATACTAATGGAATCCATCTTCTGCTTTGCAATTATTCAAAGTGAAATATGGATAAAAAAGAAGGACACTATTTAGGGTAGTAATAGGAATGATCTGCTTCAATTTCATAAAGTATTTCTTAATTGGACAGTTGTAAAGCAGGGCCATAGTTGATAGAATAAAGGGAGAACCAAAAAGAAGAGTAAGTACCTCAAGACTTCTGATCTCACTTTCTCCTGCATCATGTTAAGAAAATAAGACATGTAACTTGTAATGTAGACTACATTAATGTCAACTACAGAAGTCAAAGGTTGCACTGAGTATTTCTGAAATGTTACATCAGCCAAGAAAGGACAGAAATGTGCATGGTGTTCATGGTTCTTAGAGTCTTGATATTACACAATTGTCCTTTCCTGCCTCTTTAGCCACTGCTATTAAAAGTTCTTATGTGTAGAAATGGACTAAATTTCTTTCTCTTTTTAGGGCTGGGGACAGTTTGTGTAAGACAGACAAATAAAAATATGTGATCAGATTTATCCATGTAACGAAAAACAGAAGAATGAAAGAACTTCTAGACTCTGGACCATTCCAGAGTCAACACTGGGACTACCGTGGATGACCTGAGCATTCTGATCAAAACATTATAGTGTCAGGACTATAACATATTACCACTAACACTGGTTTAAACTGGAAGCTGACACAGTCCATTGGGCTCTTATTTTTAGGGGCACCATGCCCACCAATGGGAGTGGAGCTTGTTCATCTACACAGACTGACTTTCTCTCCACTCTAAATGAAAGTTTGAGGTGAGGGAGGAAAACAACATAGTAATTATATATAATTTTCTGAATAAACGAAAATAGAAAATATTATAAAATTGCCCTAAAAGACTCTCAGCAAATTATGGGCACTCAAAACTCTTTGACTACTGAACTAAAAGATTAATCAATATAATATAGTGTTCCTCTTCTGTCAGTTTCCTTCAGCTTAAGGAACCCTGATGTCCTACCAGAATTCATATAAACTCTCCTTTGCATTCATCTTATAAAAGTAGTCATCATCTCTAAAGTTTTGTCTCTATTTTTTTTGCAGCTTGTTGAAGAAAGGATCTAGCAATTATTGAAGATCAACTCACTTCCAGACTTTGAGAATATGCCATTTTATACACCCCCCCATATTTCAGATGCAAAAAGTGAGGCTCTAATGGATTAACTAACATGCTCAATATCACAGCTGTAACTAACAGAGTAGAGAGTCAAACCCAAGCATCTTACAGTAAACAAAAGGCTCTTTCACTCTATATAATACCTCAAATATTAAGTGTGGTATGGAGATTGATCGTTTTTAGTCGAAATTTTAATTGTACAAATTTCTGTACTTCAGTCAAAGCGGTCTTTCATGGTTATAGAGGCCATGCAGGCCCAGTCCTTGGGAGGTGACATTTAATTGTAGTCCAGGGAATTCTGCCCTCCAGAGTTGCACATGGAGGCTCTGACTTCAGGATCACAGTATATTGACTAACTCTCTATTCTTGGTTTATATGTTGTCACATAAAATAAAACCAAAACTCTCCTATAAAAGGTAGCAGTTCACATACTTCAGTGGAAAAAATGCTGGGAGTTTCTTGAGAGAAAAAAAGACTCATTCCGAAGATCTGTAGTGGTTTCTAGCTTGGCTTTTTGGTAATTCTGTTACGTGTTTAACTTTCATCATTTCTTTGGAGTAAAATGACCACCTTACGAATGTTACACGGTGGGGCACCTGAGTGGCTCAGTGGTTAAAGCCTCTGCTTTAGGCTCAGGTCATGATCTCAGGGTCCAGGGACTGAGCCCCGCATCCGGACCTCTACTCAGGAGGGAGCCTGCTTCCCCCTTATTCTCTGCCTGCCTCTCTGCCTACTTTGATCTCTCTCTGTCAAATAAATAAATAAAATCTTAAAAAAAAAAAGAATGTTATATGGTGGTTTTCAGGATCCCATGGCATGAAATGAACTCATACCATAAAAGTGTTGACAGAGACTGGCTAGATATTCACAAACTATTTCCTCTCACTCTCTGGACAGAAAGCTACACTATTTTTCCTCAATTTTCCTGTTTAGGTGTGGTGATCTGAATGAGTTCTGGCCTATAGATTGTGGATAGAGGTGATAGAGGATATCTCCAAAACAGGCCCATAAAAACATACTGTGAAATGTCCTGCTGTGCTCCCTCCCTCATCTACTGTGGAGAATCCTAGGGGATTCTCCTAGGGGAGAAGAGAGCTAATAGAAGCTCCTGGCACCCCCAAGGTTTATACTAGACTAGTTAGAGGATAGATAAATGTTTGTTATCCCAAGCAATTTACATCCTGGGGCTCTTTGTTACAGCAATTTTCCTACTCTGAATAATCTATGTCCTATGCAAATGCGAGTGAGGTATTTCCGTCTTTTATTGTTAACATAGTAGCCCAAACCCAGACCTTGTACTGTGAGAATATGCTACTGTCACAAATGACCATTTTGTACATTGTTGCTTACCATTGTAAAAGTATTTCCTGGGGCTTTCCAGACCTGCTGAAACACCTCCATTCCACTCACAAGCACTGAATTGCAAATAGCTGATTTTTACTTAGCCAACTTCTGCACTTTCAGCAACTGCCCTAAAAGGTTCTTTTCTGAGCTTTCGTCCTAAAAGAAAGGATGAAACTCTTTCCACTAACTACATGACTTTTAAACACCTTAAATATCCCTGAATACAGCCAGTATTTTTGATCATTTGCAAAACAGTTTGTCACTAAGATATGACAGAATTTCAAATTGTTTATTTGCATTTGTAACCAGCCTGAAGCATAGCTCTTGCTATTTGTAGTGTGTTTAAAAAGTGTATTTCATACTAAAGATTGCTATTATGAAAGTTCCTCCAATATTCTCCATTGCCAAGCAGATGATGTGACAAGTAGATGTACCGAAGTAGATGAAGAAGCGTCAGTATTGGGCAATGAAAACAGCATACTCCAAAGATTAGTATATTTAAAACGGACCCATAAAGAGATGATTCACTGCCTTTATCGAAAAACTTCTAAAACTATAAATTATCAGACCTGAGATGTACCTGTTTAAAAAATACGTTTAATTTAGGTGATTAATTCTCCATTCTAATAAAAAGTGAAAATATTTTAAGGTAGGAATAATTTGTTTAAATCAAGAGTTTCTAAATATCTCAAAGCATCAGTCTAATTCGAATAGCATGTACTTGACCAAAGATTATCTGTATTAAATTTATGGATCTACTATACTTAAGAAATTCAGGAAGAGTGTTGATTATTAAAAGAAATAACCCTTTCTTTCCCTAAGAAAAGTCCTCCTACTAAGTGCATGAGTAATCAGGAAATGACTGAAAAACATCAAAGTGGTTATAAGAAAATCTCAAACTTTTCCATGTCATTATTATTTTTTGAGAGAGAGAGCATGCATATGTGCATGTGTGAGCAGTGGAGAGGGAGAGGAAGAGAGGGAGGGGGAGGAGCAGAAGGAGAGGGAGAGAAAGAATTTTGAGCAGGCTCCACACTCAGCGAGGAGCCCACCTGGGGCTCGGTCTTATGACCCTGAGATCATGACCTAAGCCTAAATCAAGAGTCGGAAGCCTATCTGACTAAGCCACCCAGGGTGCCCCTCCATATGTTATATATGCAATTAGTAAGCTTTTTCACTAGCACAGAGATTTTTTTAAAATGAAAACACACGGGGCGCCTGGGTGGCTCAGTGGGTTAAAGCCTCTGCCTTCGGCTCAGGTCATGATCTCAGGGTCCTGGGATTGAGCCCTGCATGGGGCTCTCTGCTCTGCAGGGAGCCTGCTTCCCCCCCCCCCGCCCCCGCCTGCCTGTCTGCCTACTTGTGATCTCTCTCTGTGTCAAATAAATAAATAAATAAAGTCTTTAAAAATAAATAAATAAATAAAATGGAAACACACATCATAATTTCCTCCAGATGTTTGTTCTTTCTCTTCCTTACACCACTCTTAGGAATATATTTCATCCACACATCCTACCATAGCTTTGTTCCAGCTTTTATAAAGGTATCGGGAACATCAATAAACATCACCTAAGGATAGGATTCTGATTCAAGGCAAAATATGATGGAAGTAAGGGTGGAAAACATTGTTTGAACTATGCACTATCAGATTTCATTAACATGAAAATATCTGCCAATACTGGGTTTTCCTAGAGGTCTTTCTAAAAACTATTTATTTAGAGAGAATCTGAAGCAGACTTCCCACTGAGCATGGAGCCCAACACAGGGCTCAATCTAAGGACCCTGAGATCATGACCTGAGCCAAAACCAAGAGTCAGATATTCAACCAACTGAACCACCCAACTGCCCCATCTCTTAGGGGTCTTACACTGTTTGACTATATCAGTGCTTGGTGGCCCCTTCTGCTGATCATGTCTCTCTTCTTTCATTCAGTTGCAATACTTCAAAATTCTCATGATTGTCGAATTACTTATAAAGATTTCATCCACTGCTTTGAAAGAGATCTCTATCCCCATCCATTCAGTTTACATCTAATATTTGAAAGAAAGACAGACGGACAAGCAAACGGGGAATTATTAAAACACTAATTCATTTAAGATGGTCTCACATCCATTCTATCTTCAATCAGGTAAGAATAAGTAATACTTATGGCAACTTCTCTTTTTTTACTTCATTAGCACAGAGAAAATAGTGAAGAGATAAAGGATTACTATTCTGGATCCTTCTTGTCATGAATAAAATACTTCATATGATGAAAGTCATTAAGCCCACCTAATGCATGGCTGTCAATGTCAGCTCTGTTACTAAGATTTACATTTAAAGAAATTGGAAACTCCAAAAGTATAAACCTGTATGGCCTAAGAGGAGCATTTACCCTCCTTTTCAGTTTGGACTCCAAAGCTTTCAAAATATTTAGTTGTTTGATTGTACTTCTCTTGTTTACCACTGTCCTAATAGTTTTTTTCTACTGAACTATATAATTATTTTCTATGTGTATGCGAGTACAACACATATCTCTTATATATTCATGTGCAAATGTCCATAAAACAGTTTTAAATCTTGTACTTCTCCCTGGCTTCAAGTAACAAAAATAATTCCTAGTGTTGTAACAAGTGTATCATCTTTCAAAATCTTACTCATTTCAATCTTGGTATACAATCTTACCTTCTAGCTTGCATGTAGGTCATAAAAGTGACTGAAAACAATAGGAAAACATTATTTTGACAGCTGCTAAGATAAAAATTGCCAGTCTGAATAAATGATGAAGGGAAAGTATCAAGATATCAAATCCCCTACAATTCTATTTTTGCTATAAAATGATCTCAATGTCAAGATAAAATTATTGACTACTTATGTCTTTTAGAAACTTATCTTGAACTGAAGAGACTATCTAAAATTACTCAATTAGCTTACTTGATTCCAATTTTGATCAATAGGCCAGAAAAAAAATATTGAACAAGTATTCCATATGTCGTAAAGGATCCTTCAACTCCCCAAACTCACACAAAGTATTTTGAGGATACTGTAAAAAAATGTTTATCTCTCACCTTGAGGCAGCCTTTTTCCCATGAACTCTCTTCCCAGATAAATTTTTATATAGGAATTTAGGAGACACCCTAAATTTTACCTCATTTTCTTTTTTTTTTTTTTTTAAGATTTTATTTATTTGACAGAAACACAGTGAGAGAGGAAACACAAGCAGAGGGAATGGTAGCGGGAAAAACAGGCTTCCTGCCAAGCAAGGAGACGATGTGGGGCTCAATCTCAGGACTTGGGGATCATGACCTGAGCCGAAAGCAGAAGCTTAAGGACTGAGCCGCCCAGGCACCCCTAAATTTTACCTCATTTTCATAAAATTATTTTCACCATGATGTGGGAGTCTACTAAACAAATAAATATGTGCCAAGAAAATACATGAGTTTATTCTTAAGTCAAGCTCCCCGGAAAAAAAAGAAATACTAACATAAAAGTTATGGCCCTAAGCAATGTTAGGCAAGGAAAGTTTCAACAAACACATTGTTGGGGTGTATAGGAGGCAGAAAGTAACATTTAACATTGGAGGCAGAAGTGAAGTTCAGCTTCTGGTACTAAGGCCACGAATGAGCATAATACGAACATGTGAATAGAGCATGGTCAGTAAATAGGAGAGTTTTAAAGTAGTGGTTACCAAGCAGTTCAAGTACGAAGACTGCTCTCTAACTCCTGCATTGTTGGTGAGAATGTGGGGAAAAGACAATGATCTATAATATTGGTGGATTTACAAATTGATACAATGTTTTTGGACAGCAATTTAGTAAGAATTACCAAGTTTTTATTTTTTTTTCGTTATTAGACTTACAAAAATTTTAAGTATATAATCTCTATAACCTGGCAGTTTCACCTTCAGGACACTCAAGTACAAAAATACACAAATAATCAAAGGTATGTAAGATATACTTTTTCATTACATTCACTACAAACTTGTCTCAACATGTGGAATAATGGAAAAAAAGGTAATTGACAATAAATACAGAAATAATTAAGATGTATTCATACTTTAGAATATAACATAGCCTTCAAAAGTGCATTTAAGTCTCTGGATTTAGAAACATAAAATAATATTCAAGCATATTGTTCAGTAAAAAAATTAAGTTGCAGAATAACATGTAGTATGCAGAGGATTATACTGAAATATATAAGTCTATGTTAGTTTTTGCATAAACAAAGGGACACACATAAATCTAATACTGTTTACTTAATGGAGATACATTTTCTTGGAGGAATTTTCAATAAAAAATTAATACTGGTTTATTGTTAAGATAATAATATTGGGAAAAAATAATTGGCTTTAAGAACAAGATAGGGCAGAATGAGAAATTTGTTGGAGATTCACCCAATTTCAACCTGAAGAGCAGATTTACCACTTTTGCAGAATTCACACATCTAGAAATAGTTTAAAATCACATTGGGCAGATGTTGCATGTTCTAGGTAATGTTATTTTGGTCAGAAGACTAAAATTATAGAGCTAGAAGTACTTGAAACCATGATGCCATCTCAATTATACTGGCAAATAATCCAATAATGATGGAACCGTGACAATAAGCATCTGTCCTCTTTACATCCTTACAGTGGGAGGACCACCAACTGTGATAAACTCATCCCTTCTCTCAGAGTGGTCAAATATTGGACTCATGGAAATGATCAGGAATCTTATATTATGTGAGAACCAGTTTCCTTCATTTAGCTTTCTTTTTGTTTGAGTATAACTGACATACAGTGTTACTTTACTTTCAGTTGTACAACACAGTGCTTTGGCAATTATACATTATACTATGCTCACCACAAGCTACCACCCTCACCATGCAGTGCTATCACAGTATCATTGGCTACACTTCTTACATTGTACCCTTTTATGCCTGTGACTTATTCATGCCTGTATCGTCCACTCCCCTTCACCTATGTTATCCATCTCCCTACTCCAGCCCCTCTGGAAGCTCTCTACCGCAAAAACCTATGTGCACTCCTACGCTTACTGTAGCATCAGTTATAATAGCCAAGACATGAAAGCAGCCTAAGTGTCCCTCAACAGATAAATGGATGAGGAAGATGTGGTAAACACACACACACACACACACACACACACACTGGGATATTACAAAGCCTTAAAAAAGTCATACCATTTGCAAAGACATAGATGAACCAAGATAGTATGATCCTAAGTAACAAATATCCTTTGATTACACTTACATGTGGAATCTAAAAAACAAAACAAAAACAAATGAATAAACAAAAAGCAGAATCAGTCCTTCCCTTTATTTTTAAATTTTGCAAAAATTAAGCAACGAGAAGTCGTCTCTTGTGGTAGTTGTTTTTTTTTTTTCATCTTTGAGTAATGACCACCCCCCTCATTTCAAGTCTAAATAAAATAATAAATGGATATGGAAACTCAACTTTGAGTTGCCTATAAACATTTTTCCCAAGTCCCACAGCCGGGGCACATTTGAAAGAGTGTGGCAGGCTCTGTGCCCACACTGCAGTGGCTGGCTGGTACGTGTCAAGGATGAAGGACACAGGAAAAGCTGAAAAGAGAAGTGCTCCCATTACCCTTGACTCCAGGCAGCTTGATGAGTGATCAACTTTCGGGAACCACAATTTTCTGCACGAATCTCAGTTATCCTCACAGAGTTTCAGTATTTTGTATGCATTACTTTCGTATTTTTAAAAATGCTTCAGGCATAATCTAGCCAATAACCCCTTTCGTAAGCCTTCTCAGGGATCGCTGAAAAAGTGTTCCTCCTTATGATTAATGGCAGATTTCTAAGTGTGCTCGCACGGTGCTGCTCTGATCCCTCACTGGTTTGGTTTTTTTGTTTTTTGTTTTTTTTTTCTCTATCATTCTTTCCTTTCCCCCTCTCATGGTCTCCCCTGTGTTTTCTTGATTCTCTTCAAGCCTCCTTAACATGTGTCAAGTCCTCCCAGCTTACATACAAGCATGGGAATTTGCATGTGCCAAAAGCTGACTCTATCAATACATTTGTTGATGAGAATTTAAGGAGGAAAAAGGTAAGAATTCCACAGAGGTAGCGCTAACTGACTTTCTTTATAAACATATAAGCAATTATACAAGTGACCATCTGCTTCGTCTGCATGAAGTTAATGAATACACAAAAGGAATCAAATTTTGAGCTTACTTAAATCTTAAAGCCAACTGTTGAGAAAGTTGCTTAGATGTGTCATAAGGCAAAAAAGGAAAAGTGTTCTAGTCTGTAGAATAAAGACCAACAAAACAGGATCCCTTGTTTGTTTCCACGCGAAACAGTGAAAATAGCGCTATATTGGTTGCAATATCTCAATGAACAGATATCAGAACTAAAATACAATATTATTTTCAAGCAGGACTCTGATATTTATCTAACCAAACTGAAGCTATTAAATATAAAAAATATAGTTAAAGACAACATCATTGTGGCAATTAACAATTTCCTTTTAAAAATGTAGTCATCTCATTTGGCTCAGTATTCTAGAAGCACACATAACTATCTCATGCAGATAATCATTAGAAATAAAGAGCATAGCAGAAATTACTTCAAAGGATCACTGCTATAAGAAACCACTCCTAGGGGCGCCTGGGTGGCTCAGTGGGTTAAAGCCTCTGCCCTCCGCTCAGGTCATGATCGCAGGGTCCTGGGATCGAGCCCCACATCAGGCTCTCGGCTCAGTGGGGAGCCTGCTTCCCCCCCCCTCTCTCTCTGCCTACTTGTGATCTCTCTCTGTCAAAGAAATAAATAAAATCTTTAATTAAAAAAAACACTCCTAGACTCCAGTGTTAAAAAGTGGGTATTTTTCACTATTCTTATTTTAATAGATAAATGAAGATTTTATACATAAATAATATCTAAATATATGTCTATAAGAATATAATATGATCTAACATAATAAAACATAATATATGTGTATATATATAGTGGAAAACAAAGTTTCGCAGGCACAACAATTATTTCACCTATTCAAGCTGGAACACTGAATGTGTACAACTGCAGATCTACATGCTAAGATCCTTCAAGGCATGAGAACATATTTATCTTAATGATATGCATGAGATATTCATAGTTTTGAGAAGTAATATCTCTAAAATTATTAATAAAAATCACTGGTCATTCATTAATTCTGCAAATACTTACTAACTCATTTTGGTGACACAGTTTCTGTTAGTTGTTGGACAAATTGCTCTGACCAAGAGGTCCACCCTCATGACACTTACCATTCAGTGAATAAGTCAGGATTGCTATTATTGATCAATACTGCAAAGTGTCCTAAAACACCATAGATAAGAGTATAGATCACTGGGACTCTGTTGGACAGTAGGAGCATGAGGGAAGGGCACCCAGGGAAACAAAATTTGAGCTGACAACTGAAGGAAGACCAAGAGTTCAGGGCAGAAACACTGGATCAGAGTGTGAGCTCATGGTTGGAGCATTTGATATTCTTCATTCTATTTCATTATAGATTTCTTAAATAAAGAAAAATATGTCTATGAATGGAGGAGAAGATATCAAAATTCAGGTCATTATCATATGAGAAATAAGTTTTACCAAAAAAATGACATTGGTGGATGTCATTTTAAAATCCATTTAAACACAGTTTTTAAATGTGTCCTTTCCCCCAAAAGAAAATAAATAATTATATTAATATAACATGTAAAATATAAAACAATATACAAATAAAATAGTGGGTGTTAGACTAGATGGAGTGCTAGGGTTTTTTAAATTATTTATTTATTTATTTGACAGAGAGAGAGAGAGAGAGATCACAAGTGGGCAGAGAGGCGGGCAGAGAGGGGGGGGAAGCAGGCTCCCTGCTGAGCAGAGAGCCTGATGCAGGGCTCGATCCCAGGACTCTGAGATCATGACCTGAGTCGAAGGCAGAGGCTTTACACCACTGAGCCACCCAGGCGCCCCTGGAGAGCTAACTTTAAATCTGCAGAGGAACTCTAGAGTATTGGGAATTTAAGATCCACCCCCCCAGGTTGCCCCAACCTACTTCTAGTCTTACTTCTCAAGAGTTCCCTAAATATGCTATAAATTCCAGGCAAACTCTCTTATATCCAATTCCCTGAGTACCTCTGCCTCTTCCATCCTTACATGTGCTCTAGGTTTCCATCTGCCTGTGCTCTTCTTCCATAAAGACCATCTCCTCAGGGACTCCTATATCTCAGTCAGCTGATTACAGTTCTTTCTATACACTTTTTGAATGACACATGAGTCAAATTCTGGCTTGTATCATATTATTTTATGTATGTAATTATCAGAGTCCCCCACCTGACTGGAAACTCCCACAGCAAATGAATTTTGTTTTTATCTTTTTATGCAGCGTGGGATGAATTTTATTTAATATTTAAAATAAAAATGGATTAAACTGAATTGAATTTAATTAGTATGCAGCCTGTAAAAGAGCTCCTCAATCTAACTTAGATGTGAGATTGTGTTGCCTGTTTTTTGCTCCAAAACAACTTAAACAAAAAAAGTTGTATGATTTTTTTAAACTCAGCTCGCCTTAAAATTGGGAATATTTTACATAATCTCGTTTAAGAAATACCATGTTTCACATCAGTGAATTTTACAAGTAACTCAAATCTTGTCTCTAGAGTTAGTGAGCCATAGAGAAAAGCTCATTGTGTGGGAGAAAACATCATTCATTCCATCTTTCCCTCACCAAATATATATTATGCCACTTGTGTGCATAAGTACCCATCCTAAGTGCTAGGGATATAATAGTGAAGGAGACAGAAGAGCTTCCATTACAAAGCTTAGAGTCTAGAAACAAACCGGAGGCATAGTAAATGCCCATCTTTACAAACAGCCATAAGTATTATGAAGGAAACAAATAGGGTGTTGACATAGAGAATAGAAGGCAGGGAGAATTTTGGATGGAGGGTTAGGAAACACCCTCAGTGGTGGAAAATTTAAACAGACCTGACAAATACCGTAATTTGAGAATAGCAGGAGAATCTAATGACATATTGAAGAGCTCATCATATTGTTTACAGACTTTAGAAGACTACTTGTCTTCTAAAGACAAGATAAGATAAATACTAAGATAAATACTAAGAGAAAAGAGGGGCGCCTGAGTGGCTCAGTGGGTTAAAGCTTCTGCCTTCAACTCAGGTCATGATCTTGGGGTCCTGGGATTGAGCCCCGAGTCGGGCTCTCTGCTCAGCAGGGAGACTGCTTCCCCCTTTCTCTGCCCGACTCTCTGCCTACTTGTGATCTTTCTCTCTCTCTCTCCCTCTCTCTCTCCCTCTGTCAAATAAATAAATAAAATATTTAAAAAAAATACTAAGAGAAAAGAGAAAAGATAAATACTAAAAGATAAATACTAAGGAAAAATAAAAATCTGTAATGGAAAAAAATTTTAAAAATTAAAAAAAAAAAAGTAGCCAAAAGTGTGAGAGCTCCTGGAGTTATAACTAAAGATTGATTGTTTAATTAATCCATGTAGATATCTGAGTCTCATACATATTTCCACCTTGTTCAACCTATTACATGAGATTGTTTCATATTTTAAACACCTTCATGAACTGCCTATGTTTGCACCCTTGCATCAGAACCTAAGAACAATTGTTACCATTCTCCAACAGCGGATCATAAAGACACAATATTCACATCATTTTCCAAAACATCCATGAAGCACAGACTCTGCTCACCTCACATCTTTTTTTTTTATTATTATTATGTACAATTAGCCAAAATACAGTACATCATTAGTTTTGATGTAGTGTTCAACAATTCATTAGTTGCATATAACACCCAGTGCTCATCACAACACGTCCCCTCCTTAATACCCATCACCCCGTTACCCTCTCCCCCCACCCCCTCCCTTGTGTAACCCTCAGTTTGTTTCTTGGAGTCCAGAGACTCACCTCACATCTTATTACTCACCCACAGTTTGTTGAAAAACAATGGCTTCTAATTCTGTAAGACTTTATTAAAAGTTTTTGAGTGATTTTCATGGTAGAACATTTATTATTTTTTTCAGAAATATTCTCAATAAATGGAAATAGATTTTTTGTACTCTCATTTCCTACAAGAAAACACTATTTAGACTTTTTATCATTGTAAATGTTACAGGAACCAACTCTTTTCTGTCTCACATAATAGGACTGAAAGAAAGTACACAGTGGGCAGGAGTTTGAAAGGCATACCAAAACTTCCCTAGACACTACAGATGAGGAAAATAATTTGTCACTAATCATATAATAAGCCACATCCATCATGCTAATTTGCAAGACCTTTCATCATTAAAATTTTAAGAGTATGGTTTATACAATACAAATGTATATAAATCTACTAGGAAAGGTTGGACAGCCTCTGGAAGTGACTGAATGTAATACAAAGGCGTGTAAGCTTTATTCTGGATAGGGAAATGGTTAGGTAGAAAACAAACACAAACATAAAACCAACAGACAAGCAAAAATACTGTCTTAAGGTCCTCTCTTTAGTTATCAGAAAACATTGATGAAATAAATTTCAGGAATTGCTAAAATCTGTATTCTGGCCTTTGCTAAGATTTTATGGCCCCTTCACTGGCAAAATGCATGAGATTATTATAATCACGAGTTGTTCAATTTTATAAAATTTAATATGAGCAAAATTTAGGTCTCTTTTGCAGATTTGCCTTCTTTTTTCCCAACATACCTCTCTTCCTCAGCTGTAATAATTTCAGCCCCAGCAATATATTTATATTTAATGACCTTTTATTGCCAATAAATACTTTTGTTTATACTATGTTACCTTTTTATCTAAATTATGTGCTAAATGCAATCTCAATGGAAAAAACAGACAACTCAGCATTTTCATATCCCTCACAAAGAAAGAAAATTGCATGTTTTACTTTTTTATGGTTTCTTATTGCTTTTTAAATTCTGTCATCTAATGGGACTAATGTTCATGGTTTAGGAGTATATTTACCATAAATAGCTTTAGTGGTTATCAAACATCGCCGCTTCATTTTGGCGTTTAACCAACCTCAACCACTATTTATTGCCTCATATACTTCTCTACTGTGAACATTACACCTTAATTACCCCAATCCCTATTTCTAGGCCTGATTTAGAAAGCCTGAATGGGAATAACCATTTCTTGTTTCACTTATGTAAGAAGGCAGTGCCTGTACCCAAGCAATCAGAGATCAGGGCCATGAAATCAGTAGAGTGTGTTTCAGTGACCTGAAAAATCCAAGTTCTATGGCAATGGAAATTCAAATTCTCTTAAGTGCAATAAAGGGGAGTGGAGGAGGGAACAGACAGTCCAATATTTCTTCCAAATGTTCACATCCACACTGAAGTCTAATGATATCCAATGCTGCTGGGGAAAATGGAAAACTACTGATTTCAAAATTGTTGATTAATTTTAAGAAAATAAAAACAACTGGGATTTTGGGCTTTAATGATCTATCTTTGCTTTGCCCTGGCACACTCCTAACATTTTCCATTTTTTTAAATAAAAAGAACACCTAAAAGAGAATAACACTTTTCAGATTGTAAAACATTATCTCATAAACAGACGGAATTAGAAAGTGGATCATAAAGTTATGATGTGGATTAAATTTACGGCTCACCTCAAACCCTTTGTCTGAATTTTTGTTTTCTCGATCTTTTAAGATCCAGCTGAAATAACTCCTTTTCTGAGAATCTTTTCCTATTCATTACCACAGAATCAATGAAGCCTTCCTTCAACTATCCCTGTGTTTACTCAGCTTTCCACAGCTGGAGTCAGGGTTACAGTTGAACCCTTGCTACAGGGCAAGATATGCACCTTAACCTCTTTATATTCAAAGTGGGCTTTCAGTGCATGTTTGGGAAATGAAAGGTTGTTGGCTCAATTGACCAGTTAAAGAATTCAGGGTGTTTGAAATGCCGCAATGGGAAAAAATAAATAAATAAATAAATAAAAATTTAAAAAATAAAATAAAATGCAGCAATGGGGATTAAAATGTACTTTTGGTTTTACATTGCACTACTATGCCCCTTTTTAATTTTAGTATAAAGATGATGCTTCCATTGCTTTGTTAAGATGTTTAAAATATTTAGCACGGCCATCTCTCTCCTCAGCAACCCCAGGTGTCCAGCTGCCGTGCCTCACAGATGAAGATAAGCTTTGTTAATAATATGTGCTACTGAGATTTGATCTTAAAGTGGTACTTTAACAATAGAGAAAACTCTCTCCGTGTTTCCAGCCTGACCACCTCTATACTCATCCCACACAGCAGGACACCCACCCGGTTCTTGACTCCACCTTCACCCATTCCATTGCTTCAGAGGTTATCCTACTGTTCTGTCTGTTGAGAAATACCTTAGAATATTTCACTTCTATTTCTCTCCAATGCCTAGCAATAATGATTTGCATACAATTGGTTCTATCTTTATTTAAGACATAAATTATTTGAAGATAAAACTCCTGCAACTTTAAATCTCTCTCATCTTCATATCCTCTCTTATGCTGATCAGCTTTAACAACCAGCATGATGATTAGTACTACAGGAAATCTGTCTATCTAATCTGGCTCCTTCATTCTTCTCTAAATGTGTAATTTTGGGAAAGTTACTTCACCTTTCTATGCCACGCTTCCCACATTTGTAAAATAGGGCTAATAGCAGGGAATGATTTATAGGAGTGGTCATATGCATTCTCTAGAGCTACAATATGGAATTTATTACCTATTTCTTCTTGAGAAGATTGCCTCACTTTGCTAACAATGTACATATCTTTGAAAGAGGGTTATCAAAACTAGAATTCACAAGACATAAGTAGATTAGTGGTTGCCTAGGATTGGGATAGGAATGGAGTGCCTACAAATGGCACAAGGTTTCTTTTGGGGATGATGGAAATATTCTAAAATTAGATTGTGGTGATAGCTGCACTACTCTCTAAATGTACAGTCATAATTGTACTCTAAAATGAAAGTCTTACAATTGTACTCTAAAAATGGCTGAATTATATGGTATGGAAACTATACTTCATTATAGCTGTAATAATAATAATAATAATAATAATAATAATACCAAGATTCAGGTAAGGTCTGTCTGAGCTCAAAGTACATCTTGTTTATTCTATCCTTGCCACCTCCCTATACAGAAATGAAAAGTTTTATGTTTAAATTCATTGTGCTAAATGACAGAGTTACTCTCTAGCGAGGCACTTTAATATAGATGAGATAGAGATAACTATGGAGTTATCTAATCTAATCATAGAAACAGCTGTTTGTGAGATAGTACACAAAAATTTTAAAAGTTCTTAGTCATAATTTGACTTAACGGTTGTTTTCTACCTATGCATTAAAAGTCATTATTGAATTATATATGAATTAGAAATACATTTTTCTTTCTTGCCAAGAAATATGTTCCCTACCTCCCTCTATATCTCCCTCCACCTTCTTTCCATCTGTCCATCCTTCTTTCCTTCCTTTCTTTTCTTCTTTCCTTCTTTTCATATGACTGCTCTGTTGTTTGTTTGTTTGTTTGTTCTGAGTCAGGGAGGCTGATTATAGATATTGGAAATCAATTATCTCCATAATTCGCAGACATTTTAGAAGGAGCATACCAATTATGAGTAAAAGGACAGACCCTCGAAGTAAAAGTACTGGAATCATTTTACCTTTTTTCAAGAAATCATCAAAATATGTCTTTATGTGAAGTATATAGTTGAATGAGATCCTATTTACAGAGTGTTGAATGCCTCACCTACACTTACAAAACGGTATTCACTTTTATATCACACTTTTGGAAATATTTTACCTTTTCTTAGAGAAGCTTTTTTTTTTTTTAAAGGTAATTTAAACAGGAGATGAAAATCTCAGGAGCTCTTGCCAGAATAAAATTTCAGAATGCATTTAAAATCCTTCTAACTTTTTCTATTCAATATCTAAATCAAATTCCTGAAGAAGACATTTTCTACAAAGAGATTAAGGAAAGAGAAATGGTTCAGCTGCATATGTTTGAGATGAATCATGCTTCTTCCCTCAAAGTGATAGGAGATTCCATTCCATACACTAAGTTGTGGTTTACAGTGCCAGACCCGGGAGTTTTTAAGCCTTCACGCTTTTATGAGTTGCTAGGTGTCAGAGGGGCTCCATCAGGGATGTGTTGCCTCTGAAAAGGTTAAACGCAAGAACCTCAAAGGCTTTTAAAGAGGAGACTACAGAAAATCTGTTGTCAAGGAGTATTATATCTCCCAGCTCGGCAGAGTTTGTCTCTCTGATCCTCCCTCTTACTTTGAAAGTTAGAAAATCCATAAGAGGCGGATGGGTATGTCAAAGATTTTCAAACCTGGTATAGGCTGGGTTTATTTTTGGATTATTCTGGCTTATTTTTCATTGTTTAACAAAGGAAAAATAGTAACACTGCCATCTTATATCTCCTTGAGGGTAGTAATATAGCTTTGGCTAGACAAAATACTGCAATGAATGCTATCCTTTGGAAAATCTGTATTTGTGTTTTTACTCCATGAAAAAGCCTCTCCTTTTTAAGAGTAGACATATTCAGAGATAATCACTGTCCCTCTGACAGTCATCAATTACACAATCACATGTACAACAACTGTCAATGTTTAAAATCAGTTTAAAATATGGTAACTGTGGGGACACCTGGGTGGCTTAGTCAGTTAGGCATCTGCCTTTGGCTCAGGTCGTGATCTGAGGGTCCTGGGATGGAGTCCCATGTTGGGCTCCCTGCTGGGTGGGGAGCCTGCTTCTCCCTCTGCCTGCTCTACCTGCTCTGCCTGCTGCTCTCCCTGCTTGTGCTCACTCTCTCTGACACATAGATAAACAAAATCTTTAAAATAAAATAAGGTAACTGGGTTAATAGAAAAAATTAACTTGTCAATAAATATTTACTGAACACCTACTCAGATGAGCACTTTGAGGAATAAAAGACATAAAGGCAAGGTAGGGTATGGTCCTAATGAAACTATAATTAGAGTTCCTCGATGAATAGGGAGGTGTTGCCCTAGCGTCAGCTTTAAGGGAACAGGAGCGAAGTTAGAATCAGAAATATGAAAAGATTCAGATGAATGAAAAGAGTATTATACCATGATACCACGGAGAATAACAGCATGACACAGACATGGAGAGAAATTAGATTCCATCAGGCAGGAATCACTATTAATTTCTCTTAAACATTCAATGTATATTTTCTAAGAAATACTTTATTTTTTACACATTACTTTGAAAATGAAAGTTGAAGAATGATTCAGAATGAGTAGCTCACAGTCCTGTCATCCTCAGAGTGCATGTGTATGTAAATGTATATCAAAAATGTCTGGAGAACTTGTGATGACAATATTTTCATTTAAATCTTGGAATGAAAGAATACCACCAGGTGAGGAGTTGAACCAAATTCGCCTGATTTTTATTCTTACCCGAGAAATGTGGACACTCAATAGGAAACCCTTCAGGTCTCTTCCTGAACTCACTATTCTGACAGAATTTATCAGGATTGAGGTGAAAAATCCTTTCTAGGTTATATGATAAAGTACTATGCCTATAATAAAGTATAAACTTCATTAATGTATACCAAAGAATTTAACACAAGGTATTATCCAGCAAGCAGGGAAAAGAACATGGACAAGCCTACAGGTTTAAAAATATCTGTGAAATCTTAGTAAAATTCACTGGAAAACATTCAATTTATGCAAAATATTTCAGCGTTCCCTTTGTGATGTATTTTGTATTAACATAATCAAATTAAATGACTAATCAAGCCAAAAAGTTCAGTGCTGACAATATTATCTTGTTCAGTATTTACTTAAATTTTGAGGTCCAGAGATAAGGAATCTTATGAGTTTAATGGTAAGTCAAGTTCAAAACAAAAGTGCCTACAACACTGAATTTCACTTAGGTTAATATCCACAACCCTCACAAAAATTCACTTTTTTAGGTTCAGAACAAGGAATTTCAGGTTAATAAATTTGTGGGGGGACACATTGGAATTTCTGGAATTACTCCTTACTTTGATCAACTTTTGCCTTAATAGATGTCCCTGGCATAGGAGACTGTCATTGAGAAAACTCCTTGATGGGAGAGAAGGGGGCTGTTTCCACTGTCCAGGAGTTGCTCATTAAAGATTACTTAAGATGGGGCGCTTGGGTAGCTCAGTTGTTGAGCGTCTGCCCTCGGCTCAGGTCATGATCCCAGGGTCCTGGGATCGAGCCCCGCATCGGGCTCTCTGCTCGGCGG
>CM053605.1:75569371-75650278 GCA_028646535.1 Procyon lotor | reverse complement strand
GTTTCTCTCTGTCAAATAAATTAAAAAAAAAAAAAAATCTTTAAAGATTACTTAAGAGAGAACTGTGGACTCTGAGTAACAAACTAAGGGTTTTGGGGGGGGGATGGGCAAGCCTGGTGGTGGGTATTGAGGAGGGCACGTATTGTATGGAGCACTGGGTGTGGTGCATGAACAATTAATCTTGTAACACTGAAAAAATAAAATAAACATATTTGGGGAAAAAAATAAAATGAAAAAAAAAAAAAAAAGAATCTGCTTGAGCGATTTCCACAGATTATTTCTACTCCAAAGGCTAGCTCTTCACACGTAAACATTTAACAAGTTCCATTACACACCAACTATGACCTTGGACAATCTTCACACTTAGATCCAGAGGACTTGGATGGTAAAGTGGGTTGCTATTGTTTTTATCCCTATAGGTGCCCTCTATACGCTCAAAAAATATCAAAAGGACAATGGAGATGATATACAAATGAGCTTGCTCCTACTCACATACTGTCACCTTTCTGACCTCTAAAAGTTGCCAGCATGAAGGAGCAGTGAGTTATTGGACGCAGCAGCATGACCAGGAAAATAAACCTGCAAGGTCTTTGCTGACCACTGCCTATTCGCATCCACCATGAAGCCTGCCAATCATAAAAATATTTCATGATCCAATCCCATTCATTTCTAAAAAGATGATGAATGGGCCACTTCAGCCATAAGATGAAAGCTGAGGAAAAATTTTGATGTTGATGTCTACTAGATGGACCAGAAATAATTAATGTTACTTCATGGCAGGACAATTTATCAGGGATGACACAGCACTTGGGCTCCTGTGAATTAAGTGATGACAATTACTACATTGAGGTTTGACAACTAACTTGAAGCAACCTAAGGAATGTACTGAATAAAATAAACTTCTTGATTTATAATAATCAGACAACTGAAGCTTTAATGAGAGTAAGATATCATTTGCCAATACTATTTCCGTGTTTTAACAATCTTTACAAAGGTATGAAAACAAATATGATTTAAAAGTATTATGTGCCCAGGTATTTTCAACATAACACTTTTGTTTAAGATAGTTATGAGAATATTTAATATTTTCAAATTATGCTTTGTTGATCTTTTGGGCGACTTGGAAGCATTATGTTCAATATTAGAAAATATTAGCTCTATCCAATATATAGAAGTATCAACTGAAAATTTAAAAAAAAGTTTGGTTTAAAAAAGTAAGAGTAACAATAAATATGCCTCTCACCAATTCTATTTATTCACTATTTACATGCATTTAAATGCCATGTGTTATTATTTTTTCATTTCCTTGATGATAACAGATCAAGAACTGAAGATAAAGTTATTTTCCCCATTTCTCAGTATAAACTTTGTTCAAAGTAATTAATTGCCATGAATTTACAATGGATAGAGAACTGTCCTCATCACTTAATTGTCTTTTAGACAGATGGAAGTCTAAACAGATGAAGCCAATAAAGCTATGTCAGGGACTATCAAAAAAAAAAATTGAGTAAGAGCTTTTACAAAGAAGATGCTCTTAGAAATTTAAATTCTCAACATTGAGAGTATTAAGAGTCACACTGAAATTGGCATGCACAATTAGTATCAAGCCTTGACCTTCTGTTTGTTTGGTTCCGTTTTTAAGAAATAACAAAAGAGGTTCTGTTTAATCAAAAACATATTTTCCCCTACCTGGCGCTAACAGTGACTGTACCAGAGACTTCTAAATTAAAATAGACTATTGTCATTTCCACAAATAATTGTGAATTAAGTTAAACTAAAACATGCAACAAAAATGAATTCCCTAGACCTTGAATCCCTTTAAAACACTTTGTGATAAACATTATTTCAAAACCTAACCTTTGAGGAAACCAGCATTTCTAGATAGTATGAAATAAACATTACTATTGTAATTCTCTAAAATTAGAGAAATACTACTAAAATTTCCAGGGTTTTATTTAATTGTAATATAAATGTAGGAATCATCGTAGGAAAGTATATGGGCTTTGGAATAAAACACAAGATGCAGTCTGGAATTCTGTCCTCCATCCTATAAGCATTTCCTAGAATCAGTGCATATACATACCTATTTCTTATAAATTTTGTATGGCCAATAGTACCTGATTAAGATTTATATCCAGGATGATGATTCTTGAAGCACACCAAGATTTTGATTTATCACTGAATAATGTACTTCTAGTGAATTTTAGAAAGATTTTGGCAAGAATTCTTTAAATAAATATGTTTTCTTCCTAGGTCTCCATGTCCCCAAATTATTAGAACATGAAATTTGAATAATTTAGTTAATTATAATTTTATTCTAGCATAAAGTACCTTGTAATATTTAGCACTATTTTTTTTACATTTCAAATAGTCCTACTAATGATCCAGATTTCTGTATCCTGTTTTTCAATATCTTAATGATATTGGACAGATTAATACTGCAATTCTCCTGTTTGTCACCCATACACCAAAACGGCTTGTATCAGACTGAACAAAATTAAGGATGGTGCTCTGTCTTCACTTTCTCTGACTGGCAACACTGTGATTTCATTCATGTATGAAGTATTTTTAAATCTAATTATTCTTACAGCCAGTTAGGAGAAAAGGTCATTATTCTAGCTCATTAGCTGTTTAATAGGAAGGCATGGCTGTGAATCTGTGTTTTGACTCTCTAATTCCAATCTTCAGGACTGCCAGAAAAGGGAACTATGACTATCACGTATACTTCTTTCTGTCCTACCTTGACTGATACAGCATTACATGCAACATTTGACTTCCTGTAGTTGAGACTCAACATTAAAAATTACATCTGTTTTCGTTTCTTAACATGCGCAAACAAACACGCCATGTGCATGCATACACACGCACACACCAAAAGACTATTTGTATCTACCTTCCTGTTTGCAGATCAAGTAATGACTTGAGCTGACTGATGAAATAAAAAGAAGTATTTGTTCAAAACTATGTATATATATAAAGACAGAAAAATTGACATGGGGCACTACTAATTTACTTTTCAGTTATTATAATCTGCATATATGCATGTATACACACACACACACACACACACAATCTCTCCACGTACCCAGAAAGAAACTCCTACCAGTGACAGAAGCAATAGAAGAATTTTGAGTTGTGTCTTAACACAGAGGAGAGAGAAAAAGCCAAAGATAATTAATATATACCACAGCACCAGTAGAAAAGACAATCCTGAAACATTTAAACAATAAATTATTTGTTGAAGACTAAGTGTATGTGATAGAGATTCACTACAAATTTGATGCCTTTAAATGAGTCATCATATAATGGCATAGTATTAGTTTCCTATCCTTGCTATGTCAAATACCACAAACTCAGCGGCTTAAAACAGAAATCTTTTATCTTTGGTTCTGTACATCAGAAATATGACATGGATCTTACTGGGCTAAAATCAAGGTGTCAAAAGGGTATGTTTCTTTTCAGAGACTCTAGGGTACAATATGTTTCCTTGACTTCTCCAGCTTTTAAAGGTTGCTCACTTTCCTCTTCTTTTCCTTTACCCAAGGGGAACTTAAGGCCCCCTTTCTCCAGCTTTTAAGGCAAAAATGGCTAGTTAACTCCTTCTCATTTAGCAGCATGCTGACCTTTTCCATAGTCACATTCCCCTGACTTGGTGCACCCAACCCTCTTATTTTTAGATATACAGGATTACACAGGGCCTACCCCAGTAATCCAAAAAAAGTCTCTATTTTAAGGTCAACTGATTAGCAACTCCAATACCATCATTCATTTTAATTTCCCTTTGCTATGTAACAGCATATTTACAGATTCCAGGGATTAGAATGTAGACAACCTTGTAGAGGGTGAATTATTCTGCCTACCACAGTCTACCTTTTCGTTTCCAAAGATTCACATTTATTCCAAATGCAAAATATCCTCATCCATTCAAAGTCACCCAAATTTTCAACCCAATTAACTCAAGTACAAAATGTTATCTAAATCTCATTAGCAAAAATACTATCAAAATTATCTAAATTAGGTACGAGTAAGACTCTGGGTACGATTCATCCTAGGGCAAAACTTTTCTCCACCTGCAAGTCTACGGAATGCAAAAAGCAAGTCCTTTGTTCCCAGACTATAGTGGTCATACAGACACAGGATAATAATTATAGATCTTTTGGTTCAAAAAGGATAAAAATGTCAAGAGAGGAGGTGGGGGGATGGGTAAAATAAATGAAGGGGATTAAGAGTACACTGGTGAGTACACTGATCGTTCTGAGCACTGAATAATATATAGAATTCGTGGTGAGCACTGAATAATATATCATGTATAGAATATCACTATATTGTAATATAACACTGTATGTTAATTATACCTGAATTAAAACTGAAAAATAATAACAAGAGGGAAAAGTATAAAAATGGAAGGAAAAGATGTTACTGGTTTAAAGTGATTTCAAAAATCCATCCAGGCTCTCTCCATTCTTTTAAGTTTTAAGAATAATCTTTTGTGGCTCATAGCTCCAACCTCTGGTCCTCGCCCTCAGAATCTTTTTTTTTTTTTTCATGAAAGGTAGCCCATGTTTGCAGCTGAGTATTTTTATTTGCCCACTTCCTACCTGTATCCATTTGTTGGTCCAAAAGTCTTCTTTTATTTTGTACTCTGTCTTTTCTAGTCCAAGCTGGCATTTTTTAATACTGAAATAAAATTTTCAAGAACTTTGTGGGTCTCTCATTTAGGTCATGGGATTCAATCTATTAAACAGTAAACTACCCCATATATATTTTTCCTAGATAAGCCCAATTCTATTTTTGGCTTTTCCTGGGATAGCTGAGGGGAATTAGAAGTCACATACTTAATCTCTTCAAGGAGACTTTTATGTAACTGAATATTCTGACCTTTCCATTTTCCTGATGCATTAAAAAAGGTCGTCCAGACACATCATCGGCTTTTTTCTCCAGTGGAAAACCATGGTTTCTTTCCAGTGAATCTAAACTTTGGCATCCTTTGCCATTTAGGTGGGCTAAGGATGAGCAAAATCATTGTCTCCTCTCACACTGTACTATAAGCAGTAAGAAAGAAACCAGGCCATACATTCAACACCTTACTTGGAAATCTCGTCTAAATATCCAAGTTCATCACTTATGAATTCTGCTTTCCATCTAACTACAGAACATAATTCTGCTAAGTTTTTGCCATTTTATAATAAGGATTCCCTTTCTTCCAATTTCCAATAACATGTACTTCATTTCCTTCTGTTCTTTCACAAGCAGTGCCTTTAAGCTCTATATTTCTCCTTGCAGCCTACTTATGATGATTTAGATATGCTCTAAGTTGATATATGTTTTCTCTACCATGCTCTTCACTTCCTTAAGCCCTCACTAGCAGAGTCATTAACATCTCTGTTTCTACTGTCTTTTGAAGACAACCTAGTCTTTTTAAAAACATATTCCTCAAGTATTTCCCAGCCTCTGTCTTTTGCTCAATTCCAAAGCCACTTCCACACTTTTTAGGCAGTTGTTATAGTAATATACCACCTCCAGGTACTAAAATTTGTGTTAGATTCCTATTGCAACTGCAACAGGTTACCACAGATCACTGACTTACAAATTGATCCTTTTACAAATTTAATTTGTTCATCACAAATTTATTATTTTATAGTTTGGTAGATCAGAAGTCAAGCATGGGTCTTACTTGGCTAAGATCAAAGTATCATCATATCTTGTTCCTTTCGGGAATTTCAAGGGGAAATTCCATCCTCTTACCTTTTCCAGCTTCTAGAGGCTGCCTACATTTCTTGGCTCACGGACCTCTTCTATATACCCAATGCCAGCAATGGTAGATTAAGTCTTTCTCACACCACATCATCCAAACTCTGCTTCTGTCCTCACCTCTGACTCTTTTCTTCTGCCTCCCTCTTCTACTCTTAAGGATCTTTGTGATTACATTGACCTACCAGATAATCTGGGATTAAGTCCTTAGTTCAATCACATCTGCAAAGTCCTTTTTGACACATAAAAAATGTAATTCACATTTTTCTGGTTCCAGGATCTGTACATCTTTGGGCAAACCCTTTGTTCTGCCTACAACAAGCACCGATAGAAAGTGTTTTAATAAATAATGTAATGTATTCAGTGTAATACAGGTTGAGATTAATTCAAGAGCTAGGTTATCCAAATTCATTATTTTTTATACTTTATATAATCTCTACTTTGAGTAAAGTGTTCTTTGTAAAAAAGAGTAAAATGTAGACTGAAAATGCTATTTGTTTCTGTTTAGATCTGAAAAAGTAAAGTGGAAATCATACTCTATTCTCTGTTTGTCATATCACAAAGGCACCAAGGACTATAAACTGTCATTTTGCTTTGTTGAGATTTAAATATTATTTCTGTTTTCTCTGTTGAAATTTAAATATTATTTCCCCCTTTGCTGGCCTGTATTTACCTTATGAAGGCTGAAATATTCAATTCTAGAAGTGAAAAAAACAGGGCATCTTTGATTTATCACTTTTTGCACCTACATGATATTGGCACCTGAAATGTTTCATAAATAAAAATCGTCAGACCATGGCATCTCTTATAAGTATATAGGTTTGGAAAGGTCACTGTGCCTACTTAAAACTTAGATGTATCACAGATCAGTTTGGTAATATATTATTCTACTAACTCTAAAAACAAAAATATATATATTTAGACTATTTAGATATAAGTGCCCATTGTACTATTTATTATCTATCTCCTGCAGAGAAGAGGAAATACAAAAAATCAGTGGAAATGGAACTAGTCTGCTTATTAGCAGCCCAGAAGCTGGTTTCTCAAAGATTATGTGTAGTATAATGGTTCCTGCTCTTGACTGATCATTAATCTCTCATGGGAAGATTTTTAAATATTTAGTTTCCAGTCTTTTCCCTAGAATTAATGAAAGAAAATCTCCAAAGTTTGGTTCCCATTTAAGTATTACTTTATGAAATCCAGTAAAATGTAAGTGTTTATTTTACGATGGTATTCACTTCAAAATTGGTGTAACTGCCACTCACATTGGATAACACATATGCTTTTGGATTTACCTCTTTTCTTGTCTGAATTTTGTGAATTTAATACAATAAGGAGGATTTGATGTTCCATTAGAAGTCAACATTTTTGCCAGCATAGAGTAACAGATAGCAGAGTTATGGAGTCTGGAACAGGACCAGGAGAACTTGGAAGAGACAGTTCTCTCATCTTTAAAGGAGATCCTTTTTATAGGTCAGGGTTTCTTCAAGGCTCATGGGATTATGTTGATAGTAATAACCTATGTGTTTGTTTAATGCTCATCTATATTTGTATATTGTCTTATACATTTCCTCAATACAATTTTTCACAACTTTGCCTGATTTATTACTCTTCTTTGCATCAGTAAACAGGGTTCTCAATATGATGTCATGGGCAACTCCTGAAGGACAAGGACCACGCCCTTTCCCTCTTTGTTATGATACAGCCCAGAATGGAGTTGTGCTCATTGTTATATTAGGCCCTGAAAAGTACCAAAATGCATTGAATAATGCGTCTCATTCTGGAAACCTCTTTCCATTTTCCAAAATGAGTCAGTGGTCTATTAATAGTTAAAATCTGATTATTTAAATTGCTTGTATTTCTTTCTCTCCCATCAAAATTGTAAGACTAAAAGACTGTAAGATTTATATAAATAAGAATTCTAATTCATTCTTGCAACTATAATGACTGATAAATAACATGTTACTAAAGAAATATTTGTTGAATGGATACATTAATGAGAAATGGCCCCACTCCTCTCTCTCTCTCTATCCCATTCTCTCTATATCCTCACATCTCTCCACCTCTCTCTCTCTCTCTCTTGCATTTTGGGTAGGTCAAAACTGTGATTGTCTGATGTACATCACTCTTGTGAAATTTATGGGGGTTTTTGTATGTGTGTGAGTATGTATGTATAATATGTATGAATGTGGGAATAGGTGGCTGTCTTCATATGTGCATGTGTTTAATCTTTTATATAACTACCAGTTATAACTCTAAGTGATCTTGCCAAAATTATGCTATAGTTTCAAAGATGATTAGTCCAAGAAGCTTAAAAAGGATGTTTAACCACTATAAATTCTCCTCTCATAGAAGTCACAATTCAGCCCTCCTGATGGAATTTAGAACTAACATTTTCATAAAAAAATAAAATAACAGAAAAGGCATCGATGAAGATTACATTAATGCTCTTGGGAAGACAGTTCCTCTGCCTTAGATATGAGGGACTTTGACTGATGACTTTAGAATCGGGTCCTCTGAAGAGCAAATAACTAAGTCACCTTCCCCACCCCCACCCAGAATCTTAATGACCTTGCCATCTCCTTAGTCTGACACCCACTCACTTATTTCATGATTTACTCAAGCATTGATTTTGGCCTGTTTTTGCAAATTTGATTCTGTAAATTCATGTTCATAAATGTTAATATATTAAGAAAAAATAAAACAAAGTATTTTTCAAGAGGATACAGTAAATCTCTTTTCAATTTGTACATGTGATAAGATTCTACATGTGAAGTTTTATCTTTAAAAGTGGACAGGGTTACAAAAGAATGACAAGCCTTAAGGGCTAAAGTGTTCCATATGACAGAATACTTGGTTGCAGCTAAATTTATACATTTAAAAAGATTAGTGTTTTTGCAATTACATCTCTATTTCTTTTTTGCTAATCAACATGTTTGTTTTACAGTGCTTTATAAAACAATTTGTGCAGTAATTAAATGTCTAACAGGGATTTTTATGACTGTTTTCAAACACAAATGTAGTTTAGCTTAGTAGTTTGGAGTTATTAAGTGAGCTATCATAATTCAATATTTTAAATAAAACAAATTATAGACCTCTTCCTAGCTTGGCATAAGGCTCCTATCACAGTGGAATTTATGTACTTCAAATGTAACAGATTCCACATTCCCAACAACCCATTTGCAAACACATCAATAAAACTCTTCTTTTTCATTTAGGTTTGTTCTTTAAGGCAAACCCACAGCAAGTAGAAATAAAGGTCAAAATTGATTTTCTTGTAAGAGGGAATGGAAAGGGAGGAACTAATATTTATTGAGCACCTACTACATGTCAGACACTGTGCTCAATACCTTATGTCCTCTCATTTAAGTCACACCTTAACCCACAAAGAGACAGTTTATCTACATTTTATAGATAATGAAATTGAGGCTTAGTGAGAAGGTTAAATAAATTGTCCTAAGTTGTCTTTGTCAAATAAATGGCAAAGTTGCTAACACGAATCATTTATTTCCCTCTCCCCAAATTGCTTCTCAAATTTTCTTACATTTGTGTTTATTGGTGTCCACAAATGCAAAAATCCATCTAGCACCTTGATTCTATCATGGTCAACAGTATCATCACAAGAAATCTGCAATAATTGAGAACCCATCACAGTCAAGCATTTTGCATTACTGCCCATACACAGATGCTCACATTTTAAAAATGATCATCATTCGATCCCTTACTCAACAAATATTGATTACTTCATCATTTCTTACCTGAAACCAGAAAAACAGATCATTTCCCTGGGAATAATTAGAATTCACACAGGAAATTGTATTGCAAATATTTTGTAAAGGAGGGAAATAACATTTGAAAAGCATTTAAATAGGGGCACCTGGGTGACTCAGTGGGTTAAAGCCTCTGCCTTAGCTCAGGTCATGACCCCAGGGTCCTGGAATCCAGCCCTGCATTGGGCTCTTTGCTCAGCAGAGAGCCTGCTTCCTCCCCCATGGCTCTGCCTACTTGTGACCTCTCTCCCTCTGTCAAATAAATAAATGAAATCTGAAAAAATAAATAAATAAATAAAAGCATTTAAATATATTCTATACTCTCTGCTAGGTGCACATCTGCTCTAATTTACCCCAAACTCTATGAACTCAATAGAGTTCTAGCACTTGCATACATGTCTTCTCACTTGTTCTCTCTTTTCCCACCCAATTATCTTTGTTTTACAGAAAAATAAACTGAAACTGGAAAAGTGAATTAACTGGCTATTATGAGATAGCCAAGAATAGACAGAACTCAGGTTTCTAGGACATCTGAACTCATGCCTTTGGGAATTGGGACTGGTGGCAGAAAGAGGGATGGAGGATGGGAAGGGATGACTTCTCTTTTCCAACACTTCTATGTTTATTACATTTACAATAGCAAATTAAGCACATTTATTGAAAACCCCACCTTTCTACCACCTGTATATCTCATTCATTGCTGCAATTGTTAACTTTTTGGCAGCAAGCTACCATAAATGTCAGAGCTAACTAACTCAAAATTATATAATATATATATTTTTTATGTTATACTCTTAATTTTTTCTTCTACCTTTCTGACTCAATGCCTGTCATTTCCTCTTTGGTTTCTGTGAACTGAAAGGTAATGTTCTAGACCAGGGATCTACAAACTGTAGCCCATGGGCCATAGGTAACCCGCTGACTTGTTTGGCCCACAAACTAAGAATGGACTTGTAAAGTTTTATTTTTTAAGACTGTATTTATTTATTTGAGATAGAGACAGCAAGAGCGAGGAGAGAGAGCACAAGTGGGGAGAGGGGCAGAGGGAGAAGTAGACTCCTGCTGAACAGGGAGCCCAATGCAGGGTTGATCCGAAGACCCGAAGATCATGACCTGAGCCAAAGGCGGAGACTTAACTGACTGAGCCACCCAGGCGCACCCAGACTTGTATAGTTTTAAGTGGTTGACAAAACAAAACAAAAATCAAAGGGAGAACAATATTTATTGATATGTGAGAATTATATGAGATTAAAATGTCGGCATTTGTAATTAACTTTGAATGTGTCACTGCCACAGCCACTCCACTTGTGGACTGTGTGTGGCTGCCTCAGTGCTACAAGAGCAGAGTTGAGTGGTTGTGACAACCAACACCTCCCACAAATCCTAAAATGTTAACTACATGGCTCCTTACACAAAAATTTCGCAGACCCTGTGAGAGGCTCTCTTCTCATCTACATATTCCTGGAGCAACCACTTCCGCCACAGCTATGATCGCCAGGTATACAGTTGCTCACCTCCTCTCCCTAGAACCCTCAGGTCCACACAATAGATGGCCAATTGAGAGCTCCATGAAGATGGTACAAGAGACTGCTAAAGCCCATGGGCCCACAATGGAGCTTATTTCTTCTATCCTCAAACTGGATCTTCTTCTTATGACTCCAAGTTCAAAGAAAAGTACCACAGTCTATTCAGTTGCCCAAACCAGAAACCTAGGCATCATTGATTCTTTCTTCTCCCTCCCTCATCCCCCTGTAAATACCAGGAACTATAGATTCCATCTCTTTTGTACCCCTCGAATCTATTCTCTAATTGCACAGACCAGCAATAGTTTAGGCCACCATCACATATTGCCTGCATTAATTCAGCTACCACCTAATAAAGATTCCTGACTCCAGACTCGTTTTGTCTACCTTATTCTCCCTAATGATCAGATCTTTGCAAAGTGCAATTTTAATCATGTCATCACTTCACTTATTCAAGGAATTCAATGATTCCTTACTCCCCTTAGTATAAAAGTTTGTATTCCACTCACCATTTTATATATCCCCACTCCTTAATTTTGAATGATCTATGCTCTTCTAAAATTTACATTCTCTAAGAAGTACATCACAGTCTGCTGAAATGCCCAAACCAGAAACCTAACAAATATTCTCTAAACCCTCAAAATGTAAATGATCATCTTTTGTGCTCTATGTATTTCTTTTTTATTAATTTTATTTTTTCAGTGTTCCAAGATTCATTGTTTATGCAGCACACCCAGTGCTTCATGCAATACGTGTCCTCCTTAACACCCACCACCAGGCTCATCCAACCCCCCACTCCCCCTCCCTCAGTTTGTTTCTCAGAGTCCAGTCTCTCATGCTTCTTCTCCCACTCTGATTTCCCTCAATTCACTTTTTCTATCCTTCTCCTAATGTCCTCCATGTTTTTCCTTATGCTCCACACGTAAGTGAAACCATATGATAAGTGACTCTCTCTGCTTGACTTATTTCACTCAGCATAATCTCTTCCAGTCATGTCAATGTTGATTCAACAGTTGGGTATTCATCCCTTCTGATGGAGGCATAATATTCCATTGTATATATGAACTATATCTTCTTTATTTCTTATTCTCCCTTGAAATCTTACCACTCTGGGATAAATGATCCCTGATGGCAAAGTTCCACTGGTCTGTTTTCTTGATCATAACACTCCCAGACCTACAAGGCCTGGCATAGGTGATAGATATTATTTGAATATATGTTAAACAGAATTGGGTAGAAGTATACCACATATACCAAAATAATTGTAGTCAAAATAAATCTTTAAAAACAAAACAAAATCTCCATGATTTTATTTCTTTCAGGAATAAAAGTTGGGTAAAGTTATTTTTCTCTTATTTCATTGGTAAAAATTCTCTAGAAGATTATTTAGCAGTGCTAATAAGGATAATCTTAGTCACAGTCAGTAAATATCATTATTTCCCTAAGAAGTCATCTAAAAATGAGAGACATCTATAATCTCAGCACCACTTATAATTAAATTTGCTATCATTATCATTAGACTAATATGCATTCTCATTGTTTTTATAAAATAAGTACTAAAATGACTATATTCCCATATATAAAATATTATATATTAAAAGGCAACAGTCTGGGTCCATAGAAAATGAAGTACAATTTCCTCTAAGATGTTCACACTCAGTCTGAATCCAGGTGTACTTATGGTAACATGGTGCATAAACCATAGAGATCAAGCATGAAGCAAGGAATAACAAAATAATTTATAGAAAAATATTGTCTAATACTACCTTTCATGTAGTGAGAGTACCTAAATTAAATATTAAATTGCACCATTTATTGTCTATATTCACTATCTGAAAACCAGAGGCTCCAATAACTGAATTTCTCTTTTTTTCTTCATGTCCTATCACCAAATGTACTTGCCTATATGAAAAGTAACTGCTCTTTGAGATTGTGTCCCATGCTTTCATATTCATAACCATTTTTACATCAGTCTGTTTTTATGTAAATTATTTCATGTGTCCATTAACATTAAGGAGGGTCAAAGCCTCAGCTATTTATTTGTATCCATACAAGATATGAGAGGACATTTTCAAGCACTTTTGCAATGATAAAGGTATAAATAAATTGATCATCTGAATATCCAAATCAGGTCTCTTTAAATTTGGCTGACAAGAATGCAGTCCATTCAGAGGGGCAGGATGAGAAATCGTAGAAAGTCTCTTGATGGTCTAGGGAAATTTTACTCCCTATTAGCACCATACAAAGATACAACCTTCACTCTGCTTTCTTGACCTTAACCTTGTTTCCCATCAGGTTCTATCAGCTATGTCTTTCCTCCTTTACATCTTCCATCCCTCTATCTTCCCTGTAACAATCCATTCAGCCCACAGGATCATAACGTAACCCAACTCTTTTCTTCAGTCTTGCTACTCTGTGTCTCTCTTTTACCGGCACATTTTCAACCAAGACAGTTTATTCTCACTGCTTCTGGGTTATCATTCCTCACTCATAAACAGCTCAAAATGTAAATTACTTTCTCACTATTTTACTGAAATATCTCTCCCCAAAACTGTCAGTAAATTATTATTGGTTAAGTATAATTACCTTTTCACTATCATCTAATTACTTTTACCAAAAAGATTTGCCCAATTCCTCACTTTAGGTTTTCCCAAAACCTAATCTGACAACCCTCTTCCTCCCCACCCAAAGTGTTACTAATTCTCAAAGTTCCATCATTTTCTCTCTTTTATCTCTGTACTCTTTCTTCTGAAGAAAGAAGCAAATGTCTTAGTTGAGCATTCTCTTCTACTGAGAGGATTCCCAAATTTTATTTCTGGTTATACTTTTTATTTGGCATTTCCTTTTGCCTTACATCTCTGTGTACATGTCCTCTGGAAATAATCCATTCAATATGCTTCCATCTGGAAAGCCATCTTTTGCCTTAGCTGGCTCCATCCCTATGTTCCTATTTTTATTTAATTTCTTTACTACCATTCGACCAGACTCAACTGCTCAAGGTTATCTTAGTGTCCTTTCTCCTGCCCCTGAACTACCTATCTACAGTAGATTATCGAATGTTAATTGTACTTCCAAAATATAATCTGTGACTGATCCTTTCTCTTTGGTGGTTTAGGACAACACTGATACCTTCCCAGACCACTAAGATGACCTCATTTATCTAGCCTTTCCTCCATAACCCATGTCATACATCACTTCCAGATTCATTTCCCTAAATCAGAATTCTTGTCATGTCAGTACCCCATTCCACAGAAATTTCTACCTAACGGGCATTATAGCTTAAGTTAAATATCATAGCTCCTCCACCATTCCATAAACTTAAACTGAGGATTATATTTTATCTTTCTATCTTCATTAACACCCAGGACATTACCTTGCATATCTTAAGCATTCAATACTTAACGTGAGTTTGCTGAATTATTTGCAAATACTCAATCCTGCTATAGAGGACAAGAAAGCAGAATGATGGTTGATAATCATTGGTTGATAATCACACTATTGATATAAATTAGGCTTAAGAGATATGGGAAAATCTCATAATATGTGTTAAGCACAGTAGTCAGAAACAAGTAGTGAGAGAAAGGCAGAATTTAATATATCGCATTAAGGGAGTGAAAACTTTAGTAACCAAAGAAAAATAGAATAAATAGAAAATAAGATGGAACAAACAAGGGTATAGCTTATGAATAGAAAGAGATGAAAAGATTTATTCAGGACCAGGTGATGTGTGGACTGACATTTATGTACCACATAAGTCAGCCATCCATTGGTGATACCCCCAATGTGGCCCTAATCAATGACCCACTCACCCTCTCTCAGAGGAACAGGGGCAAGTGTGTGAGGGCACAACTACAGTTCCATCATAATTTCAGGGTAGGTAGATTTATCAGTTTACTAAATGAGGATTTCTTATAGGAAATATCTGGAATGTTAAGATACTTTGATTTTGGAACGTGAGGGAACAGTTAAAATCCTGTGCATGTGTTCTCTCTCTTTCTCTCTCATTATGTCTCTCTTCATGTTAGTCAAAAAGCTTACTAAAACTGGGGATTTACCTTAGGGAAGTTCAGGGCAAAGCAGAAAACAGCTTGTCTTTTCAATCACAATCAAAACTCATGAGAATCAACTGGTAAGCCCATAGGGGCTTGACTAAGAAAATTGTCTGAATCAAATTTCAGGCTGAATGTAGCCTCTAGGTACAGCTCTGTAGGCTTCAATTAAGGGTTTAATTCTCTATTTGCTGCTGTAAATCATAGCTGGCCACAGAAAGGCATTCTTAACCACAGCCCCCTCCCATATAATCACCCTGAAGCAATAACATTTCACAGCTTGGACATAAAGCACTGACAGGTTTTTGCAATAAAATGTGACCTTTACTGTTAAAAAAATGTTTTACGACATCTGACAAACCGTTTTCTTAATAGGAAGATATATATTCACTTGATGAATTATAATAGCATAAACAATTTAATTTTGTGGAAGATATGAGCCACAATATGTTCCAAATGAGAGAAATTTACTTTTATACCTATCTACATTTAAAAATAGTAATAGCTCATCCGTTTTTCAAGGAAAAGAACTATTCACACCAACAACATCCTCAGAGGAACACTAGACTTATCTATTTAGAAAGAATATCTGTATGTCTGTAGAAACATCCATGAATTCACAATACTTGAATCTTAATATTACTTGCTAAGGGTGCTTTGAGGAAAAAGCAACATAAGAGAAAATGCCTTTAAGTAGAATCTACTTTCACACTATTGCTTTAATTCATCCATCTCATGCTTTATGGGGCATTCAAGTGTGCATTAAAATCACAGAAGAACACAAAGTTCCAAATCAAAGGAAGATGAGAAAGAGTCCTGGAAATCTGTACAGAACTAGTTTTTAAACAGCTTTTTCTTCTTTAAAGAAGAACAAGAGAACATTCAGTAGTAAGGATTTTTGTTGGACTTCATCACAGGAATGCTGATCAAAGAGGCTTGGAAATCCCCCAAAGAGGAATCTTTAGAGGGTCTGTAATCTCTTAATATTTATAATGATATTCTCCAAATGCATTCTAAGGCAAAAACGAAAACTATCAGTCTGGAAAAACGACACATATTTCTGGGCATTATGAATTTCCCTAAAACAATCATCTGTGCATGTAGCTTTTGAGCACGTTCATATAACATCATTTGAAGTGTCATGCTATAAACAGAAAAAAAAACCCACAGTCTTGTGTGGTGCAGAATAAAATTTCAGAAGGTTCTTACAACCGCTTACCCATCACACATCTCATTCACACCTACACAGTTAAAAATCTAAGATAATACATGGCGCCATTTATATTTCTACTCCAGAGTGACCTGAGGTAAGAACAGAAACAAGTTCAGCATGCAGCCTCTTCCTGTTTACCTGGAACATGGGAATCTGCCCAAAATGCCGGGAGTACCTTGAAATTAATTTGATTTGGAAGTGAACTAGAGGCAATCAGACATATTCTTGTAAAGAGTCAGATTTCAAGTATTTTCTGAAAATAACAGAGAAGCTAAACAAATCATGAATATTCTTAGGAAGGGACCATATCTTATTTAATTTCATATAACCAAAACCCAGCACCATCTGAGGCAGACCATGTTTTCAGCAAATGTATACAAATATGTTGATTTTTTTTTAAAAAAAAACTTCTCCACTTGCAAATACATATTTCCCTTATATACCCAGAGAAAGAAGTTAGGTTTATGAACATAAAGATTATTACTAAGATTAGAGCCTCCGCTGATAGTACAGGATAACCATCAATATTTCTGTAATTTTCTGTGGGGATTTATAATATAAGGTAACAGTAGTTACCACTTACAAGTTCAAAGTTTTTTTGAAGTGCTACGAGACAGTCAATGATAAAGCCTTCTCTGCAGGGGAGAGTGTTGGGGAGTATAGTTTCCTTGGTTCCCTGCAGGATTTCACAAATCTTTCTCTGCCAGGAATTTGTCTTCAGCAATGTCTAGTCTATTATGTCTGCCCAGAAGGCCGCAGCACTGTTCCAGTGCAGGTGATAGGTCATATATTCTAGAACAACTGAATTAGTTTAATGATGAAACTAAAATATGTTTGCCCAAAAGCCCCTGTTCAGAATCATATTACTTGAACATTTAAATAACATAATTATCCACTGCTTTGAGAAATACTTTGAACAGAAAACCACCCCAGAGACATGCACAGTGTTCGCGGTGGCCTTTTTCTCCTCTGCCAGTGTTCTCACCTACACAGGTAAGGCTACACATTCTTTATTTTTACAACATGTAATCAAAACATACCCTGCACTTTACTTCCCATCTATCGCCGTGCTCATCTGCCACACGATATGCATGCATCAGATTCACTACAGATGTAGCTTGGTGCTCTGGGGCCTCTGCAAACTGATCGAAGACTACACTTCATTTAGGAAAATTCTATGACAGTCAAAATGTCTTAGCCATCACTGCACAGTTAGACATTTCTTTGCCTTTGCTCCCACTGTGCTTCTGGCCCAAGACACCCTCCCTACTAGTTAAAGCCCAGCCATTTTTTCAAAGTTCATTTCATCAAATATATTCAATGAAGTCTTTCCCAACAGTTGGAAAGCATAGTATTTTTTTCTTTTCATTGATCAATGGTACAACATGTCGCTACTATGACTGGCACTAGGTTTGGGGTCAGAAAACTAGGACTTGAGATTTACATTTTGCATTTAATATCTATATAATCCTACTCAATTATCTTAACTTCTCTCCTCCTCAGTTTCTGTCCCTGTAAAGTGAGCACATTATCTGTAGAACCGGGCTATTGCTTTAAGTGAGAAACATTTGTAGAAATACCTAGCAGAGTTGTTCTTATTGTTATTAATACTTTTAGAATCTTATTTATTTTCTAAGAACAATAGAAGCTTCTTTAGGAATCTATTCCTTTGTAGTTTCAGCATCAAACATCAGAAATGATTACTATTAATTTGAGATTTATCATAAATAATTTGGGTTTAGTGATAGATTTTTCATAATCTACATAGCAGTGTAAGTGTAAGCACAGTTTAGTACTTATATAGCAGCATATATGTAGCATCTATGTAGTTGTACTCTAGATGCTGTAGTATAATATATAGAGTAAATATTCTATATGGTTTGCAATCCATAAAGAGATTACTCCTAAATAAATTATAATAATTTTCAATAATACCTGTGTTTAATTCCAATTTAATCCACATTTGATTAAATGACATCCGCCAAACACGTCATTATTTTAACACAATTTAAATTCAAAATGCCATCACATTTAAATTAACATTCAGATAATTTACTTTTGCAAAATACAAATTGTGACCATATGCTGTATTATATAGCCTTCAGCTCTACTACTGAAGGTATTTAAGATATACATTTTTTCTTTTGAAGATTTTATTTATTTATCTGACAGAGAGAGACAACAAGAGAGGGAACACAAGCAGGGGGAGTACGAGAGGGAGAAGCAGGCTTCCTGCTGAGCAAGGAGCCTGATGTAGGGCTCGAACCCAGGACCCTGAGATCATGACCTGAGCCAAAGGCAGATGTTTAAGGACTGAGCCACCCAGGTGCCCCTGAGACACACATCTTTTAACATGCACTATAACGAGAGCAACACTTAATTATTCCACATGCACATACATCGAATATTATCTGTTGGGTGTTTTAGCTATTTTCCTAATTTGAGCTTTTCTGAATTTCATTATGGTATGGAAATATCTATATAGATACAAATATACATTAGAAATGTAATATATTGGTAAGGCAAAACCTCTTTTAATTACTCTGGGATTTCAAATTTCAATTAATATGCTCTCAGGTTTGAGAACAGCCAAGTATTCAAAATGTGATTTTTCACAAAGCCAATATTTTTTTCTTTATTTTTCTTAATACATGTTATAAGCAGATTTCATTTCATTTCTTCATAACAGAGCTCTGAATTAACATGTTTTCAATAAGCAAGTGAAATAATCAGCTATCTCCTCCACACAAGATATTAAGAATTACGAAGTAATAGGAAATTATGATATTAGGTTCAATTGAATTCATTTTTACTCATTTTTATTTTTGGTTCACTTGCATATGATGAAAAAATTTAGGATTATCCCCTACATTTTGGACAGACTGGTATTAGACTTAATTTTATCAAGGGTGTCTCCCACCACCCACTAAAAAGCCAGAAATAAAGAACATCGACAAATAAAATTTACAATTAGATTCATATGTGTCAAATAAAGACTTGGTCTGGGAAAACTGACTGCTACATGTCCTCCAGATTACAGTTACGGTTTAACTACAGTTTTAAATCTGTCTTTTCATTTTTGGAAATAAAAGGTGCTATTAAATGAATAGACTCTTCTGAGTGTGTTCAAGTGTGTTTGGGAACGCGTAAGTTCACTGTAAATGATCCAACAGAAAAGAAAAGATGGTTGAGCCTAAGGGTCATGGTTTTCTATGTTACTATGGAAACCTGAAAGAAATTGGGTTTTTTATGGATTTTTACTCACATTTCTGTTGTCTTTAAATGATTACTTTGTTGCCAATCATACATTACAAAATAGAAATAGCAAAAGGGTTGAGTTTGTAAATAATCTGTTTTGAAATCAAATTAAGGTTGTTGAAATGATTCTGCCCAACTTAGTAAAAGCAATCACCCATTTTTAATGCTTCGAGTACAGTGTTTACTTCTGCAACTGCAACTTCCTTCCAGCTTTGCAAGATCAGATTCATGAGAAACATGTCCTGATAATATATTGTTCAGAATTCTGTAATTTCTGGTGGGGAACTGACTCCTCTTCTTCTCTTGTTCCTTCTGGATGGGACTTTACTCATCTGAAATTCCTGGACATTATAACGACCACAGGTAAAACAATGATGCCTTCCTTACTCAAACCTAATGTGTTTCATCTTTAAAATTCCAGAATTTTTGAGGGAGCTGTGATTGCCTTTCCCTGCTTAAAATTCTGATTTAGTTCTCGAATCACTAATTCCAATAGAATTTCAGGGGAGAAAAAAGGAAAGAAAGGAGGATTTCTGGGAGAGCAGTGGATACAAAGTTCAAAAACATGACTTTCCCACTGAGATATCTTAATAAATTTATACACTCTTTCCTTCTTACAATTTTCTCACTTACAGTACTGTCTACATTCATGGAGTTTAGAATGAAAGTTAAATGAAATATGAAAGGTGACGGAAAATTATATTTTAATGCAAATAAAATTACTTAAAAAGGCCTTATTTAAAAAAGGTACATGCTCCATGGGCCCTAAAAATGAGTTATAAAAATAATCAGGAAGCCCCAGGTTGGGGGAAAAATGATTTTGTGAATACTTACAGAACAAACCAATCATTCCCACAGTAGGCTAAAAATGACGGAGATTATTATTTAATCTAGTATACATCTTCATTATGGTTCCATGTTTACGGGAAGGGCTATAAGCTCCTAGAGATAAAAATATAACCACACCATAATTTATGCTCTCAAAGATCTTGTAGTCCAGTGGTAGACACCATCATGTAAACAAATCAAGCCACTATAGTTAGTTAATAGGAAATTGAAGAGAAGTAGGAAAAGAAATATGGATGAAACACAAGGAGTGAACAATGAACTTTACCCTACGAGGTAGAATTGGGAAAACTCAAAAATTAGTTCAATTTAAAATTGTGGTTACCAATGACAGGATATTATGTATTTTTATTTTGTTTGACAAATTTTTATGAATAGTATTTTTAGAACCCAACCCATTGAATCCTTGTTACAACTCTCTGAGTTAGTAGTAGTATTTTTTTATTGAGTTAGTAATAGTATTAACCCCATTTTACAGAGGAGAAAAACTGACACCCACAAAAGTTAAGTTATCTTGCCCAATATGATGAAGCTAGTCAGTAGTAGAACTAAGATTCAGACTCAGGCTGATGTGACTTCAGAGTCTTTACTGTTTACTACCATATGATGCTGCTTTGTTCAAAAAAGTCATCAAATGTGTGACAGTTGATAAAATATTTTGCCACCTGAAATAATCTTATGGCGGCTTAAAGTACATTTTGGAAGTATAAAGTCTGAAGGTTTAGGGTTTGTTTTTTGCTTTTGTTTTCGTTTTGTTTTGTTTGTTTTTTTATACTGCCTGTGGGCAATAATCTCTTTCCAAGAAAATAATGAAAAATAAATAAATACATGAGGATAATCAGTACTGAAATTCATTTAGTATATCAAGAATGCCTGATTACTGCTCATGAACCAGTATGTGATACATTTTCTCACATGTATACTAAACTCCATTCTACTAAACACAGGGGAGAGGAACCAAACTTGTAAAAAAACTGCTTTGACTTTATTCTCACATAGAAGTTAACTTTCAGAAAAGCCCATCAAATATAATAAGTACCATCATCAAAGAGAGAATTCTTATTCTCCAGAAGCATTAGGCATTTAGTGGTATGATTCAGTGAATGCAAATTCAAGGGAGCCAAGTCAATCCTGAGACGACAGACAGTGGCCACCAGCTGGGATTCCTTGTTGGAGAAGCCAGGACTGGCCACTGCCAACCAGTGTCGCAGGTGGTCCTGCCAGAGCAGCCCTATCATTGAAGTCTAGTGGTCTAGAACAGCTGCTCTGGGGTCAGATGAGCCTGAGGATATGTCCTGTGACACAAGACAAGTTAAATCACTTCTTTCTCAGCTTTTCCTTTTGTTAAATGAAATGTTCAAAGCACGGAAAATGAAAAATGTGAATAGTCAAAATCTCATGGTTTTGTTACACATGCCCACACATATATGCCTCTATATATACTTGTAAATATCCATATGTATCATCTATACATAGTAGGAAAAGAAAATGTAGATATATTATTTGTATGTCTGTATACATAGATACATTCCCTTCCTTGTGTGTTGATAAAGGGTCAGCAAATGATACAGTGATGAGAAGGGGTAAGGATGAAGAGATTCAAGATAGAGAGGTTCATAAACCCATGCAGCATGACAGTAAACCTAGCCCTAAAGAAGGAGATGTCCAGCAAGAAATTTCAGAGAACAAAAATGGCCAAAGGGTTTATGTGTCAAATAAATAAATCAAGTAGAATCTTCTGTCTTTGCTTTACTACTTCCAACCCCACGAGAATTGTGGTACTAACACTGTTGGTTTTTCTAACCCTTTCCCACACCCAGCTTTCCTGATCTCTCTTCAATTTCTTTCCCAGTGAACTTCTCTCCCACTCATTTACTGGTCCTTAAATGTACAGTAAAGCAAATGTACTGTAAAGCATTATTAAAGTCAAAAATAAGAAAGTATCTTCTTTTGCAGGAATGCAGTACATTTTCTTTTATATAATGGATATCCTATAATGCTTCTGAAAAGGCTCTTAGAGTTTATCATGTAAGCATTTGTAAACAGATAATATTTAAATATGTATTTTATGCTTGATAGAATATAATTTCTCCCTTGAGGAATTTAGATGCAGACACAGTATATATTTAGTTCATTTTAAACTGTAAATTAATTTTCTAATAGACTTAGGAACTTGAATAATCTGTCCTATAAATATATATGCAGTACAAAAAGATGTTTTAAAACAGGTATCATTTAAATTCTAATCAGTTCATTATGAAATTTTCCTAGACTGTACATTAAACACGGCAAAAAATCTTTATCAAATGTCATGACTAGTCCAGTATAAGCACCTTCCTAATTTAAAATCTTTTCTCCAGACAGGGGTGAGAAAATTAAATGGATCTATGTTGAGTTTTGTATTATAAAGATATTCTGGAAAAGATTCGGATGAAATATCTCTTGCAGAATCTCTGTGTTCTATTTGGCACCATTACTCTTGTGTCAACTTTTTTTATGTTGTTGTTTTCATGATTTACACTATTCTGTTTTCCCTCTCTCCCCTCTGATCATTACCTCCCCCTCCTTCCCCTCCTCCCCCTCCCTTCTCCTCCTCCTCATCTTCCCAACCTGAACGTTCGGATTCGACATTTTCTAGCCTTCCATTTTCTTCTTAGCCTCTCCATTTGTGTCAACACTCCTCAAGGTGATACCATACAAACTCAGGGTTTTACTCTAAGTTGATGAACATTAATTCACTTGTTCCAACTTTCCAATTTAGACTTCTCCCCAAGTATTCATAGTCATATATCCAACCTGGTACTAGACATTTCTGCATTCCTGGTTTATGCATCGAACTGATCACCAAGCACTTCCCATTTCACTCTATATAGTATTTCTTCAACCTGAGCACTTCTCCCCTCAACCAATCACTTTTACCAATAACCTTCCAACTTTATCATTTTATCTTCACATTAGTCTAAATGTTTCTTACCTGATCCTCTTGCTAGCAATTTAGCCCCTTTCAAATTCATTCGCCACATAATTGGCAAAAATGCTCCAACTAAACTGCACATCTGACCTTTTTAGGCCCTGCTTAAAATCTATGAATGATTCCCAGTAGTTTAAAGAATAAAGTCCAAGTTCTTTACTCTGACATAAAATGAGGCCCTCTAAGTTTTGGTCTTCAATTTTTTTTTTTTTTTGGTCCTCTCTGGATTAAAATTTATACCTCAGAAGTATTTACTTCAGTGATTTCACAACATTTACAGGGCTTCTCACATCCAGCCTTGTGTTTATAAACTCTCTCTCTCTACATCATCTCCATCTTTTCACCCAGTTTTCCTTAAATAACTCCACCTAGTTCAAAGATCGATTTTTCTCAGGATGCCTTTCTAGCTCCCCCTCACTTCTCCCATAGTAACATGGCACCAGTAAGACTGTACTATTTTTATACCTTTCTACATCCATCTACTCCACTGGACTGTGAATTCATTGAAGGTAGGATATGTATCTATTCATTCAATAAATAATTTATTGAGTATCTGTAAAGAGCCAGGAACTCAAGACACTGAAGAAAAATTTTAACAAAGTATGTTTTCTCCTCCATGAATGCAATTATTATATACAAACATAAAACTTATATTAAGTAAGAATCACTTTCTCTGTCTTATACTACATATTTATATATGTATATTTTCTAGGACATCTTATTATTTCATGTTAATAAAGGTACCTAGTAGACAGATCCATCCTTGTGTGTTTGTGAAAGCTTGCCCACATACACTATGGCTGTAGGTGGGCCTATTGCAATCCCCTAATTGATTTGACTTCTATTACTATTTAACTCATACGTTCAATACCTCAAATTGTATTTGAGTAGAGCCTGACTATGTAAAATAGGGTACTATGTATATGTTAAGGGTAAATTGTGATTAGACAGTTATCCAGGGCACACCTGAAGCCACTAGAATACACCATCCTCCTTTGGATCTTTGGTCATATGTGTCCAGAAGGCAATAGATGATCAACCCTACTCAGTGGCTATGCTATTCGTTATCAGTTAACCTTTTACAGGTGATCTGAAGGCTAAAGAAATAAAAAGTTGAATCAAAACAGGACCCCTTATGTAACCAATAAACTACTTAGTGTATTCAGAAGTATCTCAGCATGAGCCAGAATGTGTTATTTTCCAAGGGTGAAAATGTAATGCTATTATTCAACCTCTTCGCATAACATATCTCAAAAAGAGATGTTAGTCCTTAGAAATAGATGCACTTAGGGTCCTTAGAAATGGATCTGCCAGTGACACTTTCCCTTTGTTTGTGGTGTTATACAGAAAATATCAGGAGGAGAACATTTTTACAAAAAAACAATGTGTCTTCAGATAGGGTTGCCAGACTTAGTAAATAAAAATACATGACTCTAGGCTAAATTTGAACTTCAGATAAACAACAAATACTTACCTAAATTCAAATTTGACTGGGTAATCTGTATTTTATCTGTCAATCCTACATTCTAGGTAATATAGACAGATTGAGTACAAGTTCATATTTATGTAACAAAGTTATTTTTTTTAAGATTTAAACATTTATTTACTTATGCATTTGTTTTAGAAAGAGAGAGTGGGGGGGAGCAGAGTGAGAGGAAGAGAGGATCCTCAAGAAAATTCCCTGCTGAGCATGGAGTCCAATACAGGGCTCCATCCCAGGACCCTTATATCATGACCTGAGCCAGAAACCCAGAGTCAGATGCTTAACTTAATATAGGTGTCCCATATTTATGTAACAAAGTTTTAAATCTCACTGCTATCAAGAAAGCAATTCCCTTTCACTCCCCTGTACATTTTCCTTTTTTGCCTTTGTAAAATATTTTTCCCATCCCTTCTCTTCCCCTTTTGCCCAATCTGATTAATTACTGTTCTGTGATTTCCCACATTTCAAGTGTTGACCTCTTATTAGCTTGGTTAAGCTTAAAGCCAGTTCTTTTGTTGTGTAATAACAGCTATCTTGTTTCAATAAGGATAGTCAAGAATGAGTAATATAGAGCCCTTTAGCTTTCTATTTTAGGTTTCTACTTCCAGAATGTTTATTTGCTGGTGAGTATAGGAGTTTATGATAATTGGCACATTATCTCAGATAACATGTTCTTATGAATTTGGGTGGGGGAAAAAAGAAACGGCAGGTTAGGAGGGAGAAGACAATTCAAATAATCTTCCTTTTATGTTGTTTTCAATATACTACCCTAAACTTGATCTGAGCTTCATATATACCTAGGATTCTGTAGGCTTGACAGATCTCACTTGGTAGTAATTTTAAGAGACTGTAGGGGTGCCCGGGTGGCTCAGTAGGTTAAGCGTATAACTCGTGATTTCAGCTCAGGTCATGATCTCAGATTCTTGAGATCAAGCCCCACCTCAGGGTCCACGCTCAGGGGGAGTCAGCTCGAGATTCTCTCTCGCTCTCCCTCTGCCCCTCCCCCGATCCCTCTCTCAAATACATAAATAAATCTTTTAAGAAAGAGAAAGTAAATGCAATATTTAGGATTATTTACATGAATTACAACAAAAAGGCAAGCTGTTTCGGTATGGATCTCCAAAGAGGAATTATAAGAAAAAAAATTCTGAGAGCATTTTTTCCCTTAAATCTCTGCCACTTATTAGCATGTAAACATATTCCAGAAATCATTTTAATTTCATTAGTAAAATACCACACCTTTTCAGCAAATTAAGAATAATACCATGTAATTCTTTTGTGCCTAACAAAGACAAGGAACCACAGAGAAAGATAAAGTGCCCACCAAGCTAGATCTTTTGTAAATACCACTGTACGGAATATAGCAGCTTTTCTTAAGCTTAAGAACAGATAATTCTGTTTCAGGCAAGAGATAAGCTCAATTAGCACACAGATAGCAAGCTGTACTTTACAGGAACACTATCTCTTCCTGCCTGAAATGACCTTTTACAAACTAGTTTCAAAATTAAGTACTCAGATATTAATTTATTTTTCTCTCATTCTATCTGAAGAATATATATGTTATGAAATATGCTCATATACACAAAAAACAAATTGTGGAGAACATGCAAATTAGTAATTTTTCAAAAGTAATTCAATAAAGGATTTTCTATAGCTTTCCTTGCAGTTTTGACACTCGCAGTGCGTTAACATTTTAATTTATGGCTATACATACATACATACATATATATATAATTTTAACATTTTAATTTAATGTTATATATATTTTAATTTAATTTTAACATTTTAATTTAGGAATGTGTATATATACGTGTGTATATATACATATCATATATGTATATATACATGTGTATATGTGTATATATACATATATATACATTTCTAAGGACCCTAATATATACATATTTATATATATATATAAAATAACGGTTCCATAGAACAAAACTCATCCATGCCCATTTTCAAATTTTGCATCAATACTGCTTGTATTGTATATCAATAATACTGCTTGATATTTAAAAGTTAAGGATAGGACACCTACATTAGCTATAATTCACAAAAAACATAATTAGGCTAAATATCTATTTCTGTTTCAGTAATCAGTTCTAAATAAATATTCCTAACTGCATTTAGTGTATATAAAATATTAGCTGATTTCAGTACATTGTCTTATTTGTGATAAGCGTTAAGTACTGTAAATGGTATATGAGGAATCAGAATAACTATAATAGGAAATATAAGCCATAGATGTGAGTAAAAAGTCTACTTGTTGAGGTATAGTAAAGTATAATTCGATAACATCCTCTGATGCTTAGATTTAGATAGTACTTCAGCCATAGTTCTTTTAGTATTCTTTCACGTCAGGACTCCCTCTAACCCCATAAAAACATTAGTCACAGATGATCAGTCTGTCAACATTTTATTAGCTTTTTTAAAACATCAATTTTTACTGAAATAATCCGAATAGCATATTTCTTTAATGATTATTTGACTTGTCCAGATAAACGGATTGTTATAGCCAAGAAATGTTGAGTGCCTTCTATGTTCCAGGCACCTTTTTTAGGCACTAGGAATATATTAGCGAACATAACAGACAAAACTCTCAAAGCATGGAGCTTACATTCTTTTAAAGGGAAAATTGTGCCAGGAAGATAAAAGCATAGTAATGCAATCAATATTACATTAATTTTTAGCTCTTCCTGCAATTATTTATTGAGGATTTACAATATCCTTTGATACTGTGAAACACATAGGAAATCATAGAATATGGCTTCCCTAAAGATATTTGTATACTCATGTGTAAGACAGATATAACTATAAAACAGAAGGAATGGTGAAGTGCATAGATTCAAAATGTCTTGCAACTGAAAAGAAACAAAAAATTATAAAAATGTAAAAGGACTGAGAAGACTTTTGTGAAAATATTTGCAGTTTTAATGAATTTTAAAGGGTTGGTATGTGAAAAAAGGGCATTCTATGCTTTGATGCTTCAGGAACAGAATGACCACAAACAGGTCAGGTCTTATATTTTAAATGCTTTGGAGAGGAGGGAACCATTGGATGGGAGCATATGACTGATGGACAAATAGGGCCTGAGAAAGGGGAAAGAATAATGAGCTGAGGGGGGATTATAATGTACTTCAAATGCAATAGAAGTTTAATTGTCACTCTATAGGCAGCAGGGAACCAATAATTATCTTGGAGGAGTGTGACATATGAATCTAATTCAAAAAACATAAATTTAAGTTTAACTGGCATAATAAAAGAAGCAAAGTTTAAGCCTGTTCAAGAGAATATATTTGTGAGAATATAATGTTTGAAAATGTATTTTTAAGTTATCAAATGAATTATCAGTATTATACATTAAGATTCATATTTATCTAATAAAGTAGTCCTCCCTTATCCACAGAAGACATGTTCTAAGACCCCCAGTGGACGCTTGAAATTGTGGATGATACTGAACCCTACATATACAATGCTTTTTCCTATGTCTACATACCTATGCAGAAGTCTAGTTTATAAATTAGGTACAGTAAAAGATCAACAACAATAACTGATAATAAAATAGAACAATTATACTATAATAGAAGTTATGTGAATGTGCTCTCTCTCAAAATATCTTACTGTATTGTACTCGCCCTTCTTCTTGTGATGATCGGAGATGATAAAATACCTGTGTGATGAGATGAAGTGAGTGAATGATGTAAGCGCCATGACAAAGCATAAGCTACTACTGACCTTCTGACCAAATGTCAGGAGGAGTATTGTCTGCTACAGGACCGTGGTTGACCACAGATAACCAAAACTCCTGAAAGCTAAACCATGGATAAAAAGGGATTACCATTCTTCCATTTTCAGAAAAGAGGATTTGGTTTTATGATTTGTTTTTTGGTGTGGTGTTTGTCTTTTGCTTTTTTGTTTTTTTTTTTTTTTCCTCCTATCTTTCATAATCAGGCATGCTTTTAGTCACGTATCACATGACTGGCTTCATCAAATATCCAAAATTTTTATATGTGAGTTACTGTCACAAAAAAGCAAGGTGTTAGATGTATTTTTCCATCTATATGGATAAGGAGAAAATATGTAAATATGAAAAACTACTTTTTGTATTATATTAAAAATAGTGGCGCCAGGGTGCCTCAGTCGGTTAAGTATCTGACTCTTGATTTCGGCTCAGGTCATGATCTCAGGGTGGTGAGAATGAACCCTGCATCATGCTCCATGCTGAGTTGGAAGCCCGCTTAACATTCTCTCTCTCCCTCTACCCCTTCTCCAACTTGTGCGCACTCACTTGCTCTCTCTAAAAAAAATAAATAAAAGTAAAGTGAAGCATAATTTCATTTATCACTTATTCAAAAAATGATCTTTGTCAGAAACAAGGAAATTGAAAATCATATTTATAAGTGCTTTAAACCAGATTTTTATTGACAAATAACGACTATACACATAGTTCTAAGCCTTGGTTTCCTAACCTGTAAATGGTAATGATAACAGCTCAATTTCAAATTATGAGGATCAGCTATTCTTTACCTGTGTTTTCTCTAATCCTCAAAAATAGCCTTGTAATTGAAGCTGTGATCACTGCCATTGTAAAAGCTGACAAAATAGGCTCAGATTTGTGTCCAAGAACAAAGCCTTTTCCAACTCAAACACTATACTCTCTCCTCTCTATCCTGTCAATCATACCAATACTGTGGGCACAGACATGAAAATCATTACATATAGAAAAGATAAGGAAGATCCAATGTTCTAAAAAATACTCAAGATTTTATTTTATAGGAAAGGTACTCACCAATGGAAACCAAAATACTCCAAATAATATCCCACCAATTATTTCCACATTTTGAACCAAGTGTGTGAATTATTTATATGAATCACATGGAACTGTAAAACCAGAATATGCAAGTTGACTTAATGAAAAATGAACTAAAATACAAAGTACTATCCACCTGGGATTCTTGTTCCTAACTTATTCTTAGCCTCTAGGGGAATTTCATTATATAAAAATTTCACCTTTCAAGACTTTATGTGGATGTGTGGTTTCTAGGCAATTACAACAGTTCATTTATGTGAAAAATGCATTAATGTTAGAAGCTTGAGAAATATCCAGATATGCTATATGTTAACTAGTATAAAAATACCTTATTTAATTTAAAAACAATAATTTTAGTTCTACTCCAACAAGTTCCCTTAAAGAAAAGATATAATTACAATAACTTCCTAGACAAGGCCAAAAATTCTATACAGATTTCCTTGAAAATTTCTCATTGGTTATGTTTTATTTTTGATTAACCAGTAAGTAGATAAAATCTGCCTTCGCTACCTAGATTACATTCTGTAATTACCTGCTCTGTAAGCAAAGAACTAAATAAGAAGACTGTTCATTTTTAAAATGAAGTATAAATGTCATTTCATATTTATCTAACACTTCTATTTTCAGAGGCAAGCTCATTTTTTAGACTTTGGCAAAAGTATTTATATGTTAAACTGAAGTGTTTAAAGAACACTGTGAAATTGGAAAACACACTGTCACCATTTTGCAATGTGATAAGCACTATTAGTGATCCATTTGGACCCCGTTCTCTATATGTCTCAGATAATAAAGAATAAGGTTGGTTTTATTTGATTTGAACCTTGGAAGGTAAGTGAGAGCTGAAAATGATGCTTTTTAAGTATAGATAAGTCCTCTGAAAATAATGTCCTGAAATAAAAAAGAGCCAATCTTTCCTTTAAAACCTCCTAGGTTGGGGCACCTGGGTGGCTCAGTGGGTTAAAGCCTCTGCCTTCAGCTCAGGTCATGATCTCAGGGTCCTGGGATGGAGCCCTGCATCGGGCTCTCTGCTCAGTGGGGAGCCTGCTTCCCCCTCTCTCTCTGCCTGCCTCTCTGCCTACTTGTTCTCTCTCTCTCTCTCTCTCTCTTTCAAATAAATAAATAAATAAAATATTTTAAAAAAACAAACAAACCCTCCTAGGCTTATGAGAAGAGCATTTGAACTTGAGTCTAAAGATCTGAATTCAGGACTCAGTTCTGCAATTTAGCGATGAGAAAGTGGTTTTCTATCTCTATATGAAAGACTCTAGACATTATCCAATTCACCTCTGTATGAAGAAACTAGACATTATCCAATTCACTGTCCCTTCTCCATGACACCAATGCCCACCTTCAATACCTTTTCTTTTTTTTAATTTTTTAAATTTTTTCTTTTATTTTTTCTTTCATTTATTTTATTTTTTTTTTCAGTATTCCGAGATTCATTGTTTATGCACCACACCTAGTGCAATACCTTCCCTCCTTTATATAAGATACCTTTTCTTTCGATTTGGAACTCCGAATTATTTAGGAAGAAAATATATTCAGCCCAAAAGGATACACTGCAATTAGTCTAATCAAGTTATGACTAATACATACCCCCTTACCAGAAACTCTCTTCCCAACCTCACTTACAGCTAGGAAAGAGCAAGTGACCTAATTTTGGCCAATGAAATGTTAGAAGACTTTTGGAGAGATTCTAGAAAAATTTGTCTTTAGTGATAAATGTCAGAGCCACTCTGAGAAATTCCCTTCTGCTATCCTTTCTTCTTCCTTTCTCCTTTCCTCCAACAGGTAAAAAGCAGAGAAATGAAAATCAATACTGAGGATAGAAGGAAACTGAATAAAAAGAATGTGGGTCATCACTGAGCTCCAGTACCATCTCTAGATTGATCTTCCAGGTCTCTTGTTTCATGTGTAATTAAATGTCTTCCGGGGGCGCCTGGGTGGCTCAGTAGGTTAAAGCCTCTGCCTTCAGCTCGGGTCATGGTCTCAGGGTCCTGGGATTGAGCCCCGTATCGGGCTCTCTGCTCAGCAGGGAGCTTGCCTCCCCATCTCCCTCTGCCTGCCTCTCTGCCTACTTGTAATCTCTCTCTCTGTCAAATAAATAAATAAAATCTTTAAAAAATAAAAAAAGCATTAAATGTCTTCTGCATATGGCATTGTAAGATTTTCTGTTTTGTGCAGATGATCTTTGGCTCCCTTATCTTTTGAGAAAGTGCCTATTATATTGGTTGTTACTTAATATATTGTTTAAAAATAAATACCTGCTGGCTGGTAACTAAACCTAAATATTGAGGAAAAAATATTAATATCTATAGATTCAGATTTGATTTTTTTTGACATTTTTGTATTCTCATGCAAATTATGCACAGTATCTGATATTTCACCACACATACTTAGGTACTTTTCTCAATGTTGTCCTTAAGGTTCATAACCTTGTGAGAAGGTACCTTATAAAAATTACTCTTAGAAAATAACAGATAGGTGGACATAAGTATAAGAAGTGAAGCCCAATGACCTTCAGGTAAGGAAGCATAAAAACACATGAAGTGGATTAAAAAATGCAATCTGGCTCCTTTGAGAATTGGTGTAAATTTATAAAGTCCTATATCTTTTCTGCATAGGATTTTTATAAACTCTATAGCTTTCTAAGGTGTAAACATAACAGGTCAGTGAAAAAACACTCTATATATGCATAGTTATGGATACACGAGATGGTAATATAATTAGGTTTTCCAACAAGTATTAACAAAAAAGTATCAACAGCAATTTTTTAAAGATTTATTTATTTGAGAGTGAGAGAGCCAGGGAGGCGTGGAGGGAGGGACAGAATCACAAGCAGACTTCCTGCTGAGTGCAGAGCTCTATGCAGGACTCCACTCCAGGACCCTAAGAACATGTCCTGAGCCAAAATCAAGAGTTGGTCACTTAACCAACTGGGCCACCCAGGTGCCCCAATAGCAATTTCTAATCTGAATAAATGTCCCGTCTTTCCTGTGAATTCTCAGACATACATTATTTTCCTACTAAAACTGCCAAAATAATTTTTCTACATTTATTTTATAAACATATGTAAGAAAACACCATTGTAAACTACCTATACTCTAATAATATTGAAGGCACACAAAAGAGCAGAGGCCATTTACATAGACCATGTGTGCTTTTCCATCTACAAAACTGTACTGCACTTTTCTCACCATCTCCAAATACTCAGTCTTACATTTTCATATTCCATTAGTCATAAATCGAGTTTTTTCTTCATCCAAATCAGAACTTCTCTGAATCCCTCTTTATAATAGTTACCATGTCTACATTTCTTCTGTAGTAACTAAAACTCACTACTGGTAGTTGTAATACAAAAATTATCTTTCCTAGTAGACCACGAGTTCCATGAAAATAAGAGCAATTTTGCTTTCTCTTTCTTTCCACAGTTCCTAGTCAGCTATTTATTAAGTTCCTTGAGAGAAGAATCACTTTTATTGACCCCAAAATACATAAAATAATACCTTATGTAGGCCATTACATAAAATCATCCTTCATTGCACTTCAGTGTAACAAATTGGACACAATAAATGGATAGTTAGGGTAGATCATTCCCTTTTTAAGACCAAGAAGCTCTTGAAAAGCCAAGAGAATAAATGTAACAGGTAAAACAAAATATAGTGTTGAAAATCTGCCCTTCTTCCCACTGTCCATATCACATGGTCTTTGAATGTGTGGACCAAAGAACTAGAAAAAGCAGAAAGGTAAGATAGTGGACAGAAAAGGAGCTCCTGGGGTGAACAGAGCAGATACCCAGGAAGGTGTGTGCTTTGTGATGCATGCTGGCAGTACAGGAGTGTTTGGAAAACTAAACCTGTATTTTGGCCAGATGAAAGACAGAACATGTTTGGACAGTTCAGCACAAGAAAGGAGGGAGAGTTACAGAGCAGGTACCATACAAGTGGTTAATTTCTACACTGAGAGTAGGAAGAATTTGAAAGTGACTCTCAAGAAGATATGGTGCAGGCAAGGCAGCTATTAATAATCCTCTAAGAATTATTAGCAATGGCAATGGCATTAGCAATAATGCCATTTATTAATGCCAATAATGCCAATAATTAGCAATTAGCAATAGGCAATGATTTAAATTCCTTTTTCATAATTTTTGGCTGTTGGGCTGATATTTCCTTGACTATGACTTTATGTTTGAAATCGGCTTTAGTGTTCCAACCAGCTTTATTTGGGGCCTACAAAGATAAACTAAAGTTTAAGGTGGTCACAGACTATGCAAGATTGACATTATGAGGGACCGCTTGACCTTATGTTGTTGTAAAATCCTTAAATATTAAATTGTACTTACTGTTAGCAAAAAGAATCATCAGTCCAAGTAACAGAAAGTAGATTCAAAATATCTCATTCAACATGCTTATTTTATTTTATTTTTTTTTTAAGGATTTTATTTATTTATTTGACAGACAGGAGAGAGATCACAAGAAGGCAAAGAGGCAGGCAGAGACAGAGGGGGAAGCAGGCTCCCTGCTGAGCAGAGAGCCCGATGCGGGGCTCGATCCCAGGACCCTGAGATCATGACCTGAGCCAAAGGCAGAGGCTTTAACCCACTGAGCCACCCAGGCGCTCTCAACATGCTTATTTTAGACTATAATATTACTAGTTAATATTAACACACTATAAAGTGAGTAAGCTGCCCTCCCATACTAAAATTTTGGGATTCTGTAAGTGGATACTTAAAAACAGGAGAAAATAATTCAGGAAGGAATTTAATAAAGATTTCATTGGATGCCATGTTTCTTCTACCTTACATACACGTAAATGCTGCTACATTGCAGTGAGTATTTGTAGCATTTACGTGAATTGACAATTAGCCAAATTTTAGGTACTATGATTAGGTAAGCAATGTGTTAATTTCAAACTGTAAATGTTGACAAAAATAGTAAAAGAGGGGCGCCTGGGTGGTTCAGTGGGTTAAAGTCTCTGCCTTCAGCTCAGGTCATGATCTCAGGGTCCTGGGATTGAGCCCCGTATCGGGCTCTCTGCTCGGCGGGGAGCCTGCTTCCTCCTCTTTCTCTGCCTGCCTCTCTGCCTACTTGTGATCTCTGTCAAATAAATAAATAAAATATTTTAAAAATGGTAAAAGAGTCTTCTGTTAGAGAAAACAACAAAAAAATGGAAGCAATATGCATATATAAAAAGTCTTTTTTTAAAATCAGCAGATGGACCCCTATATTTTAGAACCTACTTGCAATGGGATGCATATATGTTTTTAGCAAGACGTGAAGCAATGCACAAGAGTATAAGTTACCAAATGTATATTATGCTACAGCATACTCTTTAGCATCTCACTGTTAAAAAGAATCCCTTAATAAGAACCTGTGATATGCCGTTACTGTAGGGTAAATTGATTCCAAGGGAGTAAGTAGTTCAATAGACTCCATAGTTTATAGTTCCCTAATATTCATTAAGTACTTAAAATATCTAGTATAGTTTATACAAACAACCACTTAGCTGCAGCATGTGTATGTGGATATCCTTTAATTAAAATTTTTGTTTCATTATATTTAAGAGCAAAGCAACAACTAAGGTGACCATACAAATGAGTTAGATGTAACCAATGACTTAAACATTCTGTAAGGTCTCACAGGGGTATTACAGGTCTTAGTTAATTACAATCTCCAGGCATTAAACCATACTCCAGTGTCTTTTAGGTTTATTCAGTTTCCAAATTAACCCCTCCTAAAATCAGAAAATATCTCCTTCAATGTGTATTTTTCTTTGAATTGGAAAAGAGCTTAACTATGCTAACATTTAGTATTTAATATATGTAATGCCACATCTTCAATTTTGTGTATTTGATCATTTTTACAAGCAGATTAGAAAATAGATGTTTGTTGTTGTTGTTTAAAGATTTTATTTATTTATTTGACAGAGAGATCACAAGTAGGCAGAGAGAGAAGGTGAATCAGGCTCCCCACTGAGCAGAGAGCCCGATGTGGGGCTCGATCCCAGGACTCTAGGACCAGGACCTGAGCTGAAGACAGAGGTTTTAACCAACTGAGCCACCCAGGCGCCCCTAGATGTTTGTTGTTAAACTGTTACATGTGGCCTCTCTGGATTAGAACCCAACCCAAAGAAAGAGGAAGACATTACCATGTCAAGATCAGTTGGGATCCAATATGAAATTACTTTGTAGTTCCATTCATTGCCTGGAAAATACAGTCCTATATATCAGCAATTGTGAAAATTGTTCCTAGGTAACATTAACTGGAATTCATTGTAGGTGTCAGATCTTAGTCTACTTAACTATCCATTCTGTGCTAGACTCATTGTTTTAAGATTGTATTTTATTTATTTGAGAGAGAAAGCAAGAGAGTGATAGAGAAAGAAGGAGAGAAAGAAGCAGACTCCTCACCGAGCAGCAAGTCCCAGGACCCTGGGATCATAAAGTAAGCCTAAGGCAGACGCTTAACCAACTAAGCCACCCAAGTGCCCCTAGAGTTATTTTTTATAAACCCAAATAAGTAACACTTGTATTACATTCACATCCCCTTTTGGAAAAGTTGACAGAGCTCTATGGATTTGTTTTACTTAGTTCTAGCCACATTGTCCTGTATGAGAGGGCAGGACATTATCGATAATATTTTATGCAAAAGATATTATGAGAAAAGTTTACGAATTTGATGGAATAGCAAAGGACCAATCAAAGAACACAACCTTGTTCTGTATCACACTAGGACTAGATACCAGAAAATGTTTACCCAGAAAATAATCTCACTAAGGAATTCTAAGTAAGGCACAGGGAAAGTAGAATATCCTGAGACATAATCTGACAAGCAAAGCTATCATTTCCATTATTCACATGACCCCCCAAATAATGTATACTCTACAAAGGTCTTTTTGTACCAATTCTGATCTTCCAATGTGGTATTAACTATGCCTGTACCCATTTACCGTATGTTATAATCCATTTGTTCCAATAAATGAGCCATCAGCCTCACACTGTGATGGGGGAAAAAAGTCCCTGACCACAGAATTCAGTCCCTGATTCCTGGCTATCAAAGTAAATGTTTGTATTAACTCATTTACTCTTAAAATGCATGAGCTCTATGTTACTATTCCATAGAGCCCTTATGAAGTCACATAAGACAGCAGATGTAAACTCTTTTTTAAAAAAAAATCTGGCAGAGTGAGTATGCAATTATTGGTCATTATAATTTTTTATGTGCATGTTTAGACAGACCACTAGACTAACTCAGTCCACAGTCTGCTGCAATTATCACTGCAAAAAAATCCGTTTTCCCAAGAATCCTGCTGTATCTATTTTGCCTAGTACAAAGCTAGAACTTCTCATGCTAGCAGTTCTTCTACTAGAATGTAATACTTTGAGAGAAGGGATGATCTATTACTCATAGTGTCAAACAGGACCTATTTTATAAGTTTCAAACATATCTGTTTGAAAAAATAATCAGTGCAAACTTCATTTTAAAGTTCTTCATTCTCTTTAAAATGATGTGGTTCCATGATGTTTCAGTCAAATGCTTTTGACCCATTTTAAACATGAGCAAGGCATTTTTGAGTTGATTACTATTTATAAAGAAAGCATCACATTTTATTCTGCAATGTACCACATGTGCAAAAAAGAAAAGCAACAGTTTAATTTCACATAATATTTGGATTTGAGGATTAGCAATTAACATTTTAAAGTTAGATTACTGATTTGAAAAATTATTTGGAAAATCGTATCTGGTACTTTTCAATTTCAAAGTTGCTGAATGTAGAGCTAAATAGATCTCTACATTTCAAAATTTAAGTAAGCTAGTATGTATTTTGAAGGACATCAAAATGATTTAATGTCAGCATACACAGAGCTATTGATTGAAAAAAATATGCCGCAAAAAGAAAGTACATTTTTAAACCATATAATTACCATTAAATTAAGAAGTTAGTTGTTTGAAGTTGGCTCTGTAAATCATTATGAAGATTCTATATTACCATTCTGAAGCACTCAACTATGGCAGTCAGGATAAAGAAGACATCATGTACAAATGTAAATAATGTAACAACAACAGATTGAGTTTTTGTACTTCTTGTTCTCTTTACAATCTTGTCATGAGAATAAATCACATGGTGTCACTTTTTCTTCTTACAAGTCCCTGAAAATGAAGCATCAAAGTCTAATTATTTTCCCCATCTAAATTCTCTACTTCTTAATGTTTCTGGAAGAATAAGAATAAGTGATAAAAAAATCTTACTCTCTTGCATAGTCCTCTAACAACATTAGCAAATCAAGAGTACAGAGATTAAAAAAAAAAAAGATACATATTCTCCTCCTACTCATATTCCCCTACCTTACCACATTAACTCTAATCTGACAAAGATAAAGGAAGAAGAAAATATGCTTGAGATTAGGAGTAGAAAGTGTGCTTTTAATAAATACTTTCAGTAGTTCCAAAGACATCATCAAGAGTGCCACATACATTTAGACTTCATTGAATCTTAAATCTTTGATGTTCTGTAATAGAACAACTGCATTTGTAAACATTAAGGAAAATGTTTACAATAGTTCAAAGTGCACTGATAAATTTTAAAGAATATCTGAATTACCAAAACTATTCCACAGTGTTAAGAATTAATTAGAAATACATATTACAGGAAAGTGGCCCATTTGAGGATTCTTAAAATGGTTCTTTAATTTCTTTTCAGCTTAGAAAACATAGTTTACTCTTTTCATAAAAATACTCAATGTGTGCTCACTTTAAGTTTTTAAGACCCCTTTGTAACATTAAATACAAAACAAACAAAATCTGAACTCTATAATTTAAAGTCTAAATTGTCTTTAACAGGGACAAAGTTAGTAAAATAAATAAAATTGCTCTTTTTGTTGTTATCATTCATAGAAGTAGAGCTATAGTAAATAGATGAATAACATATTGAGAGAAATTATAGAGTCAATCTTAAAGTTAAGTCAACCTTAATTTACTTGGGGCCTCATATTATTCTGGGAAATCTAAATGGACTAAGTCATGGCTAACTGAGAAAACAAAGGCAAAATGCACTCTAAACAGCACCACTGATAATTTTCAAACGGGATGTAATTCCAAAAGTTGGAATTCACTTTTGTTAATTCAAGTGGATCTTCCTTACTTAGAACTCACTTCTCTCCTCTAAACATAGTATTGACTCTTACCATGATGGATGATTCTTTAATAAATAAACAGGAAACTAGCTCTCAGGCAATAACTTGGTGCATTTCTGCTTGAAAACATTATTCATATAGAATAAAAATGAGAATAACACAAGTTGATATCCAGTGCGTATGTATAGTCACTGCAATCTTCTGTCATATGCCATGATACATAATGGTGGAAAACTCATTATTCAACAGTAATGCATATGCAAAACCAGATTCAACATGGTTTCTTGATCTTATTGAGATATTCTAATCCATATTTTCCTTTGATGGCCATCACCCCAGTGGGCTTTTCCTTGGCAACAGTAACAGAATAGTGACTGTAAGGCAGTACAGTTCCATAAAGCAATCAACCCATTTTATTCTAAAGCCTGTATTTAACATTAGAGGTAAATAATATGATTATAATAGTAACATGATTTAAAGGATAAAATATTTTCTGCGTAAACCTCAAACAGAAATTTAACAGTTAATTGATAGTTTAAAGACAGGCAATGTATCATTTCTATACTTCCTTTAGCAAGCTTATGTATTTCATGTGCATAAAACATTTTCCATGCTATTTTAAGTATTAACAATCCCAAATCAAACTGACATTCACTGGGATTTTCTGACACTGGATTTCTTCTGGTAAACTGCATTTGCCTGACCAAATTCTTCTCTTAGCCTTAGATTTCAAATGGCACCATTGTGCTTATAAGCACCTTTCCTTGATTTTCAAAATAATTAGTTCCCCCAACTGGTTTATTTCAGATGAAAGAATAATAGATTATCCCCACAGGATTTGTTCTGTTTCTAAATGATTTAAAATTCTGAATTTGCCATAGCATTTAAGTTCCAATAGTAAAAGTGCGTCAAGGATTGCAAAGTTTCTATGGCAACAACCTCATTATAACACCACTCCCGGGATAGTAACCTGGATTCTAAGTGTTAGAGAGATGTCAATTATAATGGAGCCTGGTGAACTAGCGAACTAATGCAGTCTATATAAAAAAAAGTTGTTGATTTTAATTTCATAAACAATGCAAATGTGTACAATGTTACCGTAGTGATTACAACTGAGATCTTCTACATTTGTAAACATTATGTCTCCTTGATGAGACCACTGTAATTTTTTAGACTAAATTTAAGGATAGTTTGTTTTATGTTACATATATAGAATCGGATCTACCTATGAAAACCTCGAAGGAAGTTTAGGGTCTGTTGTTTAGAAATCATGACTTTGCCTTAAGATATCAGGCAACCTAGGCATCACATGGAAGTGCTTACGGAACACAGAAGTACCTTCATGTTTTATGAAGGTACCACTGTTTCAGTCTAAAATCTATTAGCATTGACATTGCTCTGTCAACAAACATTTGATTCCATGGAGAAAGACAACACCGACATCCAGAGTCCATAAGTGAATACCAGCTTTTTAGAAACTAACATCTGCTGAGCCCCAGTGCTCCAGCTGCCACAGAAAGCAGATTTTCCAAAGTAAATCTGCCCCATTCATTTCTTCCAGGAAGTGGGCACTCAGTGATTGAAATCAATTAATGCTTATTTGTGATTCATTTAAATCTATGATTTAGAAAGTTTAATTGACAGAAATAATGAATAACTACAATACATTTTGGAGACTGTATTGCATTTTAAAACAAGTGAAGATAATTATAAGTGAAAAATGAAAGAAAACTTCATACCTCAGTAAATGAGCCATTAACCTCTCACCTTTTAAACCAGAAAAGAAATCTTGATGATAATAACCAAGCTTCTTTAATGATTCTGCAACATGATTATAAAATTAAACTGATATTTTGAGACTGATTTTAGTTCTTCGTAAGCTATTTCCAATTTAGTCTTTCTCTTATAAGGACTCATTGTCCCACCACCCACACATTTCTTCTTTGCTTTGAGGGCAGTGGAACTCAAGGATGAAAGGAGAGGGAAAGGGAGGAAAGGGGCAGTATTTTCCAGTGGGCCCCTGGGTGGTCCAGTGGTTAAGTGGCAGACGTTGACTTAGGTCATGATCTCAGAGTCTTGGGATAGAGCCCAGAGCATGGAGCTCCACAATGGGCTTCCCACTCAAAAGGGAGTCTGCTTCTCACTCTCTCTCTACCCTTCACCCTATTCTCTCTCTTTCTCGAATAAATAAATAAAATCTTTAAAAAGATTTAAGAAGTAAATTCCAGGATCCTTTTGTAATTCATAAGCATGATGATTGGGTGATCACGCTGTGATATGACATGTGCCTCCCTCAAAACTTGTTATGACCTTGTCCCATTACCCATCTGATATGAACTTGGACAAAGAAATTTCCACAAGCAAATTTATTTTTAAATTATTCTTATCTTAACTGAACTATTATCTCCAAATTGTTGTGGGTTTTTTTGTTTGTTTTTGGCGGGGGCACATTTAGTTTGTGAACTTGGGAAGGGAAGTGGGGATAGGTGAGTTAATGTGCTGCAGAATTTGTATTTAAATAAATAAAGGACAACAGAGTCTAATTCATTCTCAAACAGTGGTGATTGCTCCAGTGATAGGGACCACAGACAGGTTAGACCTCCTTAGGAGTGTAGGTCGGCAGCTGGACGCTCTCAAATGTCACTTCATATTCATTCGCTAAGGAACATAAGTCATTCCTTTGGGAGAAGTCTACCTAACATTCAAGTTACATAGATGATCAGCATGATTTAGATTGAAACTGGCCACATTCGTATTGCATAAAATTGAAATACATGTTAGTGTGTCTCTCTGCATATATTATACACATTTGATATAAAGCATATGTCAGATGTAGTCTGCATATCTTATACATATTCAAATATAAAACCTGTTTTATACATATATATAGAATATATATCAGTGTGTGTGTATGTGTGGGTGTGTGTGTTTGTGTGTGTATATATATATATACACACTGATAAAATAGAATTGTGGATGATTCTTACAATCTTAAAAAATCCAAATGAAGCTATCCATTAAGGCAGACATAAATCGTAAGCTTAATGTTCTATTGGTAATATTAAGAAAACTATTTTTAAATATTTCTCTTGCAGTTACCTTTGGATACAACCTACTACTTAAAATCTATTTCAAAATTTGAAAGTCAAAACCAAAATAGCAAGTCAAATCTATCACTTCATTCACAAATCTGACCTCTATAAGGCTTCCGATTATGTAAAAAAATCAAATTTACACTTAAGAAATCAAAATTTGAAAGCGTTGAGTTTAAAGGAAAATGCCGTAAGCTTTTAAGGCAATTCCAAAATAAGAATTCCCAAAATGTTTTGAGTGCATAAGCCATTATTAGAACAAGTCTTTATAGCCTCCCATGGGGTTTTGGCTGTTATATAGAGAGAGAAACACTTATATGTTTCTAATACTTGTGAGATGTTTGTTAAAAAATAAAACTCTGATGATGCTCTATTGTCATAACATTATATTTTATTAAATATTAATAGAGTTTTGGTAGGAAGCTACATTATGATGTTATAACTAAAAAAACAAAGGCCTTAAAGATTGAAAGACTTGAGTTCTAGACTTTATGCAATTTTGACACTTACTGTTTGTTGGACTTTGTGTGAGTCTAAATTTCCTCCTGTATGAAATAAGAGCTGATATTTTTACATGATTGATGTTTAGAATGATTTTAAAGTATGCGGAAATGCATTTGAATGCCTACAGCGGTATCTCAAGACAGTAGTCTTATGTATGCTGCAGACATGACATTATGAACCATTTGGCACGCTAATCTCTTCCAATTTCCCCCAGGTGTTTAAGAATGGCATCAAAAGGAAAACATAAATGGTACTCCAGGATAGTTCATTCTCATTAAACTTGAGTTTACTCCAGACAAGGTCACTTAACAAGATCTGGTAGCCATGTCTATGGGGCCAAAAATCAGGACGAGTTTCCTATTACCCTCTAGGTAGAAAGAATGCTGCTGATGATATGTTTTGAAAGCATCCAAAATTAATCATATTGATTGCATACTTATAGTTACTTAAAGAAAATGCTGGTTTATAAATTGCCTACTGATAATAAAATTTAAAAAGCAAATCTTTTTTAAAAGAAACTCATTCCACAAAATTGGACCATGAAAGACATAGAAAATAGAGTAAGATATTTTACACAAATAGGAAAAAAAGTCCCCCTAAATTTATTTGATGTATTTTTAATTAGGTGTAAAGGAAAACCTGATAATCATACCAAAATAAAAAATATCAGCAAACACTGAAATATGCATGTTTTAAAAGCTAAAACTCTTACATTGAAATTTAATTAACATGGACATAAAAAAGAACTAAGAATTATTTGGTAGTTAATCACTATTGTAATTACTCCTTGAATTTCAGGGCTTATGTCTCCCTAGGTATAAGTGTGTAAATATCATTTTTGCTTTCTCAATTGTGGGAAAAGGATACATATGATTCTCTGGTATGAAGTAGATCCTGTACTTTGGGGAGTTAGAGTCTTCCTCCAAAATTTCACAGACTTAAAGATCTGTAGAGAGTCATGGGTTAATTAATATATTTGCTATTTTAAACATCATATATTTTAATATTTGAGTGACTTTACTAACAAATTATTCAAGTTATAATTTTTAAGTCTTAATTTTCATGTAGATGAAAATAATTATGTAAGTTATGCACATTAATTAAATTATGTAAAATAATTGGGGAAATTATTTTCATAAAATTGTTTTGTTGCTATGTATAGCTTTAGTCCCTGGAAACCCAGAAGATCATGCTGTTAAATTAATGTATACACAAATGTATAAACTGTTCCTTAAATATAGATAGTACTATTTGTCTTTCTTTCCTATTAGTGATAAACCTAGTATCATTACAGTTTTTCTTATAGTGATAGTTTCACTAATAAAGAAACCCAGCTCCGTGTTCTTTATGTTCTTTGAATATGTAAAATAATGCACCTTGAGTTTAATGTGATTATTTGGTTTTGGCAGCCACCTAGGAAGCTGACTAAAGTCATTTGCGGTGTACAAATTTTACAGTTAAAAAATAATAAAGGAAGAAGCCTTAGCCAAACAATTAATGAAGCTGCAAGCATATTTTTTTCTTTCACAAATGCCATTTAACATTCTAATCCTGCAAGAGATGGCCTAATGATTTTTTTTATAAATACACCTACATTGAATAGCACAATATTTTAAGCTGGACTATGTCACAAACACTAATGAACACAATATGCCAAATAAATGACATCTCCAACCTCATGCTAGTGGCTGATTCTTATATACCTGTTGTATATAAGGAAAAGCCAAATTAAATATTGTGCCAATCCAGGATTCATTAGCAGGATCTGTCAGCTGTGTAAAAGCTTCCTCCCAAGTATCTGATCAGTGCTCTGGTGCATACTTGTTGAGCTTCATTTACAAGATTGTCAGAAAACTAAATGTATTTTCACAGCACCTTCCAAATCTTTAATCAAGCAATGTCTAATGAAGCCAAAAGGCTATTTCTCAATTCTTCTCCACTTCCTCTTTCTCCCAGTAGGATATTTACGAAGATAGCAAAAAAAGATGACACACACCTTAGTGGTAAGAGGAGGGATAGCTATAATCCACATATTACCAAATGAAAAGTTCAAGTGCCATTCTTCACTTCAAGGGGGACTTGAAGGAGGGATTTGTTTTATTATAGGGTCTACTAATGCCAACTCTAAATCCCCATCCGCTCACAGGAGAGTTTATAAAATCCCTCTTCCATTTGTGAAAAGGAAACTCTCACAATACTGAGGCACAAAATGACATTTATTGACATTAAAAGCCTCATCAGTTATTTCTCAGCAGTCTTTATTCCTTTTGCAGAGGGGTTTGGCATGAAGGAAACTGGCACTCTTTGATTTAGCAAAGTCTGGCCTGAAATCAGTGCTCCAAAGAGTTTCTTTAAAGCCAGGCATTTTCCAAATATTGGATTGAGTCCTGTGGGTGGCTATATGGGTCAGAGATGAGTTTGATGCAACACAAGGTCATAAAGGTTTTTAAAAATATTCTGCTTTACACTTAAATCATTAGTACGGCATTTGCACTGGAGCCCATGTTAGGCAGCAATGTATCAAAATCTGTCTCTTCTCAGCTCACCCATGCTCCTTGGGTCTCATCTCAGGAATCAGCAGCTACATACCTTCTCAATCATTTTCTCAGCCTTATATTCAGTCTTTTTTTTTTTTTTTAATCCATTTATTTGACAGAGAGAGAAAGCAGGAGAGCACAAGCAGGGGGAGTGGCAGATTGAGAGAGAGAAGCAGGTTCCTCGTCCGTGCAAGGAGCAGGACGACGTAGAGCTTGATCCCAGGACCCTGGGATCATGATCCAAGCCCAGCCGAAGGCAGAGGCTTAACACCACACCCCATATCCAACCAGTCTTTAAATAAGTAAGCAATGAACAATTCACGTCTTCATTACTTAAACATCTGGGAGCTCCATAGAGTTACTGCCTACACCTAGGAGATGTTCTCAAATTGGGCTTTTTCAAGACCAGTGGGGGAAATAACTAGTTTTATTTACTTATCTGTCTTAAACTTCCTACCACTTCCAGATGTTACAAGTCGGTGATAGAAACAGAAATGTATTCCCTACTTAACAGTGGGTAACAATCACAACAGTTCCTGGCAAGTGTTTTGAGGGAAATCATAAGCTGATTTGCAAAGATAGGAAAGGGCACCAGGCCCACCTGATTGAAGATAAGTCCAGAATGGTAAGCAAACTCCAGGTCATATCTATCACCTGTGCCTTGGCAAGAAGATCACAGGTTAATCTAAAGGCAAATGTTTATTCTAAAAAAAAAAAAAAAAAAAAACAACACCCACTGAAGAAGTTTAGAGAGAAGATCTGTTTGGGTTATTTAAAAGGTCATTCTAGTAGCAGAATGGTAAATGGACTGAACTTCCTACTTCTTTTCAATGAACAAAATTGTATAAATATCTACTTCCAGTATTGACAAAAATGAAGATGTCATTTCTTCTTTGATACATTCCATTAGGGCCAGTATGGGTGGGATGATACTTTTCATTGCTTTTATATAGGGCTATATAGTTTGCAAAATGTAGAGTTTTGAAAAAATTCAGTAAAGAATTAAAATATTTTCTGTGGAATGCACTACACAGAGTGATTTGGTAGCCACTTAAGTGTAAGAGACAAATCTTAAGTTGTTAAACATTTGATTTGAAAGGTGATCAAACAAAATGTTATAATTGGTATAAGCTTCCAAATTTCCAGAAATAATTCATTAATACTGAAGATGTGATTTTTTTTTAATAAACCAAAATAACTATGTATTTCAAAAACTTCTTCAGGGTCTAGAATTAAGATTAAATCTACTGTCTAGCAATGGTTCATATTTTGTATGTTTATATTTCAATTATTAGTATGACTATTTCTCTTCATAAAACATTTTAAATAGGGGCGCCTGGGTGGCTCAGTCGTTAAGCAGCTGCCTTCAGCTCAGGTCATGATCCCAGTGTCCTGGGATCGAGCCCCGCATCGGGCTCCCTGCTCGGCAGGAAGCCTGCTTCTCCCACTACCATTCCCTCTACTTGTGTTCCCTCTCTCGCTGTTTCTCTCTGTTAAATAAATAAAATCTTTTAACAAAAAAACATTTTAAATAATAGTGTCTTATTTCATGTGTTCCTTGGGGTCGTATGCTGTTCTAAGGTTACTAAAGGCTAAATTAGATAAAATATGACTTAACCTTATTTTCTAAAAGTACTCAGATTCATACAACATGGAAGCTGAACTTCTACAGTATCCCATTTCACTTCACTCAAGGCACTTGCCATCACAAAAAAATGAGCTGCTGTATTGCTTGTACACATACTTGCCAACCCTCAGAAATCCTGTTTGCCACACTTCAGCCTATTTTTTTTTCTTTCTAAGACAGAAATGATGGTTTTTCATTACTGTGTCACTCGAACTTTTTTTCATAAATCTAATTTTATCTAGAATGTCCACAGTAAGTATTTTTGAAACAGTAAACTGTTAGTAAGCTGTGCTTTCCTGCCATCCATACAAGTAAGTTAAAGAAATGAGAATTAAACAAAAGAAATAAAGATTCCAAAACAGGCAACTGAAAAAAAAGTCAGAAAAGTGAACTGACTTTCATTAATAAATTTCATTTGTTGTGGAATAATTAAGTTTTAATTCTGTAAGGTGCTATAGAATTTGGAAAGCCCTCTGATTTTCTTATTCAGTTTTAAAGACTTATTTATTAATTTGAGGGAGAAAGAGAGAGAGAGAGTGAAAGAGAGAGCATGAGCAGGGAGGAGCAGAGGGAGAGGGAGAGAGCATTGCAAGCAGACTCTGCACTGAGTGCCAATCCCAACAAGGAGCTCAATCCCAGAACCTGGAGATCAGACCTGAGCGGAAACCAGAGTGTGACACTCACCTGACTACACACCCCAGTGGTCCTTCTCGTTTAGTTTTAAAACAACTCCATATAATAAGTTGTCTTTAATTACATTTTATAGATACAAAAATTCAGTTTTGGAGAAAATATGTGATTTGGTCATGGTACTCTGCCAGGAAGTAACAGAAGCTGGAGCCTGGATACAAAGTCTTTGACCTCAGGGCCACCCTATATTCCATCATAATTCTTATGCCATTGATACACAAAATATACCAGAATTTAATACCTTTCATTTTTTGTCACTTGGAATATGCCATTGTCCAGTATGAGCAGTCTTTTACCTGTCTGCATGTCATTTACAAATCCTGGATCATTTTTTATAGCATGCTAAGAAAAATTCTATGGTTTAATAATCGGTTTTAATAAAGAAACCCTTAAAAAATCTAGTAGAAGTAAAATATTTTCAAAGGTAAAAATTACATTATGTTGGGGCGCCTGGGTGGCTCAGTTGGTTAAGTGACTGTCTTCGGCTCGGGTCATGATCCCGGAGTCCCAGGATCGAGTCCCATATCGGGCTCCCAGCTCTGGGGGAAGTCAGCTTCTCCCCTTTTCCCTTCTCCCCTCTCATGTTCTCTCTCTCTCTCTCTCCTCCCCCATCTCTCAAATAAATAAAATCTTAAAAAAAATAAAAAATAAAATAAAATAAAATAAAAATTACATTATGTCTGATATGTACGAAGCAGTTTTACTTCATCTTCTTTAAAAATTGATTGCACATATATATTAACTCATTTAGCTGAAATACTGAATTAATGGAACACATACATATCAGTATAAAAAATGTATTAATAAAGTCAGTATAAAACTTTATACTTAAAGTGTTATATTGCCTTAATTACAATAGACAGATGTCCTAAATGTAAACAAGTGTGTTTTACTGATTAAGTTGATTCACACAGTTGATTAATTCTGTGCAAAGATGAAAAGGAAAGGAAAAGGGAGCAAGGAGGAAATTTTGATATATCTTAAAGTATTTACATTTACTTTTTACTTTTATTTTACAATGTTTTCTGGGTTAAAATAAAATAATACCACTCAAAAAGTTTTGTAAAACTTATTTACCACTCAATAAGTTTTGTAAAAAGATGCATAAGTAATAATTAAAGATATTCATCTTAATAAAAACATATTAGATTATGTTCCTAAACACTTTGCTCTATTCTATTATTATAATTCTTAGACAAAAGTATTATATCCCAAGAATTTAAGGCCACCAATATATATTAATTGTCCCAAAGAGTTTTTTAATATATTGTTTTTCTGAAAATCAAATACTATTCCCTTTAAAAAAAAATAAGATGCATAAGATAGCTCAAATATAAAAATTAATATATAGGGAACTCTCTATAAACAAATATAAAATAGATGTGTTCTCTGAAGTGAATATGTCCTATGATTTTAGAGCCTCTATAATCATCCTAAATTATTTTTTCGCAAATAAGCTATTATTCATCTTTTATTCCATGTGAAAGAGCAATCCTAGATTTAAGGTTAGCTGGAAAATAAAAAGCAATATGGCCAGTGTAATTTGCAAGTAATTTATCCATATATATTTAATAATTTAAAAGAAAAAAATTCAGTAAAGCATGGGTTGCAAATGCTACTGACTACTATGCTCCTCTTGGGAGAAAAAAAATCCATCAATGAATGAAAGTAGAATTCACATTTTTAGAGTCCCCCCCATTTTAATGATTATTTCATGGCACCATTGTTCTCATTTTCCTGTAATTGCTTTCATTTGAAACAGGCTATATGAGAATCTAAAGGACTAAAGTATTAAAGTACTAAAATCTGACAGGCTGAATAAGAAAACTTGGACATCTAACACTTCTTCATTGACTACCAAGTGGTTGGGATATATACATGTTTTACTTTTTCAAATATGCACTTTAATTTATCATCAGTGCATTTTTGTATTGGTTAGCAAGATGAATTAAATCTATTTTAAAAGGAGAAAAACAGTCCATGGATGCCCACATTGTTCCATAAACCTGAGATCTAGTGACTTTATTTTCAGTTACAGATTTTGGTTAAAACTGGCTTGTTGAATTTATTTGCCAAGGTCACTGAACTTAGAGCATTTGCATATTTCCCCCAACTGACTCCAGGTAAAAACTACTAAGTATGTCAAGTGATGTGTGTCTCATTCACTACATCAGAACAATTAATCTCAGAAACTATGCTTACCCAAAAACTTTCCTAGTGAGTCTCAAGCACTGGTTTCCTTGTCAATGGATTTTTGAGAGACAAATATCTCAATTTTTATGTGACAGGATTCTTGTTACAAAACAAAACAAGCTTAAAATAACTCAAAAAAAAAAAATAAAAAAGAGCATGATGACCTTATAAGCAGAATGAACCTCAGTGGACTCAGAAAGAGTACATTTAGAGTGGACTTTGGGAGGAAACAACCATTTCCCAAAGATTGTTATTGCTTAATGAGATCCGTGACCACACATCCATTATGTGGGATAAACATGGCTCCCTGCTGACTCCCCAAAGCTTGCTGACAGTTGGTGGTTATGATGTTAACTCACTTTAACACCCTAGAAATGTTTTAATGTCTTTTTCTCCTATTTCTGTAATATTAGAGCAAGGCTTGAATCCACCGTGTAGAAAATACAATAGCAAGATTAAAATAGTATAACTTGGACAATCTCTACAGCAGTTCTGCATTGCTTAGAGTAGCAACATATAAGCGATGCTTATTTTAAGAGGGCATCTTCTTCCATTTTCGAAAAAGAATTTTTGTAGTATCTATAAACTGATCAGATACAAAAAAAATCTTCAAGTATTGGCTTATTCTAACAAATTATGTTCCTTTAGTAAAGGAAACCCAAGATTAACATTCTATATATTTGTCTCCAACTATTTCTTTTTATTGCTTTGTAGGAAAGCAAAATTTTAGTAGTTTGGGTTTTAAAAAGACAAAAATAATGAAAAAACATACTTTTAAATCCTCAGATTATTTTATGTAAAGAGTAGCTCTTCCTACGGAGAAATAAAACATGCCTATCGGGCATTCCTCCTAGTCTCCTTACCCAAAGAGAAAATAATAGTATCAGCAAAGTACACTGTTAACATTCCAAAATGATATCTGGTTCAGTCATTTTCAAAAGCTGTATAGAATGATACGTGTTGTATTAAAAGACACAAAGTTAAGCCTTGATTTTTCTCTTCGTTCTGATTTTCTGACAGAAAATCTTTAGCACACACACTCTGATGAGAAACCAAACTACCTTTTATGTAAATTTATCACTTAAAGGCATTAAACATTTACTTGGTATTATATAATCATATCATTCTTCCTAGAAAAAAATTAGTATTTTTAATAAGTACAGTAATACCTGTGGAGAATTAAAAAAACAACAGATGTTCCTCCTGCCCCACCTGTTTATTTTTTAAGGTAAATGCAAAAGCCTTATATGGGTAAAAATAGATAATAAAAACTTGGAAACTCTGGGTTTTAACTCATAAAAGCAAAAAAAAAAAAAAGCCATTTTATTATTACCACCAAGATCAGAAAAGTATTCTAAATTACCAATAAGTTAATCTTTACTTTCAGATACAACATAGCAACGTATCCCCACAGGACATTCAATACACGAATATGAAGTCATGACTTGACACGCTAGCAATAAGTTAGCAAGTTGTGGGAGTAACTCTGTTTTAATGTAGTCAAAATGTCATTTTAAACTATTTGAAGAAAAAATAAATTATATTTCTAGAGACTAACATCAGAAGAGAGTATGAGAATTTATATTGAAATTTATTCCTAGACAAGTTTCTTTTCTATTATAGTTTGTTAATTATAGAGATTTTATTTTCAAAAGATTTATTTATTTATTTGAGAGAATGAGTGGGGAGGGAAGGCAGAGGGAGAATGAAACGGAAGCAGACTCCGTGCTGAGTTTGGAACCCAACTAGGAGCTCAATCTCATGACCCTGAGATCATGACCTGAGCCAAAACCAAGAGTCTGATGCTTAACCAACCAACTATACTACCCAAGTGCCCCTATTTAGATTTTAGATTATTTCTTTTAGAGATGATTTCAAAAAGCCCACCTTAGATCCACTGAATTATAAGGAACAACATTTTCTGCACATCTTACTGTTCAAGAGTTCTTGAATTAACCATAGTGAACTACAGAACTACTTATTTTAGGTCAATTCTCTTGCACCTCACTGACTTTGTACCTGCAGTTCCCTATGTTTAGAAGGTTCCCATCTAGGACAGCAATAACCTACATTACATCTTTATGCTAATTAGAAAAAGGAACCTCTCTGGTCCAGTGTAACCCCTGACTAGGGCACAAAGTTTGGTAAGCCGAGTGAGATGTGGATGTCATTCCACCCTACCATTCCTCTGCTTAGTCCTTTTCCAGAGGCTGCAACGGTCCTGGTCTTCTTACTATAATTTCTCTGGCTTCTAAGAGTTATTAACTGCCAACTGTAGGCAGTAAATATATATATACAGTAATAAAATATAATAATAACTAGCAGAGTGATTGTGAGTTGGTGGTTTATATATCTTTATTCTATACTTTTATCTCTTTGAGGCTTTTTTGCAAATAAGCATACAGAGTTTCAAAGAGATTATGTATCCTGGCCAATGTGACACAGCTAATAAGTGATAAAGCTTGGACTGGAATCCAAACTGACTGACTTCAGAACTTAATCTCTTAATCTCAACCCTAATGTATTTTTTTTTGTTTTGTTTCATTTGTTTTAGTGTTTTTGTTTTGTTTTTTAATTACTGGGAATAACTCAAGTGTAGGTTCCTGGATCTTGTATGTATTTTTCTCTCCTTATATTAGAGTGGTAGAAAGCACAAAATGATCTTGAGACAAAGAATTCGGAGAGTTTTTAGAGAAAGAGAGCCTTTTGCCTGTGGATAATGTCTTAACTTTGTTTATTAGAATATTTATAACCTACTAGAAGGATTTAAGAATGGTGTGTTCCATTTATATCATACCATATGGAGGCATATTAAAACAACCAACTGACTGACCGACCAACCGACCAACCAACAGGAAACATTCATCTGTTACAATGGGAATCCTGGGATGAACAATATTGCCTTCTGTTCATAGAATGAATGCCATTCTTAAATATTTTCATCCATACAAGACCATATGACAGAATACATTACAAAAGCAACCATCATTACTACTATCAGTACTAATAAACTTTCATTAATTGAGTGCCTACTATAGGTATTTTCTCAAAACCTCAAGACTTTATGGTAGATGTCACTCCATTTCATCTGTAAGGAAACTGAGATTTGAAGAGATAAAGTAATTATCAAAGATACAGCTAATAAGTGCAGTCTTTTCTTCTACAATGGTATACAACATTACTGTCAAGCATTTCAGCAAAGCCAAAGCTATCGAGCACTTTGTTTCTCTCAATGCTTGCATTATTAATTCTACACAATGCTTGCATTATTAATTCTACTATAATATCACCTAGGAAATATTCTATCCATAAATATTCAATTGGAATCTAGTCTAGCCGGTAGATCTAATATCCAATTTATAGAAAACACTGGTGAAACAGGACCAAAATAAATAAAATAATTGAGGAAATAAATTCAGAATACAAGATATTCCATGCTTGGCAGAATCATTTCAAAAGATAAAGATCATGAAAAAATGTGATGGGGTGCTGTTCAATTATAAATGAATTAAGAGACAAAATAACAGAAAAAGCATGATCTATGATACTCAGTATTTAAAAACAAAAAAAAATCAAAAAACCCTATAAAATATATTTAGGGAAAACTGGAGAAATGTAAAATGAGCCATTAAAATCAAACAAAGATGATGGTAAATGAAGGAAATCATCATTTTTGCTGAAGGAATCAGGGAAGATGTCATAGGATGAAAGGAATTTATTCAACGTATTCCAAGAGATTGCTCTGTGATTTTTCAGCCTAAATTGATTTCCTCATTATATAAACTCTAACCTTAACAGTAGCATTTTTGAATAAATATTGCTACGTAATGTTCTCTAATTATTTCTAATATTTTTCTCTCCCCTTCTCTCCAGGATTTCATCTTCTATTCTAATGGGCTCTGCAGTGCTCAGTACAAAACTACATAGTTGACACTCCAGTAGATTGAGGCAACAGATATTTTTGTAGACACAGGACCTACAAGTCCTCCTCCTAGCATTATATTAAAACAAAGCAATATGTACTGCAATAAAACTCCAGTGTAAATTAAAGGATTAAAGGATTCTTTCAAGTTAGTTGTAGCTCCATGCTCTTTTTGCAAAATTCAATCAAACTAGATGCTAATAAAAATAAGTTTGCCATTAGCCAGCAGGGGGAAGAAAGATCCTTCAGTGGTTATAGAATACAGCTTCAACACATCTTGGTGAGGTGGGAGTCTTTATGCATTATTCTCCTTATTTTACTAGGCAGGAAGTAGATACAGAGAGAGGCTAAGTGACTTGCCCAAGGACAAAGAGTGAGTCAGATGCAGAGCTGGGAATTGAGCCCACTTCTCCCGGTTCCCAGTGTACAGCTTTTCTCAGCAAGCCATAATGCCTTTCAGATGGATCATTTCCTAAAATGTATTAAGTTGTTAAAAATTCAATATGGGTGTTGCATTGCTTTCCAACTAGTTCTGTTTCTTACTCACTACCTTCCTAGAGCTATTATCAGAAGCTAAACTGATGGTTGGATCAATAATCTCACATCTATATTTTTTTAGACAATATGTCATTAAAGCTGGATATATCCAAGCACCTAAAATGAATCAGAATCTTTGGAGAGTGAGGTTGTGTTTGGCTCTTTTAGCAGGTGGGGGAGGATCCTAAAGTGAGGGGAAAAAAAAAACTGCAGCTCAAAGTTAGGAGGAATTGGAAATGACCAGGGAGAACAAGGCCTCATCAACCACCAGAAAGGCTTAAAAACAAACAAACAAACAAACAAACAAACAAACAAACAAACTCCAGCAATATGATGTTCATGGTGGCACTATAAAGGAAGAAAACTAAAAACTCCATACATTGAAAATGTGGAGATCCTGGACCTTTGAAAAAATTCTAGACACTTGTTTGTCTACGGAGCTATTTTTCATTAGCTGGAATTTTATCCATTGGTTCATTGGTTCATCTTACCCATGAGTCATGGGCAGGAACAATCTTTTTTAATCACAAGACATGTATGCTGTGCTCCTATTGCACTAACTAAACTGGAAATGGTTAAGTAAACCAGACACTAACACTCCATATGTCTTCTGATATATGATCAAGTCAAAAGATCAAGATATGATCATGACATATGATCATTGGAAACCTCACCAACTCATTACTGTGCCCTTTACCAGAAAACCCAGGCTCAACTATAGAATCTCTTTCAATACAGCAATGTGAATAACTACTAATCAGTCAAGATCTGTCTAAAAGATCAAACCATTCACTATGTCTGGCATATGCTTTTCTATTCACTGCCCATTCAAAAGACAAGATACAAAATTACTATAGGCTGGCCCATGGCCTCACCTGCCAGGTCTGATCAAACCCTTTGCAACCATCCCTTATATGACCTGTGAATTATAAGTCATAAGATTTATGGATTATCTAAATTAGAGTATCAACTCCTGAGGGCAAAGATGCCTTAAAAAAATTACCTATCACAGGTTTTCTGAAAACAGATCAATAAATGTTAATTAATTTTATAAAATTATGCACTTTTTAAGAAACTTTGGAGATATTTTAAATGCTTTAAAAAGCATCATTACCCGTAATCACACTAATTCAGAATTTTAGTCAGCAGATAATCAATCACGGCAGCAATTACTGTATTAAAATTAAAGAACTGAGAAACTGACGGGGAGGGGCACCTGGGTGGCTCAGTCAGTTAAGCGGCTGCGTATAGCTCAGGTCATGATCTTGGAGTCTTGGAAACAAGCCTGTCATAGGTCTCCTTGCTCAATGGGCTCAATGGGGAGTCTGCTTCTCCCTCTCCCTCTGCCACCTCCCCCAGTTTGTGCTCCCTCTCACATGCTCTCTCTGTCTCAAATAAATAAAATCTTTAAAATAAAAAAAATAAATAAATATAATTAAAGAACTCAGCAAAACGATTTCTTTTGCAACATCAAAGCATATCAGCAGAGGAATTATTCTTGCCATTGTTTACCACCCTTAAGATAATCTTATGACACTAAAGAGAGCACTTTCACCTAAAAGTGTCTGAAGTTCCAGTATCGCCACCAACTCACAATCACTCTGCTAGTTATTATTATATCTTATTCTTTGGAGTAGCATTTGATTCCAGGGCAAAAATAGGAAAATCAAGATGATCTTGAATCATTTGTTAGAAAGAAAAAATGCTCAAAAAAGGATGAAGGTATCTCAAAAGGGCACAGTAGTCAATCTGAAAGACTTGCCAATGGCCAAAAGTAGAACAATTTGAGCAAGAACATAAACAATGATAGTATTGAATTATAACACAAATAATAAAATAAATACCTATGAATCTATCCTGAGGGAAGGAAAGTAGGAAGTGAAGGAGGGAAAGAGAGAGAGAGAACAAAAGAATGAAAGAAGGAAAGCACAACTTTTTCTTACAGAAGAATTTCAATTAATAAAGTAGAAAGAATTAGAAAGGCGTCATCTCATCTAAGTGATCAAGATTAATATCAGGAATAATAAAGCGTACTGACATGGATCTCCTGATATCATGTGATAAAGAGGGTAGATTTCTTATGTGACCTTCTAGTAAAAAATATATGACCATGAGAAAATCTTAGGTAAACAGATTGTGGGACATTCTACATGATAACTGGCCAGGATTTTTCAATTGAGCCTAAGTCATGAAAGTAAACCAAAGACAGAGATTGTCACAAATTGGAGGTCTAAGGATATATGGCAACTTGATGCTGGGATAGAAGCAGTTCATTAGTAGAAAAACTAGTAAAATATAAAGTCTATAGTAGAGTTACTAATATTTACTGTACCAATGTTGACTTTTTGTTTTAGTAATTGTATTATAGTTCTACAACATGTTAACATTAGGGGCAATTAAGTGAGGAGAGTATGGCAACTCTCTGTACTAGTTGTATACATTTTCTGCATGTATAAATTTATTTCAAAATAGAAAGTTTGTTTTTTTAAAGCTGATTCAAATAGTCAGTTTGGATATACTAATTCTTCTGTCAACACAGGTATGAAATCTAAAGACAATGCATGGAAATAGAGGACACAGTTGGCTCTTACTAAGCCACAGCTTTTCCAAAGAAGGGGAAGATGAAACACAAACCTAAATGCGATCCTATTTGTGTCTCAGCATGAGAATTTGTCTACCCAATAGGATCATATCTCTGCCATCTTTGCTTCACTATGTTTTTCTTCTCCCTATACACTTTTTAATTTTTCATTCCACTTTTTTTCCCCCCGGAGACAGAGTACAAGGCTAGGGGGAGAGGGAGAGAGAGAATCTTAAGCAGTTCTACGTTCAGCATGGAGCCCCATGCATGGGGTTCACTCTTATCACCCTGAGATCATAACCCCACCCAAAATCAAGAGTAGACACTTAACCAACTGAACCACCCAGGCGCCCCTCATTCCATATTTCAATAATGATGTGTCTGTAACAGCAACATTGTTTTCACTAAATGGCTGTTACTTACCATGTAGAATATTCTTCATGAGGTCCCTGGAGTGCTGAGGCTGACCAAAATCATCCACATAGCATGTCCTCACCATTACTAAGAGAGCTTTATTTCTTTGATCACTTTCAGTGGCGTGTTTCTGCTTCAAGTCACAATTGGGTCTAACAGCATTCATTTTCTGCGGGGTCTTTAAGAATTTTCTCTGTACCCACACTTTCCCCCGATTCAGCCTTATATCTTAAAGAAGAGAAGAAGTTTCGAAGTCACAGATGCAGGACACTGTTGAAATTCATCTTTGATATCCTTCTTCCCAAAGCCATGACCTATAACAATTACGCATTCCAAATTTCAAGGCATTATGCTCAGCTCTCTAGGGCCACCTTTTGCTTGTAATGCACCTAGTAAAATGCTGGCTGTGACCTAGTCCAACCCTATGATGATGCCTGCAACTGCAGAACTCCACAGTGGGTCACACGCTATCAGCTTGGGCGTTCAATTCATTAACTTGTTTTTATGACCGCTACAATCTTATTTCTTTGGGGCGCGCGTGCATGCGTGTGTGTGTGGGTGGGTGGGTGTGTGTGTTCCTTTTTATCTTGAGGGGCAATATTTAAAACTTTTGGCATTGTACACAAAAATCCAGACTCTGGGCCACTCTTAAACTATTTAAAGGCCTGGCAACCCTTGGCTCACATTCACCCAGGGCCACAATCTGCTCCATTTAAATATCAGCTGCTCCTTTGGACAATGTGGGTATTCTCTAATTTACATGTCACCTGGGGCACCTTCTGACTAGCCTGGGTGCTGTATGCATTTGTGTTTGTAAAACTTGCCCTATATCTTGCCCTCTAATTCATAAAGTTCAGTCAGATATGTCTGAGTGCCATTACCTAACATGATGAGCAAAGAGGTCTAAGCAGCCTTTTCTCTGAGGGGAGATCTCAGAAGCCATAGGCAACCTATTTCTCTCTAGGTAACTACAGAAGAAATGTGGCCTCTGTGCTCTCCCCCGCAGAAGGGAGGGAAGAGGGCAGGATTGCTGCTTCGGGTTCTTTTATATGATTTCCTGCTTTTTAAGAAAATGTTATTATTGTATACTGAGTTCAACATTCACATGGTGACTCTCAAGCGAGAGTCTGAGACTTGGTTATAGAGCCATTACTGCTGCATTTCACACGAAAGGGAGTTTTGCTAATCCTCTTTGGCATTCATCTCTAAATCTTGGTGAACTCAAGTAGCTTCAGTCTCTGAAAGTTTATTTTTGACTTAAGTGATTTTCTTGCTATTGCTAGATTTTTCAGGTGTCTCGCCAGCTTAACTGTTATCTGAATAAGCTTTGTTTATTTTCCTTGGATCTTTATAGCAAATTTAAGTCTGTTCCAAGGGGTCACAACATTTCCTGCCCAATGCCTTTTATTCTGAGCATGCAGTCAGTAATTATTTTTTTGCTTTACCTAAAATATAAATAACTCCCTTATACTCATTTTGAACTTTTTCCCATAGTGGTTTCCTTATGAAAGAAAAAAAAGCCCTTCAGCAGACCTCCATGTGATATGAGCAGAGTTCTAGTCGGGGAGCATAAATCATGCCTCATACTCACAAATATACAAGTAACCCTTACCCTTCCTGCTGTTTTCAATTACTCAGATTAATTTATTTCCAAACTTTTTGGCACCCCTCTGCTAAAGTACACAGCAAACAAATTTACAGTGAGTCCCAAATTAAATATTAATGCAAAATCTTTCAGCCTCAAATTTCATTTGGTTCAGTCACTCAAAAATTTAATAAAATTTTGGTGTTTATTTCATATTTAACCTTTTCTAGGCAAAGTGTTGATTTTACTACTGGAATTTTGTAGCCAAATTATTAAAGGGGATTTTGACAATGGGAATGAAAAATGGACTGAACTTAAAGTAATACACAAATTTGATTTCTGCACATGCATCTAGCCAATGTCTACTAAACCTGAATGTAAGCTCTTTACACGACAAATAAATTGGTTAAGATCTTTTGTTTCAATATCTTTTTGTTGTTGTTGTTGTCTCAATACCTTATTTATAAAACTTTAAATGCCTGAACTTTGGCTATCTTTATTTTAACCTAATGTCTTTAGTATATGTCTTCCCTTCTTTAATCAAAAGATGTATCTTGTTTGAAAACTAAGAAAGCAAGTTGTCTTTTTAAACATTCTATGTAATGATCATGAAACTTTTCCAAGGTAATTTCTCTGAATGAAGTGAAGTATTTCCTCCACAATGCTGCTGCTAGCAAAATAAGGTAAATAGTGTCAAAAAGGTTGATTACTCCCAGTTGCTTTTTTGACACCAGATGACCTGTAAAATTGACAAAGAAACTGAGTGGGAATATTTGGAGAGCTAAATTTGTACTTTGGAATGCAGATTTGAATATGAAGTTTTAAAACCAATCACTGCCTTTTTCGAAGGTAGGTAAACAGGAAAGAAAGCAAAAAAAAAGTAAAAGAACAATTAAAAAAAAATCAATAGAATCAAATCCTGAAACAATCTTTAAATAACTTAGGGTGTAGAGTAACTCACTCAGCTTCATTCTAACAGTATTTCCTTCAAACACTATATTCCTTTCTTCATTCTCAAAGACCTTCTGGGCTCGGATATTGTTTCCTTTCCCATCGGTTTTGTAATACCTTTCTCTCAACTCTTTTTCCTTTCTAGCTCCAACAAGAACTCAACAGACCCAAATGAGTTTGTTTTGTAGCCATAAGCAATCTTTCCCTGAAAATCCAAACTTGTACGATTGTTAAACTAGTGTTTCATTGCTTGTCCTGGTTTTTGTTGTTTAGTTGTTTCTTTCTCTAGTCTATAAATCACACTGAATGGTACATCGTAGTTACTGTAACAGTTATTCAATGAATGTGCGGATAAATACAGAATAATCCAAGGGCCCTGACTGACAAAGAGGAACACCCACTAGGTCATAAAGCTTATCCAGTAGATTTTCCACCATTTACTGTCACTACCCCCTTCCTTTTTACAGTTTTCTTGGAATTTCCAGGCAGAGTTATGAGTATAGCCAATAGCAGCATCCTTAACAATTTCTTCCCTTTAATCAAATGTTCATTAGTGGGAATGAGACTATCAGCCCAAATTCTTCTCAGTCATGTCAAGAATTTGGGGACAATGAAAATGGGTTCTTCCTTGAAAACTCTGAGGATCTCAAGGGAAAAAAAAATTGCACAAATGAATCTTCATCACACAGGCCAATGCCTATTCCTTCTGCTGTTATATTCATTTAGATTAGTAGAAATAAAAGAAAGAATATTACTGCCATTTTTGCTAATGCTTAGAATATCACTAAGTGCATTATTTTAATAAACCCCCAAAGAATACTATGAGTCTGACTCTACTAATTCCATTCTACAGACATGATATGGAAAAACATGGGGTAATAGGAAAGATGGTATTAGTAATTTTGAAATATAAGGGAAAAGGTAACAAGGCAAGAAATACTGCAACATCCACATGTGACCATCACATGCTTTTACACTGAGAAACATGCAAATCAATAAATGGTGCTGCAAAAAGGAATGTATTCATTTCTAAATAGCCTTCACTGTTAACCTTCACCTTCAAAGATAATAGTTTGAGTCTTTACTTAAATCCAGATACAGCCTTATCCTTTCAATATATTGCCTGGTGCTGCATTCAGTGTTATACAGAAAATCCCTAACTCAAAGATATGAGTTGCTCCTCTACCTGGTCCTCATCTACATTTTCATCTCCTCATTTAAGCCACCAACATCTCTCTCCAGGACAATTCTGACAACCCTTTAACTGGATTACTGTATCCCTCTTATCCTCCTTCATTCAGCAGCAACAAGCACGAGCTCTTAAAAATTAAGTTGTGTCATGTCACCTCTGGTTAAACATCCAATTGCTGCCTGTTGTAATAATAACAAAACCCAAATGCTTCACTTTGATCTGCATTGTCCCGTGGACCTGTTTATGGTCTTACCATAAAAACGCCTTTTCCAACTCATGCTCTTTCCCAAACATGCACAGTTCACTTCAAACACACAGACTTTCTTTCTCACTCTAAAGTACCAAATTCTTGACTCCCTCTCAAGGGTTTGCATGGAAAGCAGCTCCTACAGAACTGCTCGTGCTTGTTCCCTCTCTTTCTTTTATCTCAGCAAATAGGTCCTCCTTCTCAAAAGGCCTTCTGTGATTACAACCACCAATTATTTCTCTCAATTACATTATTTTTTATTTCTTCTTAGAAAAAAATATTGTTTGTTTGCTGATTGTTTCCCCCTGCACTAAAATGTAAGCTACACCAAACTGGTTGCATTATCTAACTTGCTCACTTGCCTCATCCCCAACTCCTAGAACAGTACCCAGCACCTATTTGCTGTACTTTGTTGAATGCGTGGATATGTAAGTGAATGACTACCAACCACATGGATTGGTAATCATATCAATTCAGTACGGAAAAAACTGAAAAAATTAAAGCATCCAGAAAATATAAGGGATTTCTGGTTTTATGGTGAAATACAGGATATAATGTGTTTTCACATACATTATTTTCCTTGCTGTCATGGAAGGTGTAAGGGACACCACTTTGTCTCTCTTATGGAATTGGTTGGAGTGGTTTTCTGGAAAACTCTAGTGGTGTTTTCACAGGCACCCAGATTAAAATATATGTAAGAGAAAACCCCCATGCTCTTTAGAACTTTATGTACTCCCAGCAGTGAGAGCAAACAAGAAGAATGGACAACGTGCTAAGATTCTGGTTCTTACACTATTAAGGATTAATTCCAAAATAGGTGACAATATCCTTAACAAGTGCAAATAGAAAGAAAACATCCTAGTAGGGGAAAGAACTATATCCAAAGATGGACAGATGCCAGAATGTTTAAATTCAAATTCCACCTATCCTTAATGTTAGCCAATGTTCGATTAAATCAACATATTTTCCCCCAAGTAAGATTCGTATGCACTAACATTATATGTCATCAACATGGTATTGGTGAACTGCTAGCCTTTTTGTTAAAATAACAACAGTACAAGGACTCAGCAAAAGGGCCTGAATTCTGAGTTAGTAATTCTATTTATAAATCTTAGTTATTTTTTAAAAAAACAATCTGAGAAATATGAATGCCCAGTAAGCACGATCCTAATATTTTCACCTGAAGAGACAAAAATCTCACCCATGAGCTGGCATCGTTATCACTGTACTTTCAAGAGCTTAATTATGAGAAAATGCCTTAAAAATTAATAGAGTTGAATAAAGTAGAATATTTTAATAAAGCATACTCGCTATTTTAACATTTTCATACCAATAAAATATACCATTAAAAGCTTTAGGAAATGCACACAAGGTCTTATAATCTAAAAACCAAATCTTCTTCAAATTTCTAGAATGCATATTTTAGCAAAAGTCTGAGGTTCCTAATTGCCTCAGTTACTTGGTCTGTGTGGACGGAAGTTTCAATAAGTCCTTATTTTCAATGCACTCTTTCAGTATCTTTGTCCTTCCTCTCCTTATACAACCTAATTTCTAAAGAAAACAGACCATTCTAAACCCATTTCTGTTATCAGCCTTATACCTACAGTTTTTCTTTCTCACAAATATCTTAAAATACCTCTGGAACACTCAAAGCAAGCAACCACAACTAACTTTCACTTCTCCTCTTCTCTCCCACCCCATTTTTAGCTACCTTTTCTCATTTTAAAAAGAAAGGGCTAAGATAACAAATTGTCATTAAAGAAAAACTCAGCGGTAGAAAAATTCTTAAGGAATTATGTATTCATATTTCTAAAGTTAAGCTGTCTTGGAAGTCTTGAAGGATGTCAATGCAACGTGGAAAAGTTAGGAAGGAACGTCCTATTGATTGTAAGAATAAAACAAGAGACGATCTGTGGTACCTTGATCTTACCTAAAGAAGAAACGTATTCTTTCGACTAAAATGAGGTCGTGTTTCAACAATACCTGTCTTTGGTCTGAAGGCTAAGCCAGCCAGGACAATGAGGTGCGTGCATCTCAGGAAGAGATGTCTGACTGTTAATAAGAATGCATTGTGAGATAAAATGTAATGCCGGCATCTTAGCAAGCCAACACGCTCTATCTTCTTCAAGTTTTTTTTTTTCTTTTTTTCTCTTACTTAATAAAGTTAGAAGAAATCTCGTATAAAAAGGTACTTTCTCAACTCATTTTCTTTTTTTTTTTAAAGATTTTATTTATTTTGACAGAGAGAGAGAGAGAGAGAGAGATCACACGTAGGCAGAGAGGCAGGCAGAGAGAGGGGGAAGCAGGCTCCCCGCTGAGCAGAGAGCCCGATGTGGGGCTCGATCCCAGGACCCTGAGATCATGACCTGAGCCCAAGGCAGAGGCTTTAACCCACTGAGCCACCCAGGCGCCCCTCAACTCATTTTCTATAAAGGATATAGTTATATTAGTCATGTACAGATGGAAACTTTCATACACACATTATTATATCTGAGAAAAATAAGATTAAACAGATGACTGTACAGTAAGTATATATTAATCAGATTACTTTTCATTGTTTCTACAGGTAAAGACACCTTTGACAAGTATTGCATATTTACAACTATTTTGGAATACTTGAGAAACCCTAAATATATCATTCTACAAATATGAGGGCATAATTATTGAACAATATGAGTAACACAATCATTACCAACTTAAGCATTAGCCTTTTGCACTGGTGATACTTATAAGAATCTGACCTACTGGGAAATAAAGAGCCAATGAATGGCCCATTTATTTAACTATGCCATTGCATTTTTTTAACCAGAGTTGGATATCCAATTGCAGACTGAAACTAAGTTAATGCGATTGCATGAGAAAGTTATTATAGTCACATTTATAAACACACTAAATCCTGTTATCTATTTCATCACTGCAATGATTTCTACTATATATCCTGTGTTGAGAGAAAGTCTTAACTTTGAAATAATATTTAGGAATATTTTTAAATTTTTAAAAATATTTTATAAAATGAGAAAAATAAATTCAGTTAATAAAGCCAATAAAGAAAAATAATTAATTTATAATTACTTTTAATAAAGTAATCATCGCAATATGAATGAATTCAGGGCATATACTTATTCGTATTTTAGTATTATTTTAGATTCTTATGCTAACCCATGATAAAAATATATATTACTACCAAAATATATTACATTTCTCTGTTATGACAGGAATAATGGCAAAGGTACATATTACTTACTCTACAAAGTATAGAGGGTAACTGTCATGCATAAGTCTTTTAGGAAAATATATCATTTTTTTTATTTTTCCACAAAATTCAACTTTAGGCTTTTAATGAAAGATCAGTTTTATTGTTTTACCACATCTGACTGGCTACTATCTAAAACTTTGATTCCCATTTAGTTACTAGTCAGTTTCATCAATTAGTTTAGTCAGGAAGCTCAGTCAAAATAATTGGGTTTGTATAGAGATAGCCTAAATCAATAGGATGGAGAGAGACACAGAAACTATGTTTCGGTATCACTGAATTCAGAACAGAGCAATAAATAATACATATTTTCTAACTTGGCCTTGTAGTTATGCCAGGGGGGAAATGGGAGGCCACCAAATCATTTATGAGGAGAAAATATAGATCTAAAATTGTGAAGGCAGCTTATAGCAGAAAAACTTCTAATAGAAAAATACATACATAAATTTTGGAGGTCTAAGCTTACTTGTTCTGATATGTTGCAAAATTTTCTGAAGCCATCATTCCCCTTTCTATAACATAAAGGGTTCAGATGTACTTGGAGAGATTAACATTTTATTAAAATGAGAGAGCACAAAATTTTAAGAACATGATTAAATATTATAGCAAGCACAACACTTTTCAAAAGCAAGTAAGGTAGATAATGGGACACATGTCGATTAGTCCAAAAGTAACTTTTTAAAACTCTAATTTTAGAGATATGTTCATAGTTTTGTATTTAATATTTAAATAATAGAATCTTTTTCCCTCCAAGGAATTAACAAGCTCTAAAGATCTCCATCCTAAATAAAACAACTGGAAAATGTCCTCCAAGGCCTCAGACCATTAGATTTGTGATTAGTATGTGGCAATTTCATCCCTATGCATCTAGTTAATGGGTTTTGATATAGGTTAAATTTGGAAATTAATAGTCCAAATGGAAATGTAAAAAAAAAAAAAAAAAGATTAAAAAGTATCCCAGTACTTTTCTGTTTGATTAGTTTTGTCCTCCCTTTCCACCAAAAAAAAAACAAAAACAAAAACAAAAACACCTTGTTATTTGCACTCTCTGTGCATCAAGGTGGTTTTTGTCATTATTCTTAGATTAAATATGGGGACTCAGATTTCTTATTCTAGGTAGTTTTTGAACTGCCTACAGTAAACATGTCTATTTCATGATAGAAGTTTGGTCCAGTATGTATTCTGGTTAACTCACTATAAGAGTACTCAGCCTTTCACTTTAGTTTAGTTTAGCATTCCAGCTGATAAAAACATTGTTTCAAATTATACATATGGAGGGCATCATAATTACAGGTATATCAAAAGCAAAAGAATTTAACATTTATAGCCTCCACTGCCAGATTTTGTTACAACAAAATATTTGTTATATTGGAAATTCATCATTAGAATATTGATTGCATGTTGGGTTTTGGGAGTTGAAAAAATAATTGTTAAAGTTTTTCCATTTCATATTTTTGTTTTTCAAGGAGGCAATATCACAAAGATAGACATATATTTTTTGAAATTTGGAAAAACGAAAGTTTCATATAAAAATATATCTCTAAAAAAAAATATATATATATATATCTCTAATTTTCAGGCTAGAGTAGTGTTTTTAAAGGATGTTTGTGCCAGGGTAGCCATTTTAAATAAGATTTATATATAAACTTTAAAGAAGATTTTAAATACATATGTTCTGTAACATAATATATATTACATATATAGTAAGTGGGTTGCACTCACAGTTAAATTAATTTAATGACATCATGTTGGTACAATCATGTTTAACTTTTATCATTAATTTTACTTTCTTTGAATGCACCTATCTAAAATGAAGACAAGTGTTTCCTTTGTACAAGAACTGTTTTGACAGACAGCTACAGAAGATAGAGAAATCTTTCAATACATTTGGTTGGTACTTTTTACTATACAAAATTCCTATCACTAGGAAGGAATTGAAGAAAGGGGAGTGTACATTTCATATAAGATGTAAAAATTAATACTAGAATTGTGAAAAGAAATTGATTATAGTAATATATAGAATGGAGGGAAGATATAGAGACCCCTCACCATTGTAATTATTGCAGAAGTCCAAATAATGTTCAGTCCAGGTAACTTTAAATGGAATCTATCTTTATGGTATCCCTAAGGCTCTGAAAAGAAAATGACAAGGCAAATAGTAAGAAGTCAATGTCCTGGATCCAATACACTCGCAAATTAAAAATTTCTGCATGTCTCCGCCATGAATGACAAGTAGTATTTAGAAAGTGTCATATCATACTTTAGAATCTATTCACTATATCACTCATCCCCCCCAAGAAGACAGATCTCCTTCACTCTCACTTAAAAAAGATCACTTCCATCTTAATAATTCTTGTATTCTTAACATTTGAGTTTTCTGCAATATTTGCATGTATCTCCCCATTCTTAAGAGGTTTAATTATACGCAACCTCACATTGATGGAAGTTTCTTTATGTTATTTTTATACTGCAAACATTTTCATAAGATATTTATGAAATGAGAAGAAAATAATTATTTTAAGAATTATTATTTTGTCTAAAGATATTTTAATCTCTTCTTTAGGAAATATTAATTTGGATTTAGTCTTTTCCTAAATTTATCGTTTTCCCCATTTTTCTTTCCCTCACTTACTCTGTTAACTGCACTTCACATTCTTTCTCTCATTTCAACACATTGAAATTGTTCTTTGTTTTCCCATTGTCTCCTTCCATTCTTACCAGTTTCAATTTAAGCTTGAGAAAAGACAGAAAGAAGAAGAAATCTCAAAGATTACAGAGACTTCTTCGAAACAAAACTTTTACGTTTGTGGAATACAAAGAAACATGGATTGCAGTTCATTCTTCTTTAGTAAAGGAAGATTAAATTTTTGACATAGACATGACTGCCATTTTTTAGATGCCTTTATAGACATATACATTTAAATGATTATAACAGCATGAACTTTAATTGTTTGAAAATACGTTTCCCCATCTTATCAGACTCAGGAATTTAAAAGAGACTAGTTTTGGGTTTCTCAATCCCCTTTATTTTCAGAAAATTTGACAATTTAAAATACACCTCCTTTTAAGTCTTAATCCCTATCAAGCAATACTTTGATATGATATGACATTGTTATATGACACATTGGTTGATCCTAAGTGAATATGATTTACCCCTCACATTTTGCTGTTAAGAGTTATAAAGATGTTTCCTTTTTAGATGTGATGAAATCTAATAAGAACTGACACGTACATTAGCTTAACATTGTATCAAAATCAATATAAACCAAGAAAATAAACAACGTGGAATTAGAAGGACAAGTGGATATGTACATCGAATACAAGCAAACACCTCAAAGTATTCTTCTGTTAAAAAAATAAAAACAAACGTTTGAGTTTATGCTCATAAACTTACAAAACAAGGAGCAGCACAGGTGGAAGGTACTACAACCATTTCTATCTAGTTCACACAGTTTAAGAAGTCACCCATTACCCAATATATATTTGGAGAACCTGAAAGTGATTTCTCATTTTCTGGCATGAAGCTAGCTCCTGCTCTACAAAACACACCTGTGTAATTCACATGCCTATTTTATTCTTCAAGGACAATTGACATAAGCCAGTGCAGAAAGCTCCATCTCATTAACCTCTTTCTTGAATTTATATTCCCATATCATCTGTTTCAGCATTTCACTGAGGAAAGTTTGTCATAATGCAGCAACACTTTCTTTTTTAACTTTAAACAAGATTTCTCTTTTTTTTTCCCCCTTTTCCAGATGAGACCCACCCTTTTTTACTTTTGATAGATAGCTTTGACAATTTTGGCTCCTTTCTAACAGTTAGGAAAGTTGTGTTAAATATATACAATAGTGGCAAAGTGTTGTTCTACAATTATTTTTACTTGTGCTATCTTATAATAGTACTTTTTATGCTGATACGGTGACATGTGGCACTATTTTAGTTCCAGGAAAAAGTAACAATTCTTTTCCATATGCCCTCTTTATATCTTAGATGTCCCTGTCTCTCATGGAACTAAATTTGCACCAAATTGTTACTTCTTCAGATACTTAGTTTTCTCTCTAAGGAGAAAGTCGGGGGTCTATATGTTTACCTTTTTATAATATATACAATTCTCTTCAGGTATTCATTCTAATCATTGCAGTAACAACTCTCTCCCTCATAAACACATCCCAAATCACTGAGGACTTAGTTCTAGATGAGGTCAAATTTGCAAAGATTGGGGACTCAATCAGAAAAAGCCCAAGAGCAGGAGTCTGCAGTGCCATTATATTCTGCTAGCTCACAAGGCTGAAAAGCTTCATTCTGTTCATCTGCTCTGGTCCAACTTCAAAGATTCTTCCTAAGAAAGGTTGAGAGCTGATTGTTCCAGATCAAAGACATCATCATTTCAAGTTAGAGCTATGTGCTTCCATTTCATCGGTATAGTTTTCAACTATTCCACACCAACTTCAAGGCAAGTTAGGGCAAGTTTAGAAGCTACGTGGTTAGGTGGCAATGATATGTTTAAAAGATTATCACTCAGTTAATGTCAAATTTTCTAAAGCAACTAATATTAGTCTCACCACTGGTAAAGGAAATGTGTGAGCACATTATAAAGACCATAATCTGGTTGCCAACAGCAGGTTGGATAGAAAGACTACAATTCATTCTCCTGTTCTTTCCTATAATGAAGCAATAATTTTTAGTCAATTCATAATTCGCTTCATATGAACACAGCCACTAAATCTCTCAGTGCAACATTTTGCCTATTTACTTGACACTGGGATCCAGGATCCTTTCTATCTCTGTTACTTCTCTTTTTTCCCAATTAAACATCATTGATGACAACAACAAACCAAAATATTATGTCAATATGAATATATATATATGTATGTATGTATATGTATATATATAAAACCTAGATCTATGGTACTCCTGATTTTGCTCTAGGGAGTTAACCATTCCGATGCCAGCGGCCCAAATATTCATCTACCTCCCCCCTCCTTTTATTTCATTCGTGCGACTGTTGTCAAAGATTGTCAAACTTGTACAGGGATTCCTGGGTCTCCAGATCAAAAGTTTACACAATCTAGATTTAGTAACATTCCCACCTCCTCTCTCCTCTGCTTTCCATACGCATACCCATTTAAACTTCCACCATTCATCAGCTATTTGGAAACAAACAAACAAACAATGGCAAAGCGCCAGTGGTGGGTAAACATCGTCGTCTGGTAGACACCGTTCTCTGGTACCATGAGCTGTGCCACAGACCTTCAGAATCAAGAAAGTCAAGTTCAAGCAGGTGCCTGAGCCCAGAAGCGCCCTGGAAGCCTGAGCCTCTCCGCTGATGACAGGAATCTCACTTGAGTCTGCCTCAGAAAGGGGCTCCAGAAACGAAAGGGGCTCTCGTCGGCGCTTTAGCCCCTCCACAAACCCTGGGTGCAGCAGGTAGGGAAGTTAACCAGGAGCTAAGTTGAGGGAGCATACACAACGCGGAGAAGCCAGAGCCTGCAAAAGCTAAAAGCTCCAAGAGTCCGCGCCAAGGGAAGTCTTGGAAAAGCGAATTCTGATCCCAACATCTGCAGCGTTTGGGTTGCGCGGGTAGAAGCGCGCAGTCAAGTCCAAACGGTCCCAATGGGGGGCCAAATCGGGGCCGGTAAATGGCCAAAGAAAAAAGCTGGGGGCCAGAGGGGGGGGGAAGCCGAGTACTCTTACGCCTGGCTCAGAAATCGCCCACCGCACCTCTCACCCCCACGAGGCCGAAGCACAGTGGCCAACCAGTCCCGGGGAGCGGGGCCACAAGGACTTAAGTTTCACAGTCACTTATCTACAAGCATCGCCCAGCAGGAAAGCCGAGGAAAAAAGGGGAAGCCAGGAGGGAGTTATTTCCTTACCTTGGTCGGCTCCCACGGTCAACACCTTGGCGATAGGCAATAATCCCGAGAGAGTGAATAAGGCGAGGAGAAACTCGGACATTGTGGTCGCTCGGTAAGGAAGCCTGCGCTGGAGACTGCTCCGCGGCGCCCTCGGCCAGGCGGCGGCGGCGGCGGCGGCGGCGACGGCTCGGAGCCCCGAATCGAGCAGCGTCATTTACAAATGTCACTGGAAATTCTTCAGCTCAATGAGCCCAGCCAGTCCGCCTTCTCCTGCCTGGAGCAGGATGTGGAAGGTGTACGGATGCGCGCGTGTGGGAGAGAGAGAGTGTGTGTGAGCGCCAGCGAGCCGCTCGTGTGTCTTGACTTTTCAATGCAGGGTACGTCTGATCTTACATCACGCAAAGAGGGGCAGTGAGAGATGCCAGCGGATGGGAATTCACTGATTAATCACCGAATCCACCACACACCCCTTCGTCGTCCACATAAATCACATCTATTACTTAGTAAGAGGCATTTAACACAACAGGAAAATACCACCGCGAACTGAGAACACCACAAATCACAATTATTTCGGTCTCCTTGAAGGAAAAGTAACTCCAAAGCTGGTTCTATAGGGATTTGGGTCTTCAGAGAAGGGGGAGACTTCTGCATTGGGCTGAGCCAGCCAGGCGCCTAGGAAGCTCCGCATTTAACAGCCAGCTCGGAATTATCAGCTACAGCGCTGGGATGCTTCTCTCGGCAAAGCAGATTTGGTCCCTTCCCTCCGTGGAAGCTTCCTTACCGGGAAGGAAGGACAAGCTAAGTAACTGAGCTTCTCTTAAGGAAATGGTTTCCTCTGCTCAACACACATATGCAAGGCTTTCTGAATTGCTCTTTTAACTTTTATGCTGAGTAGCACCTGGGGACAAAGATGCAAAATATAGTGACTCAGCAGAAACAAAACCCAAAACAATCCCCAAAGTCATTACCCCTTGCATAAGAAGGGAAAGTGAGTGGAAAGGGATCCCTACGCCAGCAATCACAGAGCCAAGGATTGGCAGTTTGTTTTGCAGTGGATTTCTCACTTTAAAAGGGTTCCTCGAACCATTTTAAACATGTGTTGGGGATTTTTTTTTTTTTACTGCTTTTGCTTTGTTTTTCTTTTTCCACATAGTACAGTTATAGTTTAAAAACTTTCCCAAACCATCTAAGGCATGAACATGAATCAGTGAAATTAAAAAAAAAGTTGTTTATATGACCACTTGAGTTTTTATATATGATCACTCAAAAACCTAAAATTTTAGTTAGCCATTCAGAAATGGCTAAGGAGTTAAAACTCAGAAATCTTAACAGTTGAAGGCTTATTTTTTCCTTGTAACATCCATAACTATTGCCTAAGAACTAAGGTTGAAAAATGTTTCATATTTGATATTTTGAAACTTGAAATGAATGTAAGGGAAACCATAAGAAAAGAATAAAACTAAGGAACAGGATGATTGAAAAGCAAAGGAAAGACACCTTAAACACTCTGTGCCGTTGAGTGGTTAAACAATACAGATGAATGCCAACACTATGAGCTGTTTATGAGAGCTGAATTATCCAGAAACATATTTGGATGCTCCTTAGAAGCCATTAAAGTTAGACTGGATCAAAGAACACAAAGGTGACTCTAAGGGAAAATGCCAAGAATATGTGAAATTTGCCATTCTATACTTACATTGATAATAAAATATGTGCTTAATGTCATTTTTGCCATATCGCAAATATTAAATGTGATGTTCCCTTGTATATCAAACCATTTAATGTTTAAAAAGATGACTCCTTCCACTTTTAAAAGTGTATATTTTCTTCTAAGGTTAGGTGTGTAATTCCACCTAGTCATTTTTACTTTTCACAAAAAGTTGTACCATATAGGAAATATAAAAAGGTATTTTTCCTATTTTACTTCATACTAAAAATTCACAAACTTTGGACTGAGTGGCAGAATTCAAAGAAGATGGTGCTACAGTAGAGGAGGAAGGGCAAATTTAGAATGATACTCAAAGTAACAAATATTTCTTTCTCAAGTGTCCACAGACATCTACATTCTATGAAATATTTATTCTTTCATTGGGATGAAGTAAGTAGGTGTCTTTCTGACATGATCCCATTCGGTCAACTAGGAGGTCAGCTACTAGGAAATCTATAACCACTTAAGTCTTGGCAGTAAAATGAAGAGTGTTCACAAACCATGCTAAGAACATCCAGATTCTGCTTCTTCTGTACTATTACGACCAATTACCTCCCATCTCAAAATTGCAAAGTAGAAGAGAAAGTAGCCAGGAACAGAACAACCGAAGACTTACCATGTACTCAAGTTCTGTGACAGAAAATCAGTGACTCATTCACTTCTGCGATATATGTAGCAGCCCTGAATTCCACTGTCAACTCTTAAAAGGGAAAAGTTACGAAAGATAATCAGAGCAGTGAATACCCAGAAGATTTTGTATTCTAATGTATATTCTAAATATGCTACATTCTAAATATGTAGTGCCTCCTAATAATAAAACTACTAAGTAAATTAGGCAGAGTAACAACCGTATGATCTCTTCTACATCATCTGCTTTACTTTTTAACTGCCCTGAATAGAAGAAAATCAAGGATGCATTGTCTACACATTGAGATCAGAATAATACAGCAAAACAAAATTCCTTTTTAGTGATTACCAATCAAATTGCCCTACGTGAATGACACATGACTCAAAATTGTGGTTTAAGATTGTGGAAGTAATGGGTTAGCATACAAAAAAAAAAAGTTTAGCATAACAATGAAAGGTGATGACTTGTGTTTAACATCAACTATGAATTATTCTCAATTCTATCTATAAAATAAAATGTGGGGCTTATTTTAGGAACGTGAGTAGATATTACTAACAAAGACCTAAATGGTATAAAACCTCTTCACAGTAATTGGGTAGAAGAATGGATGCTTAGGTATGTTTCAGTGGTCAAGTGGACATAACTTAACACATGCATTTAGATGTGTGTCAAGCAGATTTTTTAAGACAAAAATTATAGTAAGGAATAGTTTCATGTCACAAAGCCATAATACATAATAAACATATTCAATATTAAAATTAATAGATACATAGTTATCATTTATAATAGACACACGGTCTAAACTAAAATAAGGCCAATGTCAAAATAAAATTGCATCAAATTTTCTCACATAAAATCACTTGCATGTTGTAGTTCTTCACTGAAATGACCAACTCGAGGTACCTAGGTGGCTCGGTCATTAAGTATCTGCCTTTGGCTCAGGTCATGACCCCAATCCTAGGATGGAGCTCCACATGGAGCCCCGCATTGAGCCCCACATCCAGCCTGCATCACACTCCCTGCTTACCAGGAAGCTTGCTTCTCCCTCTCCCACTCCCCCTGCTTGTGTTCTCTCTCTCACTGTGTCTCCGTCAAATAAATAAATAAAATCTTAAAAAAAAAAAGAAAGAAAATGACCAACTCATCAAAAGAGAGAGTTTTCATGAGAATCTCATGAGGTTGATAAAAGTATAGACCAAATTAGAATTTTAAAATTAATTATTTTTTTCCAGGTTTTGAATGACCATCTAAGTATAACCGCCTATAAATAAAAGGGAAGCATAATTTTCTATGAAATGCTTTTATTTCCCATCATATATACTTTAGTGGAAAAGAAAATTAATAAAGTATATTATTAGTGAAGAGAGAATAGCAAGAGTTACTGTTCCAGTTCTGTTGGTTTCTATGTCCCATTACAATTTGCTCATTCTAATCAGAGTTATTAACACTGACAAGTTAAATAAATTAATTCATCAAACTATAGAATGTTATGAAATCTTTCATTGAGATAAATTAAACAAAGTAGAACCAATCATTCTTACTTTCTGGTCTAAAACAACACAGGAATATTAATTATCAGGCAGCAGTAATCTTATCCTTCCCAGTTAGAGCCATGCTTTGTGTACATGTGATCAAACACCAGATTCCATTTGTGTTAACTCGATTATTTTCTTTGTGCTGTTGGGTTTGGTTTGGTTTGGTTTCGTTTTACCGTAGATAATAACAAGTCATGCACTACACACCTGAATCACGTTAGGGGGAGGGTGGATGTCTGAACAAACGAAGCCCAACGGTCTGTCTCATGAAGTGATGTGTGTGGAGAGTTGGCCCGAGAGCCAGGTTGCCAGGATTTTCTGCAGCTATCATTCCAAGGGCGGCTGGAGTGCTTACCCTGCCTTTCCACACAGAAAAGTTGCCAGGCAGCTGCAGACACAGGATGAGGAGGAAAAGGCAGGCAGGGGGGTGGGGGTATGCTGAGAACTGTTAAAGAAGCATTATTAGTGCTTAAAATTGAAACAGAGTTACATACTCTGGACAAAGCCATTTAGAAAAAAGAACTTTGGATTCACTTTATTTCTCAAACTACAGCATTTCAATGCACATTTTTAAATGTTGTTTGATAGCATGCTGTTTCAACTGAGACACGGGGATTCAGTCAAGATAAATAAGATTTTGGTGCAACTTTAATTCCTACCATTTGACAAGTACTAAGAAGTATGTACAACTGAGAAGAAAATGAAATGTGATACAACTACCCAATTAAACCTGGAAAGTAAAAATATTTCCAGGCAAATTAAGTTTTTCTCTTTGCATAAGCCTCAACTTATCTTTACTGTCATTATCTATAAACACATTAAGATATACATATTGCAGTGAAAAGACCAACTGATATTCAATTATAAGGTTCAAAGGATAGATAATAAAAGCGTTTAATATTGATTCGATTGTTTTACACATTCTCTGACTCCTGCTTGATAAACTTTTGACAATAGGAAGGAAAGGAAAGGAGTTTTTGCTGACTCAGACAACTTATATCAGTCAACAACTGCCTTCCAAAATAATAATATAGACTCAAGATACAAATCCTATGTTACTTTTCAGGTATGTTTTTATTTGTTTGTTTGTTTTAAGATTTTATTTATTTATTGGACACAGAGAGAGATCACAAGTAGGCAGAGAGGCAGACAGAGAGAGAGGGGGAAGCAGGCTCCCTGCTGAGCAGAGAGCCGGATGCGGGGCTTGACCCCAGGACCCTGAGATCATGACCTGAGCCGAGGCAGAGGCTTTAACCCACTGAACCACCCAGGCGCCCCCTCCCTTTTATTTTTTAAGATTTTATTTATTTATTTCAGGTATATTTTTAGAAAGCACAATCAGCAATAATGCAATCCACATATGTGAGGAAGAGGGGAATACAGAAAGGCCAAAAGTTCATTAAACCCTTTTCACTCTAATTGTATGGAAACAGCTCTTGAGTTTCAGGTTAGTTGCTGGTTACAAGGCTTGTTGATGTCAGTGCTTTTTGACCTGAGGTACCTTTGACCTGTACATCTCCATCTCCAGCTGCCAAAAATAGAATTAGTGTTTCATGCTGGGGTTGGCTGTCCGTGGTCCATTGTCAGGATGCACTTTGCTTGAATGAGCCTTGAGGTCTTTTTCAACCTGCAAATATTGATCTCCATCCTTTCAGTCATCTTTCTGCTCCTTAGTTTTAATTAGAAACTCCTAGACTGTTGAAACTGGAAGGAACATTCAAATCATTTCTTCCAGTTTGCTACATTTTACAGATAAGAAAAGTTAAAAATAGGAAAGGTGACTACTCTGAGGTCACACATGCCATTAACATCAAAAACAGCCCTTGAATAGTTTCCTCTTTCCTATATTATGTAGTGAGCTTTGTTGATATTCCTCTAGATTGTTCCTTGCTCAGAGGAGTGGTAGCCCAGGCAGTTTGAATTAGTTCATTCCCTTAATAGCTACAAATTATATAACAGCCACTCCACTCAGCACTGTGCAAATAACTATATAGAAAAGACATGGTCCTTGCACTAGCAGAACTTACAATCCAAACCAAACACCATTCCTCTGCTAATGGACTGACTTTCCAGGATCTAGTGGGAATCATGCTGCCGTGAACCATAGGTATGAGATAAAAAGGCCACTGCTGAGATTACCCAATAAAATCAGGGCTGCATCTTTCTTAATAAATATCATTATGAATAAATTTTTGTAGAAAAACCTGAGACTTCTGCTAGAATTAGACTCTGAGTAAGAAATCACAAAACATATATTCAAATACCTTGAGTGTTGTTACCAGTGTTTAGTCAATCAGCACATCATATCTCCTTTGATCTAGAACTCAGTAGCAAATTCAGAAATGCTCAGAATTCAAAACTTTTGGAAATGTTATCAGTGACAACTTATAGATTAATCAAAGCTTGTGAATTCAGTTGTGTGTTGTGAATTCAAATAGGATCAGAGAATGGAAAGAGGACTGGAGCAAGTCTGGTTCAACTTTTATTCATTTGTTTATTTTTATTAAAGCTATTAGTTATTTCCCCTTTAAGCATTTAATCCACTTTACATGGAATAATTTCCTACTTTATGTCCAAATGATATTTTTCTTGTTTATTTTATATATAGTCTTCCCATTTCACATTTTCCAACCCCCTAACAATATAATCATTTTACATGGGCTTTCTCTTAGAATAAATACCCAGAGAAAATTTGTCTTACTGCGGACTAATGACTTTTTACTTCTTCCCTTGACATTGTTTAATCTTTCCTATAATCTGTTGTTTCCTGGTGCTTCTGCCACGGAACGCATTTCTATATCTGAAGTAAACAGGATAATGCAATGACAAGGACAGAGATTACATGCAGGCAATTGACAGAGAACTGAGAAGATGGGTACCAAATTATAGAATTATATTAATTGCACCTTGTGTATAATTTAATAAAATTAATTGCTGGTAAAATGTAAAAAGTACTTTAGACCTATTGTATCTTTGGCCAAGTTTATTGGGTTTTTGTTTGTTTGCTTGCTTGCCTGTTTGGTTTCCACTTTAGGGGGAGATTGTTTTGCTTTGTTTTGTTGAGTATTACAAGAAGAATATCTGTCGTTTTCTATTGCTTAATCAGAAATCTATTCCTTTTTTATTCCTTATACAGTAAATTTAAAAATAAAAACAAACAATAAAGAGAAGCAAAACAATGAAAGAAGAAGAAAGAAAAGAAAAATAAACCTTTCTTTTTAGTGTGCCTTGCTTAATTCCCACTAGGAATGGCTCTTCAGAGGCTGTCGACAGCTCCATTTGGGTGGGCATGGTACCTGTCATAGAGTAAGTACTAATAGGTGTGTAGTAAATAGAATACACTTGGTGTTAAGCTTTTACTTTTATTTTAAGTTTGCTTTAAAGAAGCAAAACTAACTCTTGCAAAACATTGTTTGTTCTAAGTAGAAAAATTTATTTTCTCTCACACAGGGAATGTCTCTCACCCTCTAAAAGTGATTTTTTCTATTACAAAAATTATACACTTAATCACAATAAAACTCAAATGCAAAAAGGAGCTCTCTAGTCCAGAACAGAATGCCCTAGTTTTGTGTCAAGCCTCTCTTTGTGGGAAGAAAAATAGTGACATTTGGACCTAGATATATTTATCAAGATTTGTGAAAATGTGTGATTTTATGCACGAATACTGGCAAAGTTAAATTATAGTTGAAAGACGATTAAATGCTTTTCTGATGTCCCATTGCTACATTTTGCATTGTAAATAAAATTTACCAAAGGGTATCATTCACATCATTCTGCAAACCACACTATGTAACAACAACAACAAAAAAGAGTGCTAAGACATTATTCACAAGTGCACAATAGGAAACATAGAAGAGAATGAATACTGATGTTTAGACAAAGGATGACCAAGGATATTTTGGTTATTCAGTCTTTCCTTGTGACTAAATGCATATATTTCTAAAAGAAGCATCAATTTTATACTTTAGGTGGATATCAATCCTGACTTATTCCAATTTAACCTCCTGTTTTTTTCTTGCCAAAAGAAAGTGGATGCAGCTTTGCGCAGTGGCAATATCGTAGCCAATGAGGTTTATCCGAGGCACGATTATTGCTAATAGAAAGTGGATGCAAATGACAAGAAATAGTTTTTATGCTCTTTACTGGGCTTTGCTTGAAAACTATATTACAAGTATTTGAAAAAAACATAATGATATATATACTTGTATATGTGTATAATATATACACACATATATATAAACAGCATATATATGTTTGAAGAAAGCACATAATGTATAAATATATATGTATATATGTATATATATATATGCACACATAGAGAGAGAGAGAGAGAGACTTATATATATCCAGAAATTGACCTACATTCAGAGACTATACAGGATGAGTCAAAGGACTGTTGACATTAGTCTTTGCAATTTATCTATCACTATCCAATGCTAAGGAGATTAATCAATTTGAACATTTCTATGAAGTCCTCAGAAAATCACTCAGAAAAGGTAGCATACTTTTTCACATACAATAAAATATATTAAAGGACAAATAACCGGGTTGCCTGGGTGGCTCAGTTGGTCCAGGTCGTAATCCTGGGGTCCTGGAATGGAGCCCCTCATTGGCTCCCTGCTTAGCAGGGAGTCTGCTTCTCCCTTTCCCTCTGACCCTCCCCCCCATGATCACTCTCTCGCTCTCTCTTTTTCTCGAATAAATAAAATCTTGTAACAAGTATTTCATCGAGCACTGGGTGTTGTACATAAACAATGAATCTTGGAACACTACATCAAAAACTGATGATGTATTTTGCGGTGACTAACATAACACAAGAAAAAAAAAGTTAAATAAATTTTTTTTAAAAAAGGATAAATAATTACCATGCCTGAATTTGGCTGCAGAGTTTCTAGAACCAAACATGGTCCAAGCTGTAGGTTGCAAGTGAAAGCAAAATATAGCTTTAAGGATGTTATGGAGGCAACTGCCATTCTAGTTTTGTGGCTCTTAAGCTGGTTCCCTCTGCCCTCTCTTCCTCCGCACACCTCAGATTTATGGTAGCCACAGTTTTCAAACTAAAATTAGAACACATGACTTAATATAATTGTTGAGCAGTAGGACAGAATATATGTACTCGAGATTGTTCTAGAAAATCCTATCTCCTTGACCATAAAACTGTATTAAATAAAAGAGATCTTAGTTACAAACTGTTTGTCTTCTCTTATTTAAAGTGTCACACTTTCAAAGTACACAAAGAACTTGAGATTCTTCCAAATCATTGTAAGGATTACTGACAACACGTAATCCAATTTTATGAAATTTTATATTTAGGCAGCTTTAATCGTGTGGGAAAGCAGGATAAATATCTTGCTTTGTAATGCAAATAGGCTGCAGGACTCAATCATACCTACCTACAGGTATCCCAAGTTAAGGACTTAAATGGTACTAGACGTGATTTCATTATTTGCAACTGTGATAGTGGTGAACAAGCTAATTAAGGGAAGTACTTAGCACTCATACATGCCTGTTTTAAAATGAAAAGCATGCATTAAGCTTGCTTGTGTGAAAGTAACAGAAGGAAAACACACGTGCTCTGAGCAATGTGCACTGTGAAACACTTCAGTGGAAAATTCAACAGGGTGATTAGTAGTTAACATGCTTAATGGAATTCATGTCACTATACTGAGAGTATGTAGAGATTAATTTTTAACTTATCATGATATTAATCATATTAAAATAAAAAGCAACTTCTTACCTACAGTTTCAAAATCTAAATGAAACAGTTTTCCCCATTACTTTAAAGAAAATACGTTCATTTCAGTTAGATGGCATCCCAGGTTTTCATTTAGGTTTTGGTTAAAATAAAGTCTTAGCTACCAAAACACAGTTCAGTTAAAATAGCATCTGGCATACTGGCTACAGAAGTGGATTTTAGGTTTACTCTCATTTTCCCTACCCCCACCCTTCAAAAAAACATCACCATCGTTTTTTGTAACTTCTACATGCAAGTAGTAGACTAACTCCTCCTAGGGAATATTATTTCAAAAGTAATTTAAATAGTTTCTCATGTTATTCTGCTTTAAAACCTAGAGAAAATGAGGCACATGACTCTGCTTTTACTGTTTTATACAACTAAATGTCTCCAGAAAAAATGATAATTATCTTTGGCATTGAACTCTAATGTAGAAGAAACCTTGTTTAGAATTTTGATAGTGCAGACCAACTCAGCTGTCTACACTATCATGCCTTTATGCTTTTAGAATAATAAGGTTCAGAATGCCGTTTAATCACACCTTTTAATATCCCTTTGTCTTTCTTTGGGGAATAGCAGAAGCATGACAAAGAGTACTTTCGTTTATTTCACTCGGTTTTGTTCTTTATGTAAAAGGTAATATGAAAATGTGCCCAAGGGTTTACCCCTTTCCATCTAAACAAAATCTGACTAGAAAAGGCAGATTCTTCAGTTCATAGTACTTGAGTGCCCCCTATAGGATACTTTTTATATTTTTGTTCATGTAAACATTTAAAAGTGTTACTACATAGAATCTTATTTAAAATAAAAATAATAAAAATATGCATTTTTGAAATAAAAAGTCTATGGCATACTACCCCTCCACTGTATTTTCCTATCTAAAAATCCTGGGCAAACTATCATTTTAACCACTTAGTTGTTTTTCTGTTTTGCTAAAAATTTCCCTACTTTTAAAGTTCTAATTTGCCTGCTTTTCTATTGTATGTCTGTATATGCAGTACCAATTACTGTAGTCCACAATACATATCTAAAAATGTGTGTTTATTGGATGTACTTTTTTTGCTTAAAGTTTTTTTTTTTTGTTTTTTTTGTTTGTTTGTTTGTTTGTTTTGACAGAGAGAGACACAGCAAGAGAAGGAACACAAGCAGGAGGAGTGAGGGAAGGAGAAGTAGCCTTTCCACTGAGCAGGGAGCCCCATATCGGGCTCGATCCGTGGACCCCAGGATCGTGACCCTGGCCGAAGGCAGATGCTTAATGACTGAGCCTCCCAGGCGCCCTTTTGCTTAAAGTTTAATAAGAATTATTAATTAG
>CM053605.1:75536194-75569271 GCA_028646535.1 Procyon lotor | reverse complement strand
AAAAAAAAAAAAAAAGAATTATTAATTAGCTATAAGTTTTAGAAAATAAAATAGGATATCCTTGTGTGGGAGGAGTTCCAATTGTTAACCTAGTTGGGAACAGAATCTCTGAACTCCTTAAATTAACATCAATGAATAATACTGGAATAGAAATAAAGAATGCATATACTTAACATATTCCTGCCATTTGATATCAGGGATGTGGTGCCTAGGATTTCTTAGGTTTTATAAACCTTTTCTTATTTGTGCTGTACCCTAGGTTTGAAAGGTGTGGACAGGAAAAAAAGGACATATATTCTAGCCACATCCAACTATGTCACTCACTCTGCCTTTACCTAGTTAAAAAAATACGTATCAAAGCTGAGACTTTGTTGTATTCAGTGTAACTTACTTAGTTGATAGGACTGCAATTAGATCCTTTTAAAAATAGACTACCACGTTTGTATTCTATGTAATGTAGATCAAAAAATGTTATTAATGTCCTTTCCTAAAGAAACACACACACGCAGGCACACATACTCATGTTCCTGGCTAAAACCTTTCAATTTGGATTGCATCTGAATAAGCAGATGCAGCCAGTGATAAGGAAGCAATGATATAAGTAGGCAATTAAAAAAGAGGTAATTCCTGTTCTTGCCTCTGATCCTTCTGCTCTCACATATTTACTGTGTGCTTATTATTTGAAAGGCACCAATGCTTGGTGCTAGGATTATTCCAGTGGAAAGTTGGTCCTTGTTATCCAGAGCTATATGTCTAATGAGAAAACAGCTCTGAAAAGACTATTAAAAAGTATCCTGCTAAGTGTTATAAAGGAAAGGGTGCATAATGCACAGTGGAGACTTTGATAAACATACAGTTCAGTCTCTGTGGAACAAAAAAGATTTCACCAAGGAGGAGATACTTCAGACGACTTGAATATTTTGTTAGGAGGAAACTGAGGAACAACCAACCATTCTAGCAAAGGGAACAGCATGTGTTATGGCATATACTTCTAAATAATAAAGTTAAAGATGATTATAGAATCTAGAAAGGTCAGTCAGATAATGTGGTATTCTGTAAGTCATATTAAATAATTTGTACTTTAGTCTGAAGTCAATGAAAATACATTCTTTGAACATATCAAGAACTATCCAGGAAAATATAAATCCATCCAATATGTAACTATATTATGATGGAATATACGACATTCACATTTGTACATAAACCTGTTGAGAATCATTTCTGTCATTTCTCCATTCCCCACAGCAGAAGCAACCTAAATTCTAGGTTCCGATCCCATATTACAGAAGTAATTAAATCTATTAAATAATAATTTAAAGAATCCTGGACCACTTAATTCAATGACCCAGTACCATATTTCCCAGGGCTGCTTACCCCAATTTATATATTCTAAATTATGCCACCTACAGTTTAAAGGATTTGGGCCAATTACCTAAGATTTTCAAGTTATGATGTCTAGTTCAGATAATGCCAGGACCTCCAAGTGTACCAATTACTGGATTAGGCTGACATCTGCTGTCATTCTGCCAGGTCCTTCACTTGTATTTCCCAGGTAGCCTGTTGCAGTGTGATTGATCTATTTAATGGTTATCTAGTTAATGATGCCACATGTTCTGGCCAGATCCACTGTCTATTACCCACGTTTTACAAGACTCACTGGTGCCCCCAGAGGAGCAGATCAATCTATTTGGAGAAACAAGATACAGACACATTTAAAAAATACAACTAGAGATGAAAGGCAGAATGTAAGAATTACAAAATTAGAAGTACAAAGTAAAAAGATAAGTATAATGGATGGGGGGTAGGAAATGCTGTTATAAAAAAACTGCACAAGAGTTAGAATTCCAGTTAAACTTGAAAAATTTATCTGGTATTTACAATAATAGACTGCAGTTTCTTTCTGTTCAGAAAATGTAACATAAATATAATAATTCATGCTTGATCTATTATTTCAGGATAATGAAAATAGTCTACTAATAGTAGATTAGGAATTTTTAACAAAAAAATGATGTAGAATTTTAGAATAAAAGAAAAAAATTTGTCCAATTTCTTTTTTTCTTGAAAGATTTTTATTTTATTTTATTTAAGGGAGAGAGTGAGTGCGTGAGAGAGAACACAGGTGGGGGGAAGGGCAGAGGCAGAGGAAGAAGCAGGCTTTCCTCTGAGCAGAGAGTCAGGCACGTGACTCACATATTTTTAAAAAATATTATTGGAGGGTCGCCTGGGTGGCTCAGTGGGTTAAAGCCTCTGCCTTTGGCTCAGGTCATGTCAAATTTATTTGACACAGAGAGAGAGATCACAAGTAGGCAGAGAGGCAGGCAGAGAGAGAGGGGGAAGCAGGCTCCCCGGTGAGCAGAGAGCCGATGCAAGGCTCTATCCCAGGACCCTGAGACCATGACCTGAGCCAAAGGCAGAGGCTTTAATCCACTGAGCCACCCAGGCGACCCTAAATAAAATATGTTTTAAATAAATAAATAAAAATAAAAATATTTATTGGACATCTTCTATGTAGCAAATAGTGAATAGTGTGCAAGGATTCGAGGATGCAATGGTTAAGACTTTTATGATTCTTTCCTTCAAAAAAGAAAAAAATCTATGATAAAAAAAATAAGAGGTAAATATGAACCTAAAAAAATCAAGGAAAACAATACTGATACCACAAATGATTGAAATCTAAGAGCGCAGATTAATAAAAAAAAGAGTAAAATATATTGATAAATTTAAATAAAATTAAACATTACCTCATATATATCTTTCAGTGTAGTTTAAAATGTAAGATCATGTTAAACAATAATCCAAATAGAAAATATTTAAACATTTCAAACAAAGACTTCATGACTTTGTTTGAAAGATAACTGAAGTCACAGTTACTTGCTCAGATTTGTGAAGGGTGGTACTAATCATTTTGATTTTAATGAATGGAAACTCATACTGTCTCTGTAAACAAAAATGTCATTCTCCCCAAATTACCCTAAAATATTATAGAATTCCAATTAAATTCCAAGTGATTTCTGCATTTGGAATATGACCAACTGATTTTAATATGAATTTGGAAAATTAAATACCTAAGAATAGCCAAGACAATATTTACTAACAAGAATGTGGGGTGGTATCAGCATTAAAAAATAATACAGGAAAATATAAAGTAATACAGGAAAATATAAAGCTATACAAATTAATAAGTGTATTGTTGATGTAGAAATAAACAAAGATCAATTAAACAGAAGAGAAATTCCTAAGTTGCTTCATAAAGAATATAATATTGCATACAGTTAGCTTCAATACAATGTGCAACAAATACTCAAATAATTTGCTGACTATTGATAGGATTTTCACATAAATACCAATACCTTCTCTAGTTTAAATGGCTACATATTTTTAAATGATTTCAAATTTTTTTCTCTGTCAACAAAATAAAAATCAGGGGTACCTAGGTGACTCAGTCTGTTAAGCATCTGCCTTCAGGTTAGGTCATGATCTCAGCTTCCTGGGATCTAGCTGGGCAGGGAGCCTATGTCCCCCTCTCCTGTTCCCCCTACTTGTACTCTCTCTGTCAAATAAATAAATAAAATCTTTAAAAAACAAAGCAAAGCAAAAATCAGCAAAGCCTATGAAGTCAGGCACAAAAACCAACCACAAGAGAAAGACTATAAAATGCTTTGCAAAGGGGCGCCTGTGTGGCTCAGTTGGTTAAGCATCTGTCTTGGCTCAGGCCATGATCCCAGGGTCCCAGGATCAAGCCCATATCAGGCTCCCTGCTCATCGGGGTCTGCTTCTCCCTCTTCCTCTGTCCCTGCTTGTGCTCTCTCTTTCTGTGTCAAATAAGTATATAATTATTTTAAAGATTTTATTTATTTATTTATTTATTTATTTGACAGAGAGAGAGAGATCACAAGTAGGCAGAGAGACACGCAGAGAGAAGGGGGGAAGCAGGCTCCCCACCGAGCAGAGAGCCCGATGTAGGGCTCGATCCCAGGACCCTGAGATCATGACCTGAGCTGAAGACAGAGGCCTAACCCACTGAGCCATAATTCTTAAAAAAAAAAAGAAAGAAAAGAAAAGGAAAGAAAGAGAAAAAAGAATGCTTTGCAAAGAGATTCTCAAGTTGGGTTTAGGAGTTCTTTTAACATACTAAAGGCATAAAGCAAATTGGACAATCATTAGGATCACATGTGGCCATTCTCCAAAAATTGCATTAAGGGGTGTAAAGAAGTTGGTAGGAAGACTAAATTAATGCCTTTTTGCCTAAGTCACTATTGAGATTTCAGAATATTCCAACTGTTGGCTAAATGTGCAACCTGTAGTTTCAATTAGCTACTCAGTTCAAAGATTACCTGACTACAGGCATTGTATCAACTTGAATATCCCAGAACTTGGAAAAGACAGAACTGGTAAATTTTATTTTTAGTTTTGGAATTTACTAAATAGACTCTGTAAATAACTGGAGGCAAAGCAAGTATATTTCCTCATAAGGAACAGCTACTTATTAATGTACTTCAGTATTTGGAAGAATAAATACACATGAAATAGGAAATTTCATGCAATCCCTCCTGAAACTTTTTCTTCAAAGGCTTTTAAGTTGTCATGGCAAAAATGAATGGGTGAATGAATGAATGAGTGAATGAACAAATGAATGAATGAATGAATGCTTGCATCCATGCCACGGCAAGGCTTTAAGGAGGTCTATCTCCCCCTAGAAACAGAACAGCGATGGTAAAGTACACATTCAATAAGCAAAATATCATGCTCTGGATAAAGTCTTCCAGAATCAAGTTTTCAGATGATATGAAGAGTTGTCAGGTAGTTGAATGCCTACAATGAAAATAAAGTATAATGGTGACCTTCAGAACGTGTGAGTAGGCAGTAAATGATAAAACTTATTTTACAATAGGAAGAACAAAGTCTTTGAGTGGAAGATACAAAGCAATGTTTATGGAAAAATGAGCTTCAATCTTTCAGTCTTAACCCTAAAATTTACCTGGGAAATGCCACTAATGAAAGGGAGCACTGGTGCAGTAGTCAAGAAATCTGGTTTTTAATGGTAGATCTATTAGTATCTTAAACAAATAATTTAGAATTTTGCCCTCAGTGTTTTTATCTGGGAACTGAGAATAATAATATCTATTTGATTGAGTTATTAGTACAGTTACATGAGCTAATGAAAATAAAAACAGTTAGTAAAATTCTTGGCACATGGTTGAATTCTAGACCTGGATATCTTTTGAATCTGAGGTCACTAGACACATCAAACCACTTTACCTCTTAAAGTAAAATCACCAAAATAGGATAGTCTATTAGTCAAAAATATAAACAGATCGCTGGACCTCATAAAAATCTACAAAGAAATAGACTATAGTTCTGTCACACATTAATAATGGTTAATTAATAAGTTAATTAATAAAAGACATTAATAATGGTCTAGATGGGTCGTGGTTTCCAAACAAGACTGCACATCAGGATTACTGGGGAACTTTTAGAAACCACAGCTGCTGGTTCCCCCAGGGTTCCCAAAACACTGTTCTAGGGTGGGGTGATATCTGGATGATTCTAATATGTATCTTGGTAGAGATTACTGAATGAGGATAGGAAGATACAAACTAAAATAAAAGGAAACAGGAAGGGGTAGCAAAATATTCAGTTGAGAAACACTTAGGATGCTGTCAGAATTATGAAATTTGGATATTATGAAGAATTCAGAAATGCAACTGCAAGTATCTTTCTTTAAGTAAAAGTATTATGAGCAGAAGTTGGGGGTAAGGGGGAGAGGAGAATGTAAATGATGGCAAATATTACTTTATAAAGAGAATTACCTCATGAAACTCATAGGCCTTAGTGATGATACCAAAAGAGAGTCCACATGAACTTACATCTGCCAGATTAATATTAGACCACCATGTGTTTTAGGGAATTGGGGCACATACAAAGCATTTTGTTCAGCACATCTTGCATTAATATGACCATCACTATATCACTATAAGAGTCTGAGGAAGATGTTTGACAACAATTTCTGGTTCTTTAAACAACACTAGAAACTGATAACCTCTTTACCTCACTACACTCTTGTAGAGATTATCTTCTGGTTTGAGTTTGTACTGTTTACAGAGCCTGAAGCCCAGGTGCCTCCAACTTTAAAAACCCTAGCAAGCCACAGTTTTGTTTAAAAAGGTAGATTTTTTGTTTTGTTTTGTTGGTGTACTGAGCTAGATTGCTTGCTGCCACTTTTTACCAGCACACTCACAGCTACGCGACCTTATTTGAAGTTCTACTTCAGCATTTCCTTGACATGTTCAGTTTTGTACTTTTTGCTCACTGTTGATACTCCTCGGTTTCACGTACAGAACCTGTTAAGGAAGTAACTCAGCTACCATTTATCTACTGTACATGCCTAGTCCAAGGAAACGACATTAAGGTATCATGTCAGTGGTAACAGACTAAGTATTACCCAAGGTATTTCTGGAAAACCTGATGTCTGTGACCTCTGTCTAAGAGACACAAATCACTTTAGAACTGGAAGGGTCCCTAGGGACTTTCACTTGGAGATCCTCATTTTACCAAGAAGAAATATAAATATCCAAGACTTTAGAGGAATTTCCCAAGTTTACGTACCTAGTTAGTAACAGAACTGACACTAGATTCCAGATGCTGTGCCAAGTGGCTCAATCCAACATCATATTACCGTTACACCCCATTACCTGCCCACTGGCAAATGCATATAAGAGACAATGAAAAAAGTGGTTCAAGTAAAATGTCCTTTCTTATTAAGCACTAAAACTTGCTAGGGAGGGCAATGTCTAAACACCAGTATTCAATAATAGTTTGAAGTTTTCAAGAAAACTTCCTACATGTAAGAATGTGTGGCAGGTTGACTGACAGGGTTATTACAGCACTGAGACATCCTTAACAAGAACTAGATTTAAATAGAGTATATGGCAATTATGATGTGTCAGTGGCTAATGAGGCATTCACTATTCTAAATCAATTCTAGGAGTCTTCAGTAACACTGATAAAGCTATATGTTCACACCAAAATCTGATATAACTTATTCTGTACTTGTCATAGCTATGCTAATAAAATATCTATTTTACCATAGCCATAGATTTTTCAGTGAAATCCCAGTTTGGTTAGGCCTGGGTTAATCCCTAGACCAACAGAGTAAACCAGTCTTATTTGATCTTCAGCCCGTCCCATATAATTTTCTGGCCAAAGAAAACCTTCAAAAATATTGGCAATAGTCAGTATGGCTTTAAAGAAAGACAGTGGCTGTGACACCAGTGTGATTTTAGCTGGCATAGAATTCTGATGTCATTATGAGGGCATTTGTCCCAGGAGTGTCAGCCTAATAAGTCTATAAGATTTTCTAAAACTGTTCAAGATTTTACAACCTTCTATTCAATTCTTAACTCTTGTCAATCTGACTTAATGTCCCTACCAATCCACTGAAATTACTTTCATCGAAGTCACCAATATCCTTCTAGTTTTCAAATCCCAACAGCACATTATAGTAAATCTCTTCTTGGCCCTTTCTTTTTTAAACTCTTTCCTTCCTTGACTTCTATAGAGCTCTCCTGCTCATTATTTTCTTACTTCAGTAATGGTTTCTTTCTTCCTCAATTCTCCTCCCTCTTCCACCACTTATGCACTGGTGCTCTTCAAAGGCCGTGGTCAGCCCTTTTCCCCCTTTTTACTTTAATTATGCCCCAAGTTTATTATCATTTCCATATCCATGAGACTGCATATTTCTGAAGATTTTCATATAGTCTAAATATAATATCAATCTATTTTATATTCCTATCAACATTTTTTTCCCTAAAGTAATCATTTGGACCTCCTATCCTATTTTTCCTACATTCCCTGTCAGACAGTGACATCTATGCAGTCCCAACCTCAGAGATCTAGTAACTATCTTAGATTTCTCTCTAGTCTTCACCAATCAATGTATCAAATGGATGACAAGGTTTAATTCTCTGTCATAAATATAATTTGTATATACATTCTTTACACTTATTGCCACTACTATTATCTTTTTTCAGGTACTCATCTTTGATCACCCAGATCCTAAAGTGACCTTTTACCTATTTCCTTTTCCAGGTCAGTTGTTTTAAATTGGCTTTCTACAGTATTGCCAACATGATCTTTCATTGTATGAGATAAATGGAAGTGAGATGCCTAAGCTTAAATCCCATGTTTGTTATTTACTCACTGTATGACCTAAAGAAGTAACTCACATCTTCTTCATCTCACTTTCCTCGTCTGTAAATGGGAATAATACTATATACCAGAGTTACTTACTAACATATTTCTTGATTTCTAGCCAGAAAGAAACTTATGGTTCATCTCATTTATTCAATCTATAGATAAGGAAAGAGAAAACTATCCTTTGTTTGGTCCAAGATCACAGGATGATTTGATGCAAAAACAGAAATATATTGATGATTGTTTTTTTAACATACCAATTTAAATGGTAGGATACACACTGTATCATGTTATTAAAAATGCATCAAAGAGGATATTCTCAGTATCTCAGATGAAATATTGTAAGTACTGATTATTGAACAATATATTTATAGAACAAGTTTTTTAATTAATCACATTAAACTGATAGCTACATTTTAATCTATCAACTTTTTTATTATTATTGTTATTGCCCAATGGTCACCAAAATGTTATATATCTATCTATACCTATATCTTTTTGGCCTAGTGCACTGGGTAAAAATATATACTAGACGAGGACTTCTGCCAAATGAGTGGCACATGCCTGAGGCATGCAGGAAGATTCTAGGATTGTAGCACCATACCATTGGCTGGTTTGGAGTAAGATAAACCTTCTCTCTATGTTCCCAAGACTAGAACAAACAAGGTCATTTGACACACACTGTGTTCGGGGCTTATTGTATTTTATATGCTAGAGATAATCAACATATTGAAATAACTTCCCACTCCCCACCCCTGTCTTATTACTCTGGCTAGAACACAATGTTAAATCGAAAAAAATCAATGTTGTCTGAAACAGTGCTCAACATCACTTGGCTTGGAAATACAAATCAAAACCACAGCGAGATACCACCTCATACTAGTCAGAATGGCTAAAATTAACAAGACAGGAAACGACAGATGTTGGCGAGGATGCGGAGAAAGGGGAACCCTCCTACACTGTTGGTGGGAATGCAAGCTGGTGCAGCCACTCTGGAAAACAGTATGGAGGTTCCTCAGAAAGTTGAAAATAGAGATACCCTATAATCCCAGCAATCACACTACTGGGTATTTACCCTAAAGATATAAATGTCGTGATCCAAAGGGGCATGTGCACCCAAATGTTTATAGCAGCAATGTCCACAATAGCCAAACTATGGAAAGAGCCCAGATGTCCATCTACAGATGAATGGATAAAGAAGATGTGGTATATATATACAATGGAATACTATGCAGCCATCAAGAGAAAAGAAATCTTGCCATTTGCAACAATGTGGATGGAACTAGAGGGTATTACGCTAAGCGAAATAAGTCAATCAGAGAAAGACAATTATATATGATCTCTTCGATATGAAGAATTTGAGAGGCAGGGTGGAGGGTCGTGGGGGGCAGGGAATGAAACAAGATGGGATCAGGAGGGAGACAAACCATAAGAGACTCTTAATCTCAGGAAACAAACGGAGGGTTGCAGGCGTTGGGAGGTATAGAGTGGCTGGGTTATGGACATTGGGGAGGGTATGTGCTATGGTGACTGCTGTTAATTGTGTAAGACTGATGATTCACAGACCTGTACCCCTCAAGTAAATAACATATTATATGTTAATTTAAAAAAAAGGATGGGACGCCTGGGTGGCTCAGTCGTTAAACGTCTGCCTTTGGCCCAGGTCATGATCCCAGAGTCCTGGGATCGAGCCCCACATCAGGCTCCTTGCTTGGCAGGAAGCCTGTTTCTCCCGCTACCATTTCCTCTGCTTGTGTTCCTTCTCTCGCTGTGTTTCTCTCTGTCAAATAAATGAAAAAAAAAAAAAAAAGGAAAAGGTGAAAAAAATCAATGTTGTCAGTTTTATTGAGAATCCTTTGTATGCAATAACTTCTCTGTTGATGCTTTCAAATATTTCTCTGTGTTTTTGAGAGTTTGATTATGATGTAGTAAGCTTTGTATTGCTTTAAGTTTATCCTAATTGGACTCTATTGTGCTCCTTGGATGTATAGATTAATGCTATTTATCAAATTTGAGAATTTTTTGGCTATTATTTCTTCAAATATCCTTTCTATTCCTTTTGTCTTCTTCTTCTGGAACTTCTACTATGCGTATATTGGAATTCTTCATGATGTCCACAGGTTTCTTAAGCTCTCTTTCTTTTTTCTTTTCATTTTTAGTTCTCTTCCTGAGGCTAGATAGTCCTCATTGATTTATCTTCCCGTTCAATGATTTCTTCTGAAAGCTTAAATCTTCTTGAGCTATTTAATTTCATTTGAATTATTTCACTGATTTTAAACTCCATAATTTCTAAAGTTTTTTAAAATAATTTTTCCATGTTGGGGCTCCTGGGTGGCTCAGTGGGTTAAAGCCTCTGCCTTCAGCTCAGGTCATGATTGCAGGGTCCTGGGATCAAGCCTCACATCGGGCTCTCTGCTCAGCAGGAAGCCTGCTTCCCCCTCTCTCTCTGCCTGCCTCTCTGCCTACTTGTGATCTCTCTCCTCTCTGTCAAATAAATAAATAAAGTATTTAAAAAAATAATTTTTCCATGTTATCGATATACTCTGTTTGATGAGGTATCATCCCAAACTATCCTCTAATCTTTTGACATGGCTTCTTCTTTTTTTTTTTTTAAGATTTTATTTATTTGACAGAGAGAAACACAGCGAGAGAGGGAACACAAGCAGAGGGAATGGTAGCGGGAGAAGCAGGCTTCCTGCCGAGCAGGGAGCCCGATGTGGGGCTCGATCCCAGGCCTCTGGGATCTGACCTGGGCCGAAGGCAGACGCTTAACGACTGAGCCACCCAGGCGCCCCTGACATGGCTTCTTTTAGCTCTTTGGACATAATAACTATTTTAAGTCTTTGTCTAGTTAATCTAATGTCTGAGTTTCATCAGGGAATAGTTTTTGTTGTTTTTTTCTGTGTATGGAGTATATTTTTCTGTTTCTTTGTCTACTTCATATTTTTAAAACTGGACATTTTAAATAATATAATGCTGCAATTCTGCAAATCTGACTAGATTCCCTACATTCTCCTGAGTTTGTTGCTGTTGCTTATTGGTAGTAGTAGGGGTGGTGATATTTGTTTGTTTTGTGACTTTCCAGGACTAATTCTATAAAGTCTGTATGTGTTTCATATCTGGCCCCTGAAGTCTTTACTCAAGTATCTTAGTGTTCAGCTAATAATTGGATAGAGATCTCCTTAAATGCCTGAACCAGTATGTCTCCCAGCCTTTGCCAAGGTGTTCTAGGTATGTGCTGGTGTACACCTTCAATGCTCCAGCAAACAGTATCCAAGCCTGCCTTTAGCCTTTGTTTCCACTTGTGCAGAGCCTCGAGTAAGCCAGAGATGGAGGTCAGAGCCTTCCCAGATTCTTCTTCCTAGATCTCCAGGAAAATATCAGAGCTTTTCTTATAGAGTTTTGTTTTTTTTTTTTAAAGATTTTATTTATTAGACAGAGAGAGATCACAAGTAGGCAGAAAGGAGGGCAGAGAGAGAGGGGGAAGCAGGCTCCCTGCTGAGCAGAGAGCCCGATGTGGGGCTCGATCCCGGGACCCTGAGATCATGACCTGGGTTGAAGGCAAAGGCTTTAACCCACTGAGCCACCCAGGCACCCCTATCAGAGCTTTTCAAAGCCTTTTATGAATATCTAATTTCCTAGTTTTCCTTTTAAATTTTTAGGTTAGCTTCTTGCTTGCTCCAACTATTGTCAGCACCTCAGGGAGCTCTAATGTTAAACAACTGTAGCTTTTAATTTTGACGAATGTCTCAGAAAAAAGATCGTTCACCATGAACACCATGAGCACTGAGTCAGGTCAAAGAAGTCAAGCCCCATAAGTAAGGGTTTTCAGGGAACTGACAGACATGTCAAATAATGACTATTCTCTGGGAAGAGGACCTTTTGTAGAGCTCCATATGGAAAAGATAAAACGGAGTATTTCCCTCACAACCAAAAAAATATTAAATCCAAATAAATTAAAGTCTTATATGTCAAAAACAGTATTTAAAAAAACTCAGTGGGATGCCTGCGTAGCTCAGTCAGTTAAGCAGCTGCCTTCAGCTGAGGTCCTGATCCCAGACTTGTGGGATCAAGTTCCACATCAGGCTCCCCACTGGGTGAGGATCTGTTTCCTTCCTCTACCCCTCCACCTCCACTCATGCTTGTTCTTTCTCTCTCTCAAATAAATAAAATCTTTAAAAAATAAAATAAAATATAAAACAAAATAAAATAAAATCTCAATAAAAAATTTAGTTTTGTTTTTTTTTTTAGGTTTGAGGTTAGGTTTTTTTCCATTTTTTAAAGCCCTAATTATAGGAAAATAATTGTCTCATATAGAAATTAAAAACTTTTTTCATCAAAACATACCATAAAACGAATGAAAAGACAAATTACAAACTGTGAAAGTAGATTCCACTTTACATAGTTGACAAAGATTGGTATAAAGAATACCAGCCAAAATTAATGAACTAGAGCAGTGTGCAAAAATATGAATAAATACAAAGTGAATAATGTAATTTCATAAATGTTACATAAAACAAAATACCTTTATAAAATGTTAGGAACAATTGGAGTCAATTTAGAAGTGCGTAAAGCATAGATGAAACTATGGAAAGGGAAAGCAAAGGAATAATAAATTTGGGATTTATAATATGGTTTCTCCAAGGGGTAGCAAGGGGATGGAATTATGGGGTACCTTGTAGGTAGATATAAGCGATTTTCAAGGCCAAGGATTGTGTGGGATGGTCGATTTATGAGCTCTTATTACATTATAACAAATTAATAGACATATAGATAAGAATCATCTTCAGAGTGTGTCCTGAACCAAGGATTATGATCAGTCTAATACTTTGCACCTGAGACCAATAAGATCAGTGAGAAAAATGAAATGAAAAAAAATATAGCATTATGTATGCCTGTTAAAATTTAAGAATAATCAAAACAATAATAGAAATGCTATGGTTGAGTTCCAAAGAAATAAAGAAAAAGGAATGAAACTCCCATAGAACGCATGAAAAGAAGGGAAAAAAGATGAAAATAAAACCTTGGTTAGTGTCAGAGTAAAATCATAGATATGTATTTAAATGATAATAACCCAAAATGCCAATGTATTATACTCACTTAACAAAGGCTAGAGATTATATAACAATTTTAACATATATAATTTAGAGAAACACTAAAAATAACATAAAGGAAAAAAGTCATACTGAAAAATGCTCATTAGAAAACATCTGGAGTAGTAATATATTAACATTGGACAAGATAGAAGGGAAAGCAAAAAGCATCAACAGGAAAAGCAAAAGGACATTATCTGGGAATAAAGGGAATAATCCCTTCAGAATGTAAGGCAATGTTATGATTATATAAAGTTTACAACATATCCCCACAGTATTTAAAGTAAATATAATATAAACAGAACAATTGGCATATCCAAAATAGATCCACACAAATACCAACTGAACAGATTAAAAATGACCAAGAATATAGACATGAATAATACTAAAAACAGGCTTCAACAAATTAGCACATAAAAAAGTTTCTGTCCATTTATAGAAAGACTTCTTTTTAAAACAAGCATGATCATTTACAACATAAAGCATTTCTTAATAAAGTACATAGTTCTTTGACACCAATGAAATAAAATAAGCAGTTACCTCTACATACTAGCTTATGTTTAGAACCTTAAAAGAAAGGAACATTCACAATATACATAAAAGAAGTATTCTTATCCAGAATATATAAAAATTCTGTGAATCTTTTTTTCAGTTTTATTAAGGTATAATTGACAAATAAAATTTTAAGACACTTAAAGTGTACAACATGATGATTTGATATATGGATACATTGTGAAAGAATTTCCTCCAGAGTTAAAATTTCACATTTACTTTTCTTTTGGTGAGAACAATTAAGTACTATTCTCTTAGCAAATTTCAATTATACACTCCAGTGTTAACAACTATAGTCACTGCATTATGTATTAGATCCTCAGACCTTATTCACCTTGTAACTGAACATTTGTACCCTTTAACCAACCTCTATCTCCTTCCCTCTCACTTGTGCCCTTGGCAACAACCACCAACAACTTTTCTACTTGCTGTTTCTATGAGTTTGAATTTTTTTTTTTTTTAAGATTCTGTGACACCATGCAATATTTGTCCTCTGTTTGGCTTATTTCATTTAGCATAATGCTCTCCAGTTTCATCCATATTGTTGCAAATGATAGAATTTCCTTTTTTTTTTTTAAAGCTGAATAACATTCCGTTGTATACATGCACTACATTTTACTGATTGTGAATAATGCTGCAGTGAACATGAGGGTATAGATATCTCTTTAGGATAATGGTTATGTTTCTTTGGCTATGTACTAAGAAGTGGAGTTTCTAGAGTATATGGTAGTTCTATTTTTAATTTATTGAGGAACATACATACCGTTTTCCATAGTGGCTGCACCAGTTTACAATCCCACCAACAGTGCACAGGGTTCCCTTTTCTCTGCATCCTTGCCAGAATTTATCTCTTGTGTTTTTGATAATAGACACTAAACAGGCATGAGGTGGGGAAAGTGGAAATTCTAGAAAGGATATACAAAATGTCTACATTCATACATGTATAAAACACATAATGGAAAAATAAAAATGTATGCTATAATATTTTTAAAGAGACTAGGTGGCTATAGTTGACTATATTAGTTATTACTTCATAGAAAGAAAAAAGGTAACAGGCTATAGAAACAGGAAAACATTTAACTTTATATTTATAAAAAAATTAATTCAAAAAGGACAAATAAATACAGTAAAATGAAGGTACTGGTTGTATGTTTATTATAAAATCTACATTTTTAGTTTTCTCCATTTTTTTGTTTGCTTTATTGTTTTCAAATTAAGAAAAAAATAAACTGAAAACCTAATTAGACATACCTCATCATCTGTCTATAATTTATACCCCTTTTTTTGTTGCTGTATTTTTCCTGACAAGAAAGTGACAAATTAACTCAGGGGTCAACAGTAGATCAGTTCACCTCTCTACACCTTGAGGGATTGGGTTAGATGATTTCTGAGGTTCCTCGTAGCCATATGATTCTATGAAATCCTGCAGGAAGCAGCATATTTCTTTTACTACAAGGAAAGCCTCTCTCAAACAATTAATAATAGCCTCTTTCCTCATGGTAAGCTGCTTTATTTTTATTATCTTCATATAAAACCTGACCTGTCTGTGTATGCCAAATACTGCTGTGAAAATGAAAAGAGCCTTCTAAGTGCTTAGCATCCTTACAGGATTCATAGATGTGGAGGTGTTTAAATATTACTAGAACTGCATTGGAATAAATAACATTCACCTTGACTGTCTCTAGAAGGCAGAATCAGTTTGTCAGCACTCTAGTTAAGTATCTGAGTGAAAGAAAGTTTAAAGATATGGAAAAACTTGGGAATAATTAATTAACAAGAGAGAAAGGGCCACCTGGGTGGCTCAGTGGGTTGAGCCTCTGCCTTTGGCTCAGGTCATGATCTCAGGGTCCTGGGATGCAGCTCTCTGCTCAGCGGTGAGCCTGATTCCTCCTCTCCCTCTGCCTGCCTCTCTGCCTACTTGTGATCTCTTTCTCTCTGTCAAATAAATAAATAAAATCTTAAAAAAGAAAGAAAGAAAGAAAAGCAATGGATAAACAAAAGCTAAATTAGCTCCTTATTCATGAATCTGGGGAACGTGGGAAGAATTGTTCTCTTTTTTTTTTTTAGTGAGTGAAGAGAAAAAGTATTTTATTGTACAAAATAATCTAAAAATGATTGAAGTTGAAAATCAGAAATTACTTGTACAGAATTGCTCTCTTTTTATGACTTAAAAAAATCAAAGGGGTTAAAAGTTTGGGATGGAGAAGAATCACAAGGGAAATAGATTAAGCCAGTGTTATGATTCTTTCTCCATAAGAGGCAGTATCACATGGTAATCAAGAGAGTGCAGGTTTCCATTGCAAAGGAGCAGAAAGAGGCTGTGGGATACTGGGAATGTTCTATATCTTGACTCAATTATTAATTATGTAGTGCTTGCCTTATAATAATTGGGTAAATTATACAGTTATCTCTTGTGAACAATCCTACATAAAATCTCAGATGTATATACATATATGTATTTTATATATCTACGTATCTATTTACCTAAGTTTTTATGTAGGATTGTTCATAGGCTGTAATTGTATAATTTCCCAAATTATATTTTATTATAAATAAAATTTTGTTAGATGTGCATACATATACATAAACTTAGATTGATAAATATGTGTTATCTATCCATCTTTAAGATTTTACGTATAATAGTCCATAGGACATAACTGTACAATTGACCAAATTACATTTCATTCATAAATAAATTTTTATTATAATACAAAAAAATTTTAAATCATGTTTCCTTCAAAGATATAGTATAATATGAAGAAAGTGAATAATATCAAATGTTGATGAAGTAGCAAAAAAGGTAATTTGCCACATACTGCTGGTGTGAATATAAATCGGTAAAATCAATTTGGGAAAACTGTTTGGCATCATTTAACACAACTGAAAATGTATGTAGATTTCAACACCACAATTTATTCCAGATTCTTGCACTCCTGAATCCATCTATTACGCAGCCACCTCACCGAGTGTTCAAAATTAAGCTGCCCATTAGATCATTAAAGTTTAGTAACCTGATTCTAGACAGAGCAGGTGGAGTAATCAAGGGAGTGTTAAAAATAGTACCTCAGGGGCACCTGGGTGGCTCAGTGGGTTAAAGCCTCTGCCTTTGGCTCAGGTCATGATCTCAGGGTCTTGGGATCGAGCCCCGCATCGGGCTCTCTGCTCATCGGGGAGCCTGCTTCCCCCTCTCTCTCTGCCCGCCTCTCTGCCTACTTGTGATCTCTTTCTCTCTGTCAAATAAATAAAATCTTTTTAAAAAAAAAATAGTATCTCAGCCTCAGCTTTAGCAGCCTAAGCACTTGGTTAGGTAATAGCTAATATACTGGCATTAATAATAATAATAGCTAATTTACTGGCATTTGTCTTCCACCAGACTATTCAAGCTTGGCTAACCAAGAGTCAAGTCTATTTGATCGTCATATCCTCCGTGCCCACAATACATAGGATATGTAATAAGTTATCAGTAAAGTATGCACAAAATTTTGAAAAATAAATTGAGGGAAGCTTGAAGGAATAGGAAGTTCAATGTGGCTTTGTTTCATTGCGTCCTCCAGGGGGCAGTGCCTCCAATGTATTAGGACAACAGTGGTGATAGAAATGGAGGAGGGGATGTTCCTGTCCTGGGTAAATGGGCGCAATAGTCGCTGTCAGGGGATTGGTGAAGTGCCTTCCTAAAGCTTCATGGTCAGGAAAGAATTTGGCATGGAAATCCCTGAGTGGCACTGGAGCAGACAGTAGAGAAAATCCATGACATTGGACTAGATATATACATGAGCACAGGAGACAGCACCTGGCAAGGCCATACCAAGACATAACTGTGAGGGAACTTGGAGCTTAGTGTGGGACCTAATTAAATAGGCAGACGATGCAAGTGCAGGGAAGTGATGGGTTATTTAAGTATATAAATGCAATATGTGATTTCATAATGGAACTATATGTCTGAATAGGCAATTTTCTTCTGCAAACTAATTCTGCTTTTCAAAAAAGCTCTCACTGAAATATTTTAGAGACATTGGTTATTCTTTAACACAATGCACTAAAAGTAATTTAAGCCATTTTTAATGACCCCAGAAGCTTAATCATAAAGTAATATTATTTACGTTACTTTAATATTTTCATTGTCATTGGAAATACTGAAGTAGTGCTATATTGTCTACATTAAATGGTCTCAGATGAAGGGGATATGTGACATTTTATAACTCTTGAACATTTTTTCTCTATTATTTGACAGCCAGTTCTCAATTATTCCTTCTCTGGATACACCTCTACCATGCTTATCTTTTTTTTTTTTTTTTCCTTTTCCTCCCTCTCCTTTGAATACATAGATATCTAATAATACTGTTTGAACTTCCTAATCTGCTATGAGGTATGAAATAAAACATATCAAATATTTATTATAACTACCTCTGTGATAAAAAAGGATCTCAATAAGAGTAATGGATTTTTGTTTTTGTTTTTCTTCTTTAGAAATGGCAAAAATTACAACTAGAATTTATTGAGCACTTATTAAGTGCCAGGCACTGTTCCAAGTTCTTTACATGTGTTATTTCATCTTTATATGAATCCTTTTAAGAAACTACTATTTTCATTCTTTTTTTACAAATGATGAGACTGAAGCACTTCTAGGCCAAGATTAAACATATGATAAATGATAGTCCTCATTTTAAACTTGAACAGCCAGGCTCCAGTCCTGGAATATCTTTCATCCCTTCTACAAATAAAATATAGGAGCTTAGTAGAGCATCTTCTATTTCTAACTATGAGGACACTTTTCCGAAATGAAAAAAAAAAAAGTATACTTGATAAGAACTGCATTTATGACACTTCAGAAAAACGTTATATACTATAATATAAAGCCTCAAAGGTCATAATCGACTCTCTAGAAAGATGAGTTAACAAACTTTAACAGTTCAGATGCTCAGTTCAAGATTGTCTGAAGTCTTACTGTACTCAATGATTAACTCTACATTGCCAAGGGCACACATACCCTTAGCCTCATTCTAATTTACTGAAGGACTGGCATGCCCTCTTCCTAGTGAAATGAGTCAGCAAGTCTAAATACCTAGGCACAACTGTGGTGCTAAGGTAGGTTTTCCATCATCAGAGGTATTTTGATTGTTGTTTCATTCTACAAGGACGTTTCTTGAGATAAAGAGCTGCTGTCCATTTTAATAACAGATGACGTTGGAACCTCCAGAAATGATGGGTGCTATTTTATGATGTTGTTTAAGCAAAACTAATTTTAGATTCCACTTTGATCCCCTCAGAGACCTAATATTTCTCATTTCTATACCCAGCAACACATGTTGCTAATGCCAGAAATGACAGCTCAAGAATCTTAGATACCTACCAGTGAGCATGAACCAATGATTCTCTTGATTCTACGTAGAATGATTCTATGTAGACTTTGTGTATGCAGTTGATTTAAAACAGCTACAAGACTATTGCATATTTTAGTTTTCTTAAGATACTAAAAATTCAATTATAATCTATAAACACCTGAAAATAATTCATTTCCTTCAAAGTGGGATACAAAAATGCAATATTAATCCTAATTATCTGAAAAGATCTTTACTTATACTATAATTTCTCTCTTGTGGCTATCTAAATAAGAATTTTTAAATTACCTGAAGTCAATAGACATTAACAAGACAATTTAATAGCATCTATTGTATTCAAAGAACTGTGTTAATAGAAAATATAGTTACACTGATAATTAGCCTGGCCAACTCACTTATGTTCTTTTAGTCCATAATTTTATTGTAGATTTATCCTCCCACATGCTTCCATAAAATGTGAGCTCTGGAAGATAAGAAAGCCTATATGCATACTTGCATTTTCAGATCTCAAAAATATTTGTTTTAGAAGTATCTTTAGCTACAGGGTCAGTATGTACTATGTTTTCCAAAAGCACACAATTTGAAATAATTCCAAGGAGATTTGAAAGCTCATTGAATTTTGTAAGGCTCTTAGGTCATTTTATTTTTTTTAAAAAAGGTTTTTAAAATGCTTTATTTGTTAAAGTTGTAATAGTCACTCCCACAGAAAAGCCATTAGTGAAGATATCATTGGAGGTATGAAACAACTTCAATTACATCCAACGTTATGTGATCTGGAGATGAAACATAAATGATTAAAAAAAAGAGGGGTGTCTGGGTGGCTCAGTGGGTTAAGGCCTCTGCCTTTGGCTCAGGTCATGATCTCAGGGTCCTGGGATGGAGCCCCTCATCGGGCTCTCTGCTCAGCAGGGAGCCTGCTTTCCCCTCTCTCTCTGCCTGCCTCTCTGCCTATTTGTGGTCTCTCTCTCTCTGTCAAATAAATAAGTAAAATCTTTTAAAAAAAGGGGGGGGAGAAGACTATAACAAACACAACCCTGACTCTGAGTCTGAGTCAATATTATGGGATTCTCAGATGGAATAAATATAGGGCTGATTGTCTGTTTCCCCTTTGGCAAATGAGGTTAGATAACATCTTGCAAATAAGAAGCTTATTTTTAACACAAATAAAGAAACAGAGTGCACACAATCCATGTCTCACAGGAATAATCAGAGAATTGTCTTGTGAAGGTCAAATCTGTCACACTGAGTAAATAATATCTCAGAAGTTTAGCTCATTTCTGAAATAAATGTTTCAATGTATGATCATGTTAAGTAGCCAAATATACATTTCTGTATTTACCTTTCTGTAGTTGTCATAGCAATATTTTACTAAATTCATACTGATGTCTGTATCTTATATCACATAGGATCTGAAAATCTGAAAATGCTTCTTGTCTCTTATCTAACTTAGTTAGCCTCACAAATGTTTTGATTACAAGTATTACACAGATAAATAAATAAAATGCACACATAGGGTAAGTTATTTCCTTCTATTCATGCGACAAGAAAGTAGGAGATCCAAGGCTTCCAATAGATTTAGCTCTTCTGAGCACCTCCCAGACCACATTGACAAGTAATTCTGTAACATGCACACATACAAAAAGTGCCATAGAAAACAGTTCCAAGTGTAAATTTTCCAAAGATGTTTCAATTAAAATATGGGTTCTTAATCCAGATGGCAATTTTGCTTTATTTTATTATAATACTGAGTTCACAGGTTACAATGATCAGCCTTTTTACCTGTCTCTCAACATGTGACCACATAATTTTACATAAAGAAAAATGTTAAATAGCTGCATCTACATGGTTTCTACTTTTCCTTTGCAGTTATCTCATGTATGTGCTTGTGTATAATTTTTGAAAGAGTGAGATAATTTAAGGACTATAAATATTTAGCAAAATCATCCTATCAGAAATTATTAATTCATAACTCTTCTTATCTTTAGAATAATTATAATAGGAGTAAAGTCTCTTAAAGACATAAGATTTAACCACTTTCCAATTGACCCAATCTTTGTTTGCTAACAGTACAAAAGAATATGTAATAGTACACCAGAATGAGACTGCCAATTGACTCCACTTGACTTTGACAACTGAGCATGTTTCTAGAGAAGTCACAATATATTGGTAGCCCTTTGCCACCAATTTAATCTCATTCTGGCCACTCAGCAGAATACAACCACCCAAACAATGAAAGTGATAGCAAGGAGTATCAGAATACTGATGTCAGTGGGATGCATCACCAGTAACTGCACTAAGTTACCAATTTATCACAAGACTGTATCAGTGACACAGTGGGCATACTGCCTAATATGGCTGGCTATTGTAGAATGACACTAGCTCCTACTTGTGGAGGAAAGGTATGGTTCAGCTCTTTTAAGCCATACCATTTACTTAGAATTTTTAAACATTTAGATTCTCGTTTCTCATCTTGGGCAAATATCCCCTCCAAGCTACATGTTTTCTCTTACACCTCTAAGGCTAACATCTAAACTATGCCCAAATATTAATAAACTCTACTTTTCTTATTTGTTATTTAAAAATACCCCCATTTCCTGTTAAAAACAGAGAGAGGATTTTAAATCACTAGCTGGGCAATCTTGCACTTATTTCCCTAGGCTTTAGATTTTTCATTGATAAAATAATTGATCCTTAATTTTACCTCTAACCTCCTTTTGTTCTTAAATTCTTTAGCTCTGTGATCTGACTCTATCCTGCTCCTCCCACTCCCAAGGCATATGCAAGAAAGTTTCCTTTTCCATTCTTCCCTATTCTAGGAACAAACTAAATCTGTGACTAGACCACTGGTCCTCATTCTCAGAGTGTCCAATCAATAGATATCTTTGGACACATAGGTCTTAACCAGTTTCCTCTACTCCATTCTTCCAAGAATGCATCATGATTCTTCAATTTCACAAATATGAATCTAACATGCATTATATAAAATGAATTGTACTAGATTCTGAGAGATGAAAGACAACAATGTATAAAAACATGATGAAAACATATTTCCTGCTCTCAAAAATTTTAAAACCTATTTGAGGAAATGATGGAGAATAAGCACAGAATAGAATTAAGACAACAATACAAGGTCGACTACAGCATGGTTCAGAGGGAGTAGGCACTAAATAGACAATAATAAAAGAGACTGAATATTATAGACACCAAAGAAATTCAAAAGAGGCTAAGATCATGGTGGGATTGAGGAGTCTTGAAGGATGACAAACAAAAGCAATGTATTGTACATATTCACCTTCTCAGACACTGCCTGTGAATGAGTGTTCTTGGTGCTCTATATCCTTACTAACAGTTGATAGTATCCAATTTTTAAATCTTATGGAATTCAATAGGTAAGAAATGACACTATAGTTTTTATTCATATTTATCTGATTATTAAGAGGTTGAATGCACTGTCATGTTTATGGGCACTTACAACTGTGGGTTTTTTGCTCATTTTTTCTATTAATGATCACATAATTATTATTTTAGTATTTGTGTATTATCACAAAGTTGGGGTGGTTGTTCATGGTATGTATACTAATGAGGTATTATAAATGCAGTGAATCATCTTCCCTTGCAATTAGCTGCACAGTCAACATTGTTATAGTGTAAAAAATATATTCTCACGGATAAAGCATGGATGCTTTGGCATGTAGGTTAAATGCATTAATTTTATATTTCAGAGCTACTTGAAATTCTGGTCCACCACAAAATCAGGAACTTGTGCCAGCATGTAAATCAAGCCATTGCTTTCTTCACCAAGAATGCCTTGCTATTAAAGTCAGCTCAACTAAATATTGTGCTTTGTTCTATATCTGATTTACTTTTTGGCTCAATTACTTTATCTCATTTCAGACCAGTAACTAACAGTTTGAGAATTGGCAGCCAGTCTGTGGGCCAAACTTTGCATAGTTTGTTAGATAGGTTTCTGCATTTTATATGCACACTTTAATGCTCAAGATCTACATGCATATATAAGTACATATAAAAGTATAATATATGCATGTTTGTGTATATTGTGTGCCTATGTATGTTTACTTGTTAATTTTATGATTCAAAAGAGAAATGACTGGAAAAAATTAAAAGCTGTTTCATTTGCTTTGTATGACATCTAATATTCTTCCACATATTCTAAAACTACTCCATTATTGCTTTATACATAATGAGCTCCAAATAAATGTTTTTTAGGTATGTGATTTAATCAAAATAATTATAATGACAGGTAGATTTGAGTTAATTCAGAGGATTTTTAAGGTTCAGCAAACAGTATTTACCACTTATGAGATGCTGAGTACTCTAAAATGTACTGCAGATTGTCAAATATAATATGATACCTGCTCTAGATGCAAGGAGGCAGATATGTAAGAAACAAGGGCAATAAAGTGTTACATGTGCCCAGAAATATTGATTTGTAAGATACACTAGGGGTTCAGAAAAGAAAAAGATTACTAATTGGGGACTCTGGAGAAAACCAAGAATATCTTCCTAGAGGCAAAGACTCTTGAATCTATTGACCTTAGATATTTTTCTTGATGAAACTTACCTTGTTTTTCCTTTCTCTTTCTTTATTAGAGGTGGGGGGGAAGGGTATAAAGGGGAAAGGAGAGAATCCTAAGCAAGCTCCACACCCAGCAAGGAGCCTAATGTGGGGCTCTAGCCCACGACCCTGACATCATGACCTGATTAACTGGAACATAGGCTCTAATTTGCACCCACAAAAGGTTTTTCAAAATAAATAATAAAAATTCAGAATCCAGTACAATATAAGAATAAATTGATCCCATACTGTTTTAATCCTCTAAATGTTGTTTCATATTTGCTCACTTACTAACTCACTGGTGTTCAAAGAAAGCCATCTGTATTTGTTCCTTTGGTTGTCAAGTCTTCAAGACTTGTCTTGAAGTTTGATCTTGCCATGTCATTGAAGAAAAATGAAGAACAATGTTCACATATATCTTCAAAAACAAGGCTCTATAAAGCTGAATAATACTGTTATAATTTTTAAGGCTTTCTTTGCTCCTTTCCCTATGATTACCTGTTTCTTTTCAAGTCCACTTTTGACTGCTAGGATATCTATTTTAATCTCTAATCAATTTTATTTTTTCCTGTCACTGTTGTGAAGTACAAGTAAAATTCTTCAGTACATTTTACCTCTTATTCTTTTTTTCCCCTAAAAATACTGATTACATCAGCCACCTTACTCAAAATGGCCCTTTTGGGGGAAACCCAATAAAATTCTAAGCCCATTCCAAGCTTTGAGATTTATATGTTTACTTCAGGTAAACATCTCTATTTAACGAAAAAATCCAAAGCCTTATAACAGAAGTATTACTTTTCTACAAGAAAGTTGTTCCTAACATCTTAGACTTTAAGGAAAACTTCTGGTATTTTGGCAGGAAAATTTCAAAATAAAAGTTGGCTAAAGAGGAAAATTTAGGTCTGTGAATCTGAAATGCCACATTCTAATAGATAATACCAAGACCCCAAGGGCATTGCTAAAGGTTTGCTCTCTGAAAATGAAAAAAAAAAATGTATTTATGTTCCAAAGTCTTTTTGTTCATAATTTATTTCATTAGACATATACATCTTTAATTGATGTATACATCTTTGGTTTCTTTTTATAAATAAGATCTTTGAGGGAAACCCAAAGTATTGAATTTAGATGTACACCATATTTGAAAAAAAGAAATTAAGGAAAGAAACATTGGGTTATTTTGGAGGAAGAGTAAAGTCTCTCTAAAAATGACAGTAGTGTGAAAACTTATTCTCCTTGGCATACAAGGTTAATCATGGATGTAATTCAGTTTCAGAAAGAAAGGTTTCAGATATCATTGATACTTTATTCCAAATATAAATTATAGACATATTACTATTATTGTTAAATATTTTACATTCAAATTTTTTAAATTTAAATTTTTAAGACATTTATTTAAAAAAGAAGTTGAAAACTTTAATGGTTCAGATTTTAAAAAATAGCTATAAACCAAAAGGTTGAGCATTTTAGGACAGACAATGCAATCAGACTACTGTGTAATTAAGATACCATCATGTTTTCTTTCAAGTCAAATCAATCATATCTTAGTAAATTTATTCTAAAAATATATACCTAAGTGCCAGAGACAAATTTATCAGTATATGGATACAGTATATGATTTTTTATAATAGGAGAACCTTAGAAATATTTTATTATTCATCAAAAGGGAACTGGCTAATATAAGATGAGAAAGTAAGTTGTAGAATATATAATTTTGATTAAAAATTATTATATATAAAATTTTATAGCTATTTATACTTGGCAGATTATATACAAAACTGTATCAGAAAATATCTTTTAAAACGTATATCTTTGTGCATGCAAGAGGATGGGCAGAGGAAATTTAAGGGATGTTCACTGCATACGAAATGCTTTGTAGTTTTAATTTTATGACGATTTTGTTTTGCAATACTTTAAGAATAAAAATAAAATAAAATAACTCCAATAAATACCATTTAAAATATTCACATGGTGGGCAGTTATGGGATTAGGGACCAGCCCTGTCTATATAAGGCCAAAGACGGTGGCCCATGGAATGTCAGAGATCTACAGCCAGGTGATCAATTTGGAGACGGAGAACAAATAAACACCAGAAATCAAGGTTAGGTGCTGGGTCAAGTCTTGGCAAACAGTCAAAACTGACAAGTCATTGTCTGAGATGAGGTTAGAAGTCAAACCATACTGACATCCAGGAGTCTGGAAGAACAATGTTCTTAACTGACAATGCCATAAGATGGTCAAATTTAGTAAGTAGCCTGAGTACTTATACCCCATAAATCAAAGTGAGACAACTCACCTGTAGATTATGTTGCATGGGACCTAGAAAGGCAAATAAAATAAATGATTACAACATTCAGGTAAAAAATTCGGAGAGCACGATAACAGAAGCCAAGATAAGCAGTTTGGGCAAAACAGGGTCAAGGAAAACAGATATGCTTTCCATTTAGCAAGAAAGTAGGTGGAGTCTTCATTTTCCAGGAAGCCTTTTTTAAGCTTCACGTGAAGCAGAAATGAATCCAAGGGTGTGGCTAGCATAGAATAGCAAATAAAAATGGGTCTGTAAAATTGGGTTAGTGATCAGTAATTAAACTAACAGGAATAGAGACTGTCAAATTCTACTCAAAAACAGGATCCTCGTATTATTTGCAGTGCAGTAATTTGGAAAGAGTGTAAATATTTTTATTTATTTTTATTTTTTAAATTTTATTTATTTATTTGACAGAGATCACAAGTAGGCAGAGAGGAAGGCAGAGAGAGAGAGAGAGCGAAGCAGGCTCCCTGCTGAGCAGACAGTCCAATGCGGAGCTAGATCCCAGAACCCTGAGATCAGACTTGAACTGAAGGCCAGAAGCTTTAACCCACCAAGCCACCCAGGCGTCCTGTAAATATTTTTAAATTACCCTGTTTGTGGGCTAATTTTACTATTCTTTCCCACTGTGGACTACTTAAAAATTGTCCTACAACTTCCCATTTTCAGTTCATACAGAATATTTTAATTGCCCTTCTATTTGTTTCTAGGACATAATACACTTTCTTGTGTTTTCACTTTCTCATCTTAAGAAGGTCATTTAAATTATCTATTTTAAGGACAGTTATCCCTCCCAACTTGATGTTATCCATTGATTTAAGAAGAGCTTCACTTGATCCTCCCAATCACAGATAAAGATCTAGTATGGAACTCAGATTCTGAAATAGCACTCAGTATCCACTCCAGTGCCTCCAGACAGGGAGGACCAATTAATAGCTACTATTTGAGTGTGACCTTCCAAGTAGTAGCACACCCATGCTCTAATAGCAGGATCTCAACCTTACTGTTCTGCTGTCTAATTAATCTCCTCTAAGACTGAATTAAAAACCTGACTGGAGTAAAGATCTTGTATCTATTGCTTTCCTCTAAACCACAGGGTCTGTTACTACATCACAGAGGGAATTAGTCTGATCTGATTTGTTCCTTACACAGATACATTAAAAAAAATTCCCCTCCCCCAGAGCTTATAAATGTTTGCAAATTGAAAATCAGTCAATAAAAAGAACACATAGCAGGCTTTGTGCTTCAAAAATTCACACTCTGGATACAGAAGTCCCTTAGCAACCAGAAGAATTAAATGCATTGTAACTTTTATTTTTAAGTGCCAAGATCAATGTACAGAGAGACATTTGCTCATCATTTTCCATGACTTTTCACATGAAAGCTATGAATAAGCTTCAATGTTCATTTATTTGCTACTTTATTCCCCTCACGCATCTTATACAGATATGTAAAGAGGCAGAAGATATATCCGAAAATTAGTCAAAAACTGTAAAAATTCCTTAGAGGAAACCAAAGATATGATTTTAAAATACCCCAAAGGAATAAGAAGTACAGACTTAAAACCAGTTAATTGCAGTAACTCTTTCTGATTAGTCTTGAAAAAAATACTGCTTTGTATTTGATATTAATTTTTAAAAATCTTGTCATGATGATTACACCAAAAATATATTACATGCTGAAAAACACTTACTACTGGAAGCTGTACAACAAGGAATCCAGAAGACAAATATATTTTGTAGAGTCTTTAATCTTTCAGTGTGTACAAAGATATATATATATATATATATATATACACAAGTTGCACGAAATTATGGAAGTATGTTTTCCCTTCAACGCTATTCAAGTAAATAAAATGAAAAGTTATGTGATAAGTGCTAAAGCAAAATAATCAATAAATATCAAGTTATTTATAAAACTTTTTTATAAATAAGATAAATTATTTTTCTATTCCTTCTGTAAATATTCACTGAGCACATAACCATGTGCCAGACACAGATCTAGGCACTGGAGATGCAGGGGGAAACAAATAAGATAATATTTCCTCTTTTCCTGTGGTGTACACAGTAATGGGGACAGACCACAAACACATAAGTAAGAAAATTAATATAGTGTGCAGGCATCAGTAACTGATTTGGAGGAAAATGAAGCAGGAAGAGTTCAGAAGTAAAATTTTGTCATTTAAATAGAACTGATGGAAAGGACTTCATTGAGCAAAAATCCAAGAGATGAGGCAATAAGCCATGTGGTTATCTGAGGAAGGGTATTTTTAGGCAGAGGAATGAAAAGGAGTAGATTAAGATTTTTCTAAATTTAATTAAAGTGAAGTGGCCATTGTGGCCCCAATTGTAGAGCTGATGAGGAGGAAGGGACAGAGTTACCATTTATATAGATACCAGCAAATTTTAAGATGAAAATATTGTTTTTAATTACCTAGAGTAGATCAGCAGAGGTATTTGCATTAAAACTTACCCTGCAATAAATTTATATGCAATGATTTCCAGGTAAAAACTACTCTATTGAAGGAATATTACTTTTCGAAGATTCATAGTAGAATTTATGCACTAGAAAAGCAACTCCATGAACAGTATTTCCTAATTTTATTAGTTATATTTTGAGAGGTATGGGCAGGAAGGATTTTCCCTACATGTAAGCATACATGCAAACATACCCACATTCAACACACACACTGCTATACCCCACAAAAGTGATGGAATATTACAGTTAACAATTGAAATTCAAAAATGTTAACTCATTCACCTTTCATAATGTTAAAATATATAAGAAAAAGCTAAGAAAGTAATTTTAAATAATTATCCTTTATATATTGGAAGAAAGAGAACACATTTGTCTTATTTAGAACAGCTTAAATTTTGAGGCTTAATGAACTGAAAAATCACTCAACATGATTGCCAAATGCATGCTATCCTTTTCTACCTACTCTATTTTCTCCCTCAGAATTAAGGAAAGTTACTACTGGCACCTATACAAAGGAAAATCTATAATGTAGAGCACTTTTCAAGGTGTGTCAATTTTAAAGGCTTAAAAACAGTGTAATTTTATGCAAAGTGAATGGTCTTATCTTTTTCACAATTTCAATGTCTGAATGAATCAACTCAAGCATTCAATCAATCATATTACAGGTAAGGCCAACTATAACATGACTAAATTGTCAGGTTAATCTTCTGTGGTTGTAATTGGCATAATGTATTATCCAAAGTTTATGAAAGGATATTAACACAAGGTATGCAGTTTGGAATCTGGAAAAAGATGGCTGAGATGTCGTCTTCCCAGGTCATAGGGCGAACAGGATCAGAACATTCTATGATAAGCCCTAACTGACAAAGGAGATAGAAATAATGACCTTCAGTTAACATGGTAGGCCAGGGCAAAGAAAACAATAATGTGTTAGGGCAAGCCAAGTTGTACTCATAATAGTATGGCTTATTATCACTATGAATTACAGACACAAAGAAAATTGTTTATTCCTAATGAGGTAATGCTTGATCAGTCACGTGATAACCAGACAAAAATGTCACTACTACAGTAGTATCACTCTTTTTTTTCTGAGTAAAAAAAAAAAAATCTGCACAGGTTATAAACTTATAAAAGTTTAGGCAAGTTTGCAAAAGGAGAACTGCAACAGAAAGAAAAACTGTTTTATGGAAAACTAGACTTTTTTTTTTTAAGATTTTATTTATTTATTTGACACAGAGAGAGAGAGATCATAAGTAGGCAGAGATGCAGGCAGAGAGAGGGGGAAGCAGGCTCCCTGCTGAGCAGAGAGCTCAGTGCAGGGCTTCATCCTAGGACCCTGAGATCATGACCTGGGCTGAAGGCAGAGGCTTTAACCCACTGAGCCACCCAGGCGCCCGTGGAAAACTAGACTTTTAAGATTGATGTTTCCCTAGACAGCTATTTTTCCCAACAAATTGTCCAGATGGACCTCTCTATATATAATTATCAATGTCATAGTTGGAAAAATAATACATGTGAGGAAACTAGTGGCAAAGAAAGAACTAAATTTTCAAGTGTCATAAGAGTTACTGTAAGTCAAACTTGAACTAGCCAAATTAGCCAAAATTTGGCACTATTTTTCATATCATACTTACTTAAAAATCCCAAGGGTGGTAATTATTAATTAAGTAATAATTGTGATATGTACTCATAGCATTTTGTTTTTTGTTTACTCATACTATTTTGAATTTTAGTTAAACAACAAATTTCACCCAAGTCCACCTCTATGTGATTAAATAGGCTGATAATGATTGCCTATAAAATTTGATTTCTGTAAGAGTTATCAAGGATTAGTGTCCCTCTGACAGAAAAATGTGAATGAAAATATTCCTCCTTACGCCTCAAAATCAGACCACAGAAGCAAAAATACAAATGGTGTTCCTGAGAAATGAAAACATATCACATCATCACAGTAACCAGTTAAAATTGTTAGGCTGACACTACAAATCAAATATTGGATATGCAGTATGTTGAAGACAGAAAAAATACCTACTGAGGATAGGATAAGAGACTGTTTTTCTTACTGGTAGATCAGTGGTATTTTTGGAAATGAATGAGACATTATTCTTTTTTTTTTTATAATCGTGGATAAGCATGATACCGTATCTTTCCTATGGTGTGTCATTTCTATTTTCTGGATATAAAATTCTTGTCAGCTTGAAACACATGATATTATCAACTACCTTTACTACTCCAGACATTATATTTTTGTTTAAAATTAGTTTTTCTTTTGGGAAACCTTTTTCAGGTGATGGAAGGTGAAGGGGAATAAACAGGTAAGTTACACTATTAATCTTCATTTATCGAGCTATATTCACATTTATATTCAACTAGCTTAATTAAATCTAAGAGTAAATGCAAGCATTCCAGATACTTCACTATTGAGTCTATTTATGATTCTGCTTGAAAATACAGGAAAAAAGGAAAGAAAGGAAATACAAATCAAAACCACAAAGACAAAGCACCTCACATCAGTCAGAATGGCTAAAATTAGCAAGTCAAGAAACAACAGATTTTGGCGAGAATGCAGAGAAAAGAGAACCCTCATTGTTGGTGGTAATGCAAGCTGGTGCAGCTACTCTGGAAAACAGTATGGATGTTCCTTAAAAAGTTGAAAATAGAGCTACCCTATGACCCAGCAATTAATTGTACTACTGGGTATTTACTCCAAGGATACAAATGTAGTGATCTGAAGGGGCACCTGTACCCCAATGTTTATAGCAGCAATGTCCACAATAGCCAAACTATGGAAAGAGCCCAGATGTCCATTGACAGATGAATGGATAAAGATGTGGTATTAAAAAAAAAAAGGAGATGTGGTGTATACACACACACACACACACACACACACACACACTATGGAATGTTATGTAGCCATCAAAAATGAAATCTTGCCATGTGCAAGGACGTGGATAGAACTACAGAGTATTATGCTAAGTGAAATAAGTCACTCAGAGAAAGACGAGTATCACATCATTTCACTCATATGTGGAATTTAAGAAACAAAACAGAGGATCACAGAGGAAGAGAGGAAAAAAATAAAACAAGACAAAACCAGAGAGGGAGACAAACCATAAGAGACTCTAAATCTTAGGAAGCAAACTGAGGGTTGCTAGAGGGGAGGAAGGTAGAAGGATGGAGTAACCGGGTGATGGACATTAACAAGGGCATGTGATATAATGAGCACTGGGTATTATATAAGACTCATGAATCACTGACCTCTATCTCTGAAACCAATAATACATTATATGTTAATTAATTGAACTTAAATAAAAAATGCTTAAAAAAGAAACAATAAGATAAAATGACAATAAACACTTCAACAATTTCTGAACAAAACAAGTATCTTCCCCTGCCCAGCACCAAGAGGTGGTGGCCATGAAGGAAGCCGATCTGATAGAGGGGGGAGGCAGAAGCAGATATTAAAACAAATAAAACTTTGGACCAAAATCCCTGTTCAAAGAAACAAACAAAAAATTAGAACTTTTTCTGTCATAACCACACAAGGACTACTAAAAGGAAAAATCATATTGCTTTTTTTAAAATTTCCTGTTAAGTTGCTCTTCCATATTTTGTTATGTTCTTGTGAGGGGAAAAAAAGTAAAACCTGTTTAATCTTAGTTGACTTTATGACATTGCTTTCACTAAACAAATGTTAAATGTGTTAAGACTTGACTTGTGTACCAGTGTTGTAATTTTTCAAGTTAAAAGTGTCCCTAAAGGACACTCTCTATATCTGATTATTCCCAGTAAATGAGACAAAGCAATTCTAAGACCTTCCACAAGTATCTAGCTATCTAAAATGGAGAGGTAAATCCTTCTGCCTATACAAACAAGCTAGTTATTAGAGGGTGGTCAGGGTATGCTACTCTTAGGATTTTAGAGTGTCTTCAAACTGAAATCTCAATGTTCTCAGTATGAAAAACCTGAGATCAGATGCTTATGTAAGGAAAGTGCTATTCATCCAGTAAACCTAAAAAACAAATGGATAATGCTGGTCATATTTTGCCTTTCTGACATTTCCTTGGGAATCTATAAAAACCTCCCTTTTCCCCTCCCCCAATAAGACCATTTAAGTGTGTGTTAAGCAACTACAGAATACTAAATAAAAAAGTTTGGCCAAAACCAACCAGGAAGCTGCCAAAAACAAACAAACAAACAAACAAACAAACAAACAAACAAACAAACAACAAGCATCTTCTCTTGATTGCATCATAGTTTTCTTCCTAGAAAAGTCTGTGTATCTCAGAACTTTTTTCCTGTATCTCAGGAAAAAAATGTTTGTGTTCTAGATCAGAGATTATAAACACATTTTGTCATTAGACTTGAATGTCCAGTTCCCTAACAAAGAAATGTGTACAAAATAGATGAGTTTTCATTGTGAGAGACTATACCTGTAGTTATTGCATAACCTCAGTTATCTCTGAGGTAATGTGCCCCAGGTATTTGGAGAAAGAAGAGGTATCTCAGGCCTCCTGGCTATCTTTTTTTTTTCTTTTTTA
>CM053605.1:75501018-75527115 GCA_028646535.1 Procyon lotor | reverse complement strand
AAGATTTTATATATTTATTTGACAGAGAGAGAGATCACAAGTAGGCAGAGAAGCAGGCAGAGAGAGAGGGGGAAGTAGGCTCCCTGCTGAGCGGAGAGCCTGATGCAGGGCTCCATCCCAGGACCTTGAGATCATGACTTGAGCCGAAGGCAGAGGCTTTAACCCACTGAGCCACCCAGACGCTCCATGTTATTGAAATTTTTTGAGTTGAATTTTCTGTTACTATTAGCTGAAAATGACCTAAATGATACTGGGGAAAACATTGCCACTGACAGAACTTAGGATATAACTTTTTTTTTTCCTTATTGGAGAAAGACTAAACAGGGTATTGAGTCTCAAGTTCACAAGTCCTGGGGTAGGGCTTCAGTTAGTCTAGATGAAAAATCCTATGCCAGTTGTTTATTATTTTCTTGTTGAGTGGAATCAAGTGAAAATATGGTGTCCTTTGAGGGAATCAAATATGTAAAGCTGGGAAGCTTTCTAAAAAAAAAAAAAAAAGATTTTTCTAGATGAAAAAGAGGAAAATCTTCTACTTTACAACATGAAAGCAGTTAAGATGTGTTCAGTAGGAAGAAATAATTCAGAAAGCAAGGCTATTGTGTAGAGGGGTGCCTGGATGGCTCAGGGGGTTTAAGCCTCTGTCTTCAGCTCAGGTCATGGTCTCAGGGTCCTGGGATCGAGCCCCACACCAGGCTCTCTGCTCAGTTGGGAGCCTGCTTCCCCCTCTCTCTCTGCCTGCTTCTCTGCCTAGTTGTGATCTCTCTCTGTCAAATAAATAAAAAAATCTTAAAAAAAAATTGTGTAGTAAAAAGAAAGGCAAAAGTCATGAGTTCAGTTTATGAATTTTGTACAGAACTGTGAAGGTTCTAGGCTAGGCCTCATAGATCTAGAAGAAGAGTTAACAAGAAAACAGTCACACAAATGGGGGGAAGAAAACCCATATTCTTTTATAAATGAGATTTAAAAGTTTCTTTCAAGTTGGACTACTCATTACCCAGGTAATTAGACTTCCACATTATGCTAATGACATTATTTTTTAAGTGGAAATTAAATAATCAGTAATTAGAAGAAGGGCTGCAGGATTCTAAATATTCCTTCTTTTGATAAAGAACTAAGATAAAGTTTTTAAAAAGTTGTGTGCCTTGTTGAAAGAATGATGTTGTGAAGGTGAAGAATTTGAACTTACTGTAAAGAGTTAATCTATTTAGGAGAGAGCTTCCTGAGTCTGCTAAGCTTCTGCTTCTCCTATGACTTCTATGTAGACAATTATTATGGATTAAATTGTGTCGCGCAAGAAAGGTATGTTGAAGTCCTAACCCAGGTAACTCAGAATGTGACTTTATTTGGAAATGAGGTCAAGTAAATGAGGTCATTAGGGTGGGACCTAAAAGGAGGGAAATTGGATACAGAGACAGACATGCATACAGGGAATATGTGATGTGAACATGAAAGCAGAGATTGGCAGAATATATCTAAAGCCAAGGAACATCAAAGGTTGTCACTCTCAGGAAGCAAGAATTTCTTTCCCCTTTAAGAGTTATTTTATCTGGACTAAGAATCAAATTGACATGAGATTGATTAATGAGAAAATAAAATTAATAGCATACATACAGGGAATCCACACAGACATGGAAATCCCAAAGACAGTCAAGCAAAATGAGGTCTACATGTCATCCTGAACTAAGGAGAAGTGGGGATAAGGGCCTTGGACTTCAGAGGGAAGGGAAGAAATGCAATTCTCAGGGCAGTAAGAGCAGATGTTTGATAATTAGATATTTGCCCTGACATGTAAATGGGTCAATCAGAGAAAATTATATCTGGGGTGGTTGGAGGGGGCCGCATCTGGGTGGCTCAGTGGTTACGTGTCTGCCTTCTGCTTAGGTCCTGGTCCCGGGGTCTTGGAATCGAGCCCTGCTTTGGGCTCCCTGCTCGGCAGGGAGTCAGCTTCTCCCTCTCCACCCACACTCCCCCTGCTCCTGCTCTCTCTCGCAATGTCTCTCTCTCAAATAAATAAAATCTTTTTAAAAATTAAATCTGGTAATAGCTCTTACTCTGAGAAAGACCCTGACTTAGATTTTTCTATATAGTTAAGGGAGGAGAAAAGTTTATATTCAGCCTATAGGATCTTGTTTGCCTTCAGCTCAAAATAATGAGATAGTGGCCCATCATGGAGTGGCCTGCCCTCAGTCCCTCACTAAACCATCATAAGCTACAAGAGCATCTTGGAACAAATTTTCCCTCATAGTCATTAAAGGAAATAGCCGCATCTAGATCTAGGATATCTACCCTTTAGAACTGTGAGTCAAGAAATTTCTCTTATTTCAGGCACCCAATTTATAGTACTTTGTTACTATAGTCCTAGCAAACTAACAGATGTAGTTACATGTGAGTGTTATGTTGCCTTTTTTATCCATCATCACTGCCTGGAAGGATCCATAGATTAGGAAAAGACTGTTGTTCACTCTACTGTTATCCTTTTTTTTTTTTTTTTTTAATTTTTTTTAAAGATTTTATTTATTTGATACAGAGAAACACAGCGAGAGAGGGAACACAAGCAGAGGGAATGGCAGCGGGAGAAGCAGGCTTCCTGCCCAGTAAGGAGCCCGATGTGGGGCTCGATCCCAGCACCCCGGGACCATGACCTGAGCCGAAGGCAGACGCTCAACGACTGAGCTACCCAGGCGCCCCATCTACTGTTATCCTTGATTAGAGATTGAGCTATCTGTCCTCTATCTCATGGGTAAAAGAGGAGTCAACCTATGTTTGATTCTAGTTTTACATTTCACTAGCTCTTTAACATTGAATGAATCCTTTAAAAGTCTGAGTATTCTTTTTCCTATTTATAAATTATACATTAGAAGGATAAAAAGATACTTTTAAAAAAATATACATGCCTGGGCCTCAGCTCTTAATGTCAGTAGTTGGAACCTAGACATCTGTATTTTTAAAAGGGTCTAGGCTTAAATCTAATGCCAAATCTTCAATGATGACCACAGGATTCAATATCAAAAATTTATCTGAACTCTGATTTCATTCATTCTATACTTATACTACAATGTCCTTAATGATAGAGGCAGGGATATAGCCAGAAAAAAAAAAAATCTGTACTTGTTTACAGTAAATATTTAAGTAAATAGGAATTGTAAGCCTCCCTACATAGAAGAGCATAGATCTAGTACAGTGCCCTTTATGATCTAGTACAATGAGGTGCAGTCTCAGTTTGTAGCAGTAGCTTCAATTAATAATTCTTATATTTTCATCATACTTTTCTTTCATAATCTACTAGCAAGAGGATACTTGTTATTCTCTGACAGTGATCATTTAATGTGGCATTGACATTATCTTCTAATTGCCCTAATTTCTTTTGTACACTCATATATTAAAAGCAAGTTTATAAAAATCTTAGCTCGACAAATATGAATTCTTTCTTTAAATGCTGAGGGCTACAAAATGAAAGTTAGTACATTTGAGCTCCTAGAAGCTATTTACCACTTTAACCTTTAACAAGCCATACATTAACATTTAAAAAGTCATAAAAAATTTACATCTATAAGCGATTTTACTTAATAGGTTAGCAGTATGCATTCTTTGCAATAGAAGGGGAACAGCACTAATAAAATGTATACCGAACTCAGTAAAAGTAATTTATACAGCTGGAGCTCAGTTGATGATTAGAGGGCAAGGTATAGGTTACATGTGATGGTTTTATCTGTCCCTTACAAATGATTCTTGCCACCATTACTCCCAATAATTAGGAATGACACTCTGCTTGCGGGCAAAGGCATGGGCAGAGTGACCTTTCAGGTTCCTTTGGGAAGACCATGATAAATTTCAAACCAGCAACATTCAGATTTACTTGGTAGGGTAAGCCACAGATCTGAGAGTTGAAACATTACAAGTTGAAATAATTGGGACATAGTCATTTTTTTGTATATATACTTTGCATATCTTTTCTTGAAATATAAGGTAAACAAATCAATAATTATTCAGTTTCAACAGTAGTTAGAGGAAAACAAAATCTTTGAGTAAATAAGATAGTGGGAATAAAACAAATCAATCCTGCACAATTTACATACTTCTTTCCTCTTTGAAATTGAAATGCACCCTGGTAAGTCATGGGAAAGTAGAACAATCTTTAACTGTAAATTTCAGTACATAGCATCCTAGTACACAAATTCTGTTTTCAATGTGTGAGAATTTTGAGTCGTTTCTGTGGGGACTGATTAACAAATGAAAAAACAGAATTTGAAATAGAAAATGGAGATAAAGCAGATGTCAATAAAACTAAAGATATTTATAATAAAGTTTAGGAAAGAAAAAAAAGATAAGAGAAAAATATCTTGAGTTTTAGATGTGCTCTCTGATGCTGAAAGAAAGAGTACTAAGAAGACTAAAATCAACAACTGAGATGAGTTAGTCCCACAATCAGAAAGACATTCAACCCTAAGTGAAGAACCAGACCCAGGAGAAAAACTTTGTATAATGTTTATTATCTATAATGAGGTATATTTTTAAGTTTCTCTTTGATATAGTACTGGATTCAGTATCAGAAATAAACTGTTAAGGATTGGTGAATAGAAATCACTAATACAATAATTGTTATTATTAAAGATATAAAAATGATCCCAATGTTGTCTTCGTTCATTTATTATCTTATTTTAGCATATTAAGACAACACGTGTTGCTAATGATCTTAACATATTTACTGTCAACTTGAGTCCTCAAAGGCCCCCCTCCAATTTTATCACCTAAGTAGAAATAGTTGTGTTGTATTATCTAATGATGATAAATATAATCAATGTGTTTGTAACACATTCAGAAATAAATTGTTAGCCTCATACATTCTAATGGGAATAAAAACGTGATATAACTGCTTTGAAAAAATTTTTGCACTTTTTAGATAAAATTATATATTTACCATATAATTTGACATTCTACTCCTAGGAATTTACCCAAAAGAAATGAAACTTTTGTCTAAAACAAAAATCTGTATGTGACTGTTAAGAGCAGCTTTATTTATAATACCTTCAAGCTGGAAACAACCCAAATGTCTATCTATTATTGAAAAAAATTTTGATACAGCCAAAAAAAGGAATATTATTCAACAATAAGAGGGAATAAACTACTTATACATGCAAAAACATAAATTAATTTTGAAGCATGCTAAGTGAAAAAAAGCAAACAAACACAAAAGGTTCTGTACTCTGTGATTCCATTTATGTGACATTTAGGAAAAGACAAATTGTAAGTGGAATCATACCCTCCATCAACCTTATAATTTTTAAATGAAAAATATATAGTGCATATCCATAGTAAAATGGAAAACACTTTGACAGAATAGTATTTTATGGATGTACCATAATTTTTTTATTTAAATAATCTACTAATATATTTACAATGCTTCAAAGTTTTGTGACCATGAATGCATATTCTCATATGTACATGTTTATGTCTATATGCACCATATACACTTTTCTGGTAATTTTCTTAGAATAAAGTTTTACACATTGACTTTAAAATTTAGGTCTAGACACATTAAAAGTTTTGATACAGTGTGCCATACTGATTTTCACAAAGATTGAATGAAATTACACTTCCACAATGTCTGAAGTTGTTAATCTCTGTACGTTCCTCAGAGAACATTGTTATCAATCAAAACATCTTTTCAAAGATAGTGAGATACCCAGCCATAAATTCTACATTTATGAACAAAAATCTACTTGTGGAAAAAATCTTTTTTTTTTTTTTAAGATTTTACTTATTTTTGTGAGAGAGTGTGTGAGCCAGCATAAGGCACAAGTGGGCAGTGGTGGGAGGTGGGCAGGGGGAGCAGCACAGGGAGAAGCAGGCTCCCCGCTGAGCTGGGAGCTCCATGTCTGACTCAGTCCCAGGATCCTGGGATCATGACCTGAGCCGAAGGCAGATACTTAACCCACTGAGCCACCTAGGTACCCCTACTTGTGAAAAAGATCTTAATTAAATGCTTAAAGATCTCGCTATTCAATGAAAAGTAGTATTACTTATTTCACATCTAGAATTAGATGTTTAATATTTTTAAAAAGGTTTTTTTCTATGTTTTTGTGGATAGATTTAAGTATTTATTTATTTATTTATTTATTTTTATTTGACAGAGAGAAACACAGCGAGAGAGGGAACACAAGCAGAGGGAATGGTAGCGGGAGAAGCAGGCTTCCTGCAGAGCAGAGAGCCCGATGCGGGGCTCCATCCCAGGCCCCCGGGATCTGACCTGGGCCGAAGGCAGACGCTTAACGACTGAGCCACCCAGGCGCCCCAGATTTAAGTATTTAAATTTTAAAAATCTTCATTTGATTGTTTTGAGCCAGCTTTTACTCAGATTCATTTTCTATCCTCTTTGCATTGACCTCCATGAATTTAGTCATTTGGATTCCTTTGTCCTGTGGCTTTAGATGGGACTGGATAATAGGGGACACACTTGTCCTGAGAGCAAGAAGGGGACAAGGTAATTGTTCTTTCAGTCCTCTTGCTGCTAAGCCACAGTTTGACCAATAGTTTCCTTTTGTTCTTAGTATTCTTCCCACTATGGGAAGATCACCAAACTATGAGCACTGCTCTTTTTGCAGGGCTTCTCTTCCAGGGCTGCTTTTTTTTTTTTTTTTAACTGGATGCTGGCTATTCCATCCTTTTCAGGCATGGGAGTGTTACAAATGTTAGTTATTGCTAACTAATGTTAGTTATTGCTAGGTCCTGGGGACTTTGTCATTCTTCTTGGTTCTCTTAACCCTTTCTGCATCTCCATAAAAAGTCTTTTTATTAAAATTACCTTCATATAATGATTTGATTGTTCTGTTTTCTGTTGGAACTAAAAATGATACTGGAGTGAAACACAGGAGGGTAAGATATCTAGACCTTAAATAATTAATTCTCTGGTAGGCCATAAACAAATAGGAGAATGTTTAGTCAAATTAAATCTATCAGATCAATGGTTTGTTTGTTTTTTTTCCTAGAGTCTTTTTTTTCCCCTTAGCCTATCAAGTTATTTAAGCAGTAGTAAACACATAAACAGAATGGGAAAAATTCATAGGAACTAAATCTAATAGAAGAACACAGTATACTGGCATAATGAAATTTAAGGAAAAATAAAGGAAACTTAATGTGATTATATTGAGATAAAAATATATTTTTAGTATATTTATCTGAAAAACAAATTGAACTGAGCATTCTGTATTTCACCTGGCAACGCTGTCCTTATGCACAATTCATTAACATAGCCTATCAATTGACAAAATTTCTTGTGATTAGTCTACTGCACAGTCAACAGTGTGTGACAAAGTGACAGATAAGGTCAAGTAGATAAAGAGCTAGTATCTAGGAGATCAGTATCTAGATAGAGCACTGGGAGAAGATAAGTTGCCTAAACAAAATATTATAATCTGAGCTATACATTGATGGAGAGACAGAAATTGTGCATAAGGGGTCACTAATATGAATCCTGGACATAAATGTAGTGAAGGTGGTTTCGAACAAACTTTAGTGAATAAGAAAGAAAGAGTATGGTACTTAAGCACATGACCTGAAATCTGCGTCATTAAAGTCAGGCCATGAAACCTGGTCTGAGAATATATTTAAGTGTGGAGGAAAAAAAAAAAAAGATCTAAATCAATCAAGAAGGTGGACACAGAGAAGTCAGTGTAAATATATAAGAGGCATTCAAAAATTTGTAATGAAAGAATATTTGGGAATAAGGATACCTGTTATTTTTTTCTAGCCTAAACTTAAGGAAACTTCAGTTTTTCCAGGATCTATTATTTAAGTTACACATATTTAGTTAGATATTTATTTTTTAAAAATTTATTATTAAGTTGCAGGCCTAAAAACCTATGCTGTGTAATTTAGGATTCCAATTATAGACCAAGAGAATAGTGGGAGAAGTTTATGTAGACAATAAAACAAAACTATTTTATGAAAGTCAAGTATAAGAAGGAAGGCTTACATACTATGTCAAATAAATATCAGATGTTGATACTAGGATAATGCTCTTTGCTTTTGTTTTAAGTGCCATTCCTGCTCTGACAGACCAACAAAGAAAGGTTTGGCTTCTCTGTGGAACAAGACAGACTTCTAAAACTATCCCAGGTTGGTAATTGTGTCATGAGTAGATAAGCCAGATAGGGAATTCTATTAATGTAACTGCATTGAAAAGAAAAATTAAAAACATTAATATATAATTTAGATAAGAAAATATCAAAAACTCGTATAAAAAATGCTGAAAAAGACTAGAAGCATCATCTGATTGGAAGAAAAAGAAAAGGAAAATGCCTCTTCTCTCTTTACCTTTCTTCCTCATATGCCATTATGTTTTGAGTGAGACTTGAAAGGAGGTAAAAAAAGAGATTTAAATTGTGCCCCAAACCAGCTGGAAATGTTTTGAATAAAATATCCCCGTATTTTGCAAGAATACTTCCAATATGAGAAAAATGAAATAAACCCATAAAAAGTGCACTCCATTTTCTTTACACATATAAGGAATTTAATTGACTTATGCCCCCACCAACTGCAAGGTGTGCGCGCATACGCGCATACACACACGAAAGGTAAGGCACACTATGACAATGACAAGACGAAAGATAGACCTGTAACAGGTTGTGGAATGAAAGTTTCTGTGGAGAGACCAAGAAAAAATAGAAACTGTATTCCAAAGTGACATGTTATACTAGCATGCAAATTTTAAAGAAATTATCCCTAGTTGCTAAAGCATCCATCAAAACCAACAATGCAAAAGGATAAGTAGCAGCAAATTGGGTCAAGGAAGGATCTTTAAAATTATTTATTGGAGAGCTATTCTGTGAATGTTATCTTCCTTAAGAGCGAAGAGTAGGAAATTGCTGATTTTCACCATTAGCTCAGGAAATACAAATATAAAAACAAAACAAACACATTCCTTCTGAGACCTTAGTGTGTATCCTGTGGAGTTTGGGTAGAGTTTAGGGATCCCAGAGGACAGTATTTGATTAAGATCAAAATCTATAGGACAAGAGATTGAATGAAGAATGGCTGCAGGAAAGACTTAAAATTTTCAAAGTATTAAACTTAAGGGGCACCTGGCTGGCTCAGTCAGTTAAGCATCTGCCTTCGGCTCTAGTCATGCTTCCAGGGTCCTGGGATCAAGCCCTTTCTTGGCTCCTTTCTCAGTGCTTGTGCTCTCTCTGTCTCTCTCTCGCTCTCTGTCTCTCTCTCGCTCACTCTTTGTCTTTCTCAAATAAATAAAATCATTTAAAAAAAGTATTAAACTCCAAGGGGGTGCCTGGGTAGCTCAGTGGGTTAAAGCCTCTGCCTTCGGCTCAGGTCATGATCTCAGGGTCCTGGGATTGAGCCCCGCATCGGGCTCTCTGCTCGGCGGGGAGCCTGCTTCCCCTTCTCTCTCTGCCTGCCTCTCTGCCTACTTGTGATCTCTCTCTCTGTCAAATAAATAAATTTAAAAAAAATAAAAAAATAAAATAAAATAAAAAAAGTATTAAACTCCAAAAAACAGGAAGTCAGAAGACTGTGTGAGTGATTTCCATGGTCAACATCTCCATCAAAGGAGGTCCATTTAAGTAAGTGAATTAATAGACAACATAACCCTCAGCACCCTCATCAAGGGAAGAGAACCTCTGAAATACCAGTAGGAGTCTTAGAAGAAAACTTGAAACAACCCACAAAAGTGGGATTAAATTTTAAATATCTGAAATGTCTAGAGAAAGGATAAACTAAGTCATGATGGTATCTGAAAATTAGACATATTTATGTCTTCCTTTACCTCTTTGTCTTCTGAGTACAGAAAAGCCAGATATTAATGGAGAAAGATAAAGAGGAGATAGCTAACCAAACTGTGCCTCTAGACTCTAGACTTCTCATGCCTGGCAGGAATAAACGTGGGAGGGTACTGACATGCCCTCAATGTTAAATTTGAAGATTTGAAGTAACAGAGTTTCGCATTTTAATTGCTGAATTGAGACTGTTTTGCAACTTCACATAGGATTGCATTTTTAAATCTTAAATTAGCCATAAAAGTCATGGAGCCCACCCAAGTTTTCATTTCCTACGAAAGAAGAGTACATTGTACAAATATACGTTTGTACATTTCAAAGAACAATGGCAAACAAAAAGAGTTGTTTCATAATTGTATCTCATAAGTGATCTTAAATACCAGCTATTAGCTTTGAATAAAATTACTTCTGAATAAGAAATCAAATTAGCATTTTTATATTTGTTTCAGTTAGGATACTGGTACTTCTTGAAAGAGCACACTCAAAGGGTTAATTGAAAACAGAGGAGAAATTATTTAGACTTCTGGTTTCCAGTTCTGCATATAAGGAGTTTGAAAGTCTCCGTTCTGTTCTAACAATTAGCAAAAATCTGAACAGACTGAAAAATCAACAACTGTTGTTATATCCATAAGAGAGGGGAGGACACAGGGCAAACTACGACTCCCAAAAATGGGAGACACAGGTGAATACAGTGTGTTGTAGCTTTCTGAGCAGAAACTTGGGAACAGAAACTGCTATAGGAACCAGTGATGTGGCAGGAGAACCTGAAGTGTGATGAATTGTTGGAAGCTCAGTGTGGACAAGTCCGAGGTTAAAAATTCCAGACGTACCCAGTCATAAGGGAGATCTGCAGTATTGTGAGATTTGCCTCCAGGAGCTTGTCATAGTAACTATTTCCCATAGTTCCGTAGTAAGTATTGGGCAAAAATCTCAAGCTTTTGGCAGAGGAGGGAAAAAGGAACCTTTTGGAAATATGCCAGAGTACTCCGTTCCTCCTAAGGCCTTCCCTTAAGGTAAACTAGTTAATCAGAACTTAATCTTCTGCAGATATTATCGGAGCCTATCCGTATTATCAGAGCCTAACTAACCTTGGAAGAGAAATACCCAACTCCAACAGGCTTTAGCCTGCCTTGTGGGAGAAAGGAAATACCAATTCCAGCCCACTCTGGCCATCTTTTGCCACTTAAATGGAGAGAAAAAACTGAATAACAGTTGTGAAGTTTGCAATCCAGAGACATAAACTCACTAAAAGATGTGACCTAAACCACAGGATTATAGAATGTTTCCCCTTCTTCTATACTGTACCATCATATGACACATGTGTGGTAACATGTATATACAATAAAAGAACATTTACCATTATTTCTTTTACCCAATATATCATGTCCAGCCATCAAGAAAAAATTACGAAGCATCTCAAAAGGAGAACAGATAGAGCAAGATCAGAAAAAGCCATAGCAAGGATGTTGGAATTATTAGACCAGAAATTTAAAACAGCTATGATTAATACACTACCAGGCTCTAATGGATAAAGTAGATACCATGCAAGGAGAGATGGACAATTTAAGTAGAGAGATGGGAATCGTAAAAGAAGAATCAAAAAGAAATGCTAGAGATATAAAACATGTAACAAATGAAGAAGAATTCCTTTCATGGACTTAGTAATAGGCTGGACATAGCTGAAGAGAGAATCTCTGAACTAGAGATATCAGTTGATTCCTCAATAACCAAAAAACAAGGAAAACAAAAGCTGAAAACTAAAGAGTATCCAAAGACTGTAGATAACTATAAAAGGTGTAACATGATTATTAATATACCTTTATCTCTTCTACTGGCATTCCCATTGTTATAACAATCCAGCCATCAAGAAAAAATTACAGGGGCGCCTGGTTGGCTCAGTGGGTTAAAGCCTCTACCTTCAGCTCAGGTCATGATCTCAGTGTCCTTTGATAGAGCCCGCATTGGGCTTTCTGCTCAGTGGGGAGTCTGCTTCCCCCGCCTGCTTCTCTGCCTACTTGTGATCTCTCTCTCTGTCAAATAAATAAATAAAATATTTTTTAAAAAATTACAAAGCATCTCAAAAAGTTTCTGAGAAAGAGATAAAGGAACAGAAGAAATATTTGAAATAATGTCTGAGAATTTCACCAAATTAATCTTTATATAAATTAATGTTAATTATAAATGTAAATTGTTAATCCTCTCAATTATTGATAGATCCAGAAAGCTCAGAGATCATCAAGCAGGGTAAATGTGAACACCATCACTAAAAAAAATCACATAGGCATATCATCTTCAAACCACGGAAAACCATGAAACAATTTATTTCAGAAAAAAATTCTGAAAGAAGCTGGGGCTGGGGGGCTGGAGAGGATCTCACAGAAGAACAAAGATAAGAATTATATCTGATTTCTCAGAAACCATTTAAGCAAAAAGAGAGTGGAGTGAAATCTTTAAAGTATTAGAAGAAAAAAAATTCACTAACCTAGAAATTTGTACCCAGTGAAATTAGACTTCAAAAGTGAAGAAAAAATAAAAGCTCTCAATAACAAAAATTGACGGAATTTGTTGCCAATAGACCTGACTCCTAAGAAATATGAGAAGTTCTTCAGAGGGAAGGAAAATTAAGTAGGAGAGAAACTCACAACTACATAAAGAAGAAATAAGTAAAATAATTTTTGTTTTTCTTAATTGATATAATAATTAACAATTTATTCAGAATAACAATAACAACAATATATCAGGAGTAGTTTATGAGTGAGATAAATGACAACGATATTATAAGAGATAGGAAGGAGGAATTGGGAGTACTCATAATGAGGTAGGGACACTACCCATGAAGAATAGTGTTATTTCAAAGGCATTTTAGATTAGTTGTAAATATATGTTGCAAACTCTAGGACAATCACTATTTTTTTTAAAAGAAGTATAATTAATATTTTAAGGTAAAAGAGAAAATGGAATTATAATGTTAAATGTTAAAACCAGAGAAGGCATGGGGCGCCTGGGTGGCTTAGTGGGTTAAAGCCTCTGCCTTCGGCTCAGGTCATGATCTCAGGGTCCTGGAATCAGGCCCGCATCGGGCTCTCTGCTTAGCAGGGAGCCTGCTTCCCCCTCTTTCTCTGCCTGCCTCTCTGCCTACTTGTGATCTCTCTCTATCTGTCAAATAAATAAATAAAATCTTTAAAAAAAAAAAAACAGAAGGCAGAAAAAGTGAAAAACAAAACAAAAAAAGAAAAAAGAACAAGGGTAACATAGAAAACAGTTACACAACTTATGCTCACTCAAAGACTTGTACATAAATGCTCATGGCAGTTTTATTCAGAATTTTCAAAAACTGGAAACAACCCAAATGTTCATCAATAGAAGAATGGAAAACAAATGGTATATTCCTAAAACAGAATACTCCTCAGCAGTAAAAAAAAAGACACCCACTAATGCATGCAACAATGTGAATGAATCTCATAAACATCATTTTGACAGCAAAAAGATAGACACAAAATAGTTCATACCACCTGTTTTCATTTATATGAAATTTTATAACTGGTGAAATTTATTTATCCTATGAAAAACCTTGAATGTAGTTGGCTTATTATGGACTTTCCGGAAAGCAGCATGATTTTACTCTTGTAAGAAAAATGTATCTTAATGGGGATGTACTACATGGGAATATGTAGGTATTAAAACTTATGGAATAGGGACGCCTGGGTGGCTCAATGGGTTAAAGCCTCTGCCTTTAGCTCAGGTCATTATCCCCCGCATCCTGAGATCCAGCACCACATGGGGCTCTCTGCTCAGCAGGGAGCCTGCTTGCCCCCCTCTATCTGCCTGCCTCTCTGCCCACTTGTGATCGCTTTCTGTCAAATAAATAAAATCTTAAAAAAAAACCCTTGTGGAATAGTACACTTAATATTTATGCAATATACTTACGTAAATATATCTCAAGTGAGAAAATAGAACTGGAAACAAATATTGAACTCTAGTAGGTTTCTGAAAAGGGATTTCATTGGCTCATTTGATTAAATATACCTTCAGTAGAATTTATTTTAGGGAAGGTTTGGTACTACAGTGAATATAATTTTACAAAGAACCTGTTTCTCTATCTTTCCACAGTATTTTCTGATGTTTGCTCTTTGGTTTTCATGGGGTGGTCCACTTGCAATATCAAGTCCCCTTCTCCTATTGGTATCAAAATGAATATATTAGCTTGACACCTTATATTTTTGGGCAACTCTAACTGGAAGGAAAGGAAAATATAAAAGAGAAGCCTTGTTTCATAAAAGTCCTAGGAAATATTCCTTTGCATTTCATTGGGTCTGATCTGTTATGCCTACCTTTGGAAGTAAAAATGGGGTAAAAAACATTAAATAAAGAAAAATAAGGAAGAGTAGGAAAGTTTCTCAAAATCTACGTTCTAATATAAGAGGGGGGTACATGAGTGCTAACAGAAGAAATGTTACTGTTCAAAACAATGTATTGCTTTTCATGCTAAACATGAATGTTAGTTTTAAAATTTAACATGTCTAGTATTTTAATCTGCATCTGAATGCAGCTAAGGTGTAATTTAAAATTCAAGTAACATTTTGACCCAGTTATGTAGTCATTATCTGACTCATGTTAATATCTTACAAAGCAGGTAGGTAGCAAACAAGAAGCTATTAAATTATTTTAATTGCTCTATATGTTGTCAGTGGATTAATAAGATGATGATTATCAGGTTAGGTCAGATACATTTCCCATTTTTCAAAGTAGGTACAATATAATCCTTAAAATAATTGGAAGAGATTAAATCAGATCAAAGTTAAAATGAATGTCTGAATGTAAAAATTTGTAATATTTGTGAGTTGATTTCACTGTGGGAGTTATGAGACCAGTACAGAATCCTGCCATTTTAACATCATAATTTTGTCTCCTATACATTTCATTACATCTACATAAATGAAATTATACCATTAGGATCCAATAATTGCAAGTCCAGAAAATCTGATTTATTTAATTTTTTGCTATAACTTCCATCAGCATAAGCAATATAGTCTTACTAATTTTCCTAAGGAATTTGAAGAATACTGAAATGATAATTTATTATTATTGTGACTTAAGAGAAGACCATTAAAATAGCAGATGCCAGTCAGAATTTTCTATGACAGAATTTGGGTGCCATTGTATTCATACCATAGTGAAGGGTCATATAAAATCAAATTCAAATGACAAGGCAAAATATTGGATTTAAAATAAGTAAAAGTAAAATAAGTGGAAGTAAAAGCAAAGTACTTGAAATAATTTATTGGATAGCAGAACAGGGGTATACTTTCATGAATGAGAAACTAAGTTGTTTAATTGAAAAAAAAAAAGACATCACAATTTCTATCATAAAGGGAAGAGGAACCACAAGACCATAATCAACTATTTTATAATATGACGCTAATTTCCTGGCTAATTTTCAAGGCAAAGCAGTTAGTTTAAAAAAAAAAAAAAAAGAACACACTAAATAGTCTCAAAATGACTATAAATTATTTTTGATTTCCTGTCATCCACTATTCTAATAAAAGCTGAATATAACTCAATATTCTATAGAAAACACTGATGTCACCTAAGTGTAAAACTCCATTTAGCCTCGGTATTCTTTCAAAGTTCCTCAGTGGCAGCATAAATTACCTTTGTACCGTCTTCTACATGTTCCAGACCTTATGTTTATATTCCTTGCTATTATTCTGCCTATTCTAACTTCTGCAAAATTGAATTTGGAAAAAATTAAAGTCTGTAGATGCTTTGTGGGCATATATTTCTTGTCTCCCTGGGATCCATAATGTCCTTTTCTTTTCCAAAAAGTTACCCACATTGCCAGTTCTCCTAGGCACTGTGGTCCATTCAGAGGTGGAAACATTAGCTAAGTCTTGCCAATCAGAATCAGTAAAACTTAATTCTATGTAGGCACATTTGTGATTGTGTTTGTACGTTTGAGGTAAAAGTATTGTGAACTTCTTCCTTGTAGGATGGGATAGTGTCTCAGTCCATTCAGATTCCTATCACAAAATGCCATAGACTGAATAGCTTATAAATAGCAGAATTTTATTTGTACAGTTCTAGAGGCAGGAGCTCCAAGGACATGGTTGTGTGATGACCCTCTTCTGGGTTGTAGACCATTTTATCTTCATATAATAGAGGTAGGGAGCTCTGGGGATTTCTTTTACAAGAGCACTAATCCTATTCTTGAGGGTTCCAATCTCACGACGTAATTCCCCCCCAAAGTCCCTGTGTACTATAATCACCTTTGTTAGGATTTCAACATACATTGTACAGGATCAAACAGCTGTGGTGCTAGGAACCCATGCCCTCTTAACCTTGAGTTAGTGTTCAGTCCTTCCCCAGCGCTGCAAACACAGTTTACCTAATTGCAATGAGCCATTTTGCACATAAATTAAGAAGTTGATCTTTTTTTCACTTGATACAAGACTCAAAATCAGTTTGAGTTATAATAACATCAGGAAACTTAAGAATATAACCAATTCCCTGACCCATTTGGTTGAAGGTAAGGAAAGGGGTTTTGAATGAGCAATTTTCGTCCTTTTCCTTTATAGCTAATAGAATAAGAATCTGTTTATTAATCAGAAAGCCTCTTCACCTTGGATTCATTGCTTATATCTCCTGCTAACAGTCTTAAATTTAGGCCTTTTGAGATTTGATCACTAAAATATCCAAGAGGAATGAACGTGAAAGATCATGATAAGTGATCAGGAATAGATAAGAATTAGATCTTTAAGGGAATAAAAACAATGACTGCCATTTTTTGTCTTCTGAAAATATTGTCATAACCCCATACCCTAACTACAGCCAACCTCCCCAGGTATAAGAATTTTGGTACTCAGGGATGCCTGGGTGGTTCACTCAGTTAAAGCATCCACCTTGATTTTGGCTCAGGTCATGAGCTCATGATTGTGATATGGAGCCCAGTGCCAGGCTCTGTAGTGGGTGTGGAGCCTGCTAAAGATTCTCACTCTGCTCCTCCCCACCATGTGTGCACTTTCTCTCTCTCTCCCTCCCCCTTCTCTAAAAAAATAAAATATTAAATATTAAAAAATAAAAAGAAGCAAGAAAGGAAGAAAGAATTTGGTACTCAATCAGAATGATGGAAACGAATTTGAAAGGGTTTTTAGTTTTGAAATTTATAAAATCATGTTTCAAACATTTTTCTTTGAGCATGCTTCACATGGACTAATACATAGGCTTCTGTTAAATTAACCATTTGTATAAAAACTGAAACGAGGGAAAGCAGGATAATTTTGCCATTCATAATTTCTTTAGAGAAAATTTTTTGGACATAAGCAGTATGAATCGAATGATGTGTTGAATTTTACATGCAACTTTATCAGAAATAAATACATTATGAATAAAAGCAAGCCTTTATATTATGATCTGATTATCAGAACAATTAGCTTTTCCCCTTTCAATTATATGTATATAAAAGATTATACGTGTTTTTAGATGATTTTAATTCAGACTTTATTTACACATTTGCCTACTGTTGCCTCTGATTACAGTGGACTCCTTACTCTTTTATTTCTGTGTATACCCTTTTTTTTATCTCTACCACCCACAAGTGGTTAACAGGGCCTTGGCCATTTCATTGTTCTCATCCCCTTCCACTTTGCACCTCATTAGCTTTCTCAAGTTAACACTGTCTCCTCGTTGGTCTCATGCCAATAAGCTTCCTTCTTGTTCATCCTTATATCCCAGAGACTAACATGATGACTGCCATATGTTAGTTGCTTATTAGTGTGTGTTAAATGAATGAATGAAAAAATAAATGAACAAATATTTATTAGGTACTGTACCAGTTAGCCAGGTATGCCGCTATAATGTATTGCACAACGGGTGGCTTATACAATGGTAATTTATTTCTTGACGGTCTGGGAGGCTAGATGTCTGAGATCAAGGTATTGTCAGGTTTGGTTTCTTCTGAAGCATTTTCCCCTGACTTGTAGATGACTGTCTACTCCTTGTGTCTTCACGTGGTCTTTCCTCTATGAGTGTCTATATTCTAATATCCTTTTCTTATGAAGACACCAGCCAGATTGAATGAGGGCTCACTCTTATAATCTCATTTTAACTTAATTACCTTTTTAAAGACCCTGTCTCTAAATTCAGTCACATTCTGAGGTCTGGGAATTAGAACCTTAACATATGAATTTTGGAGGGGACACGATTCAGCCTATAACAAACCTTGTGTGTTAGATTGTACTAGCTAACTATGCCACCCCATAACTCTGTCGAGTACTTCTTTTCCTCTAATAAATTAACCATCCTGAATCACTTTGTCGTAACTCTATGAAGAATCAACAGTGGCAAAGAACTCCCCAATTATCATCAAAGCCAAAAGCTTGTCAGTATAGCCATAGCAGATGGTCCAGAGACAGTGACAGATGCATGTGGCACTGTTACAGCATGAGGAGCATCCGTAAACACAGCGTAGAGCTACTATGTAAGAGCAGGAGATTCCATTTCCATTTCCAATTTGAGCTTTTCTGATTTCAGAGAAAAAAATCTAACTAGGTTCTGGAATAAAAGAATATACCTCAGCTACCTGACTTTGTTAAAAAAAAAAAAAAATCATCTTTGGTATTAATTTAAACTTGAAAGAACCAGATATGTGGTCTATAAAAGTTATTTAAGTTTCTCTGTTTCAAACAGTCTCCAATGTATAAAAATGTTGAGGTCCAAAGATTCCTCTGTAAATCATGTTTTGGGACTCAGATTGCATTTCACCATGGAAACAATGTGTTCCCTATTGTCACCCTGCTCCACTCTACAAAACCAAAATGTTTAATGCACACCGAAGGAAAAGGAAGTATGATACTAGCAAAATTATTACCACCGTGAATCCTAATTTTTAAAAGACAAATTTTAGTCAGACAACTGTTAGAAGAGTATTTCCTTTCTTGTGCTTTTCTGCCTTTGGGATACTCAATGCAGGGATCTTTTCCGTTCCGTAACTCAGGTGACGGATCTTATGGCTGGGGCAGAAGCCCTGAGAGGGAAGAGGCACAAAGCTATAAAGACCTGGGACTACTTGCTTCTAGAAAGATTCAAAGTCATGTCTTGATCCCAAGCTATTTAAAATTCTTATCAGATATATTCCTAAAATCAATGGCATGCCAAAGGAAGGGGGTCATATTTGGATAAGAGAGATTTACCGGCTGCCACATATTTTGGTATCATTATGTATAACCTACATTGCATTACTTATTGTTTTAAATTCTGTACAGACAACGCAGCCCCCTTAAAGCCTGCACCAGTACACTCCTCTTCTCTTCCATCTAAATTCAGTGTAATGGAAAATAGTGCTGGTTTGCTAAATACTATCTCAGTTCCTAAACATGTAATCAATTCTAAGGGTTCCTGGTTTCTATTTATTTCTCCTGGAAAGAAATGTTCCTATGCCTCTCATTTTTACTTTCTCCATCATTTAGAGAAAAAAAGAGAAAGGAAGAAAAATATATGTATATATATATGATATATTTTGAGGTACATGAACAACCAATTAAAGTTCAAATTGATTTGTCATAAACAGACCAGATTAATCCTAAATTACATTCTCTCTTCACAGAGGGAGACAATTCTGGATATTTGACTTCAAGAAATAGGATTTAGATTTTGAGGTAGCTAATTATGAAAAGCCTTTAGAAGAGAGAAAGAGGTGACTAATGTAGAAATGCTGTCAATGATTCCTGACGTGGGATTCAGGAGAAGAAAGAAGGAAATGCCAATGGAAAAAAAAAAACAAAAGGAAAAACATTTTACAAATCTCTAGTAATTACTTACAAGAAATGTATATGTTAGACATATAAGTCAAATATATATCTTTCTAAAATGAGTTTTATTAACAAATGTTGATATTAATTCATTGAATGTCTTAATGGAATGTCATTATTGCTACTTTAAAAAATATCTTTTTGTAGGCTAGTAAATTTAAGATTTCTCATTTTTTATAAGTAAGCTCAAATTTTTCAAACCTTTACTGAAATAAAACATTTAAAGTACAGTCTAATTCATATTGTCAACGTTAAAAATAAAATAGCAAGTTATTAGCAAAATGAGTTTTTTTGGGAATAGCGCAGGAATTGCAATTTGGGACAAGCAAATTATGACAAATCATAGGTAAGTCTGACGAAAAAGGGAAGATGAACTTTTATTAGGTTTTAGGTGGAAATTTAGGAGTGTTGTTTTGAACCAAGTTCATTGATGATGAAGAGTTTGAGGTTGTGGGTGCTTCTCTTTAGCTGCAAGAAGTTATTAGTGAGTTGTGACAAGGAAAGATCTTCCTTGTTTTTTTTTTAAAGCAGAAGATGAAATTCCTATGTGAAATGTATTCTCTCCTGTGAAGATAAGAACTATTTTCCTTTTTTCTGCTGGTCATGCAGGCTATAAGAGGTACACATGTGAGTGTACCAACTCCACTTTATTTATTTTTTAAAAAAATTTTATTTATTTAGTGGAGAGATAGAGAGAGCTAGAGATCACAAGTGGGGGAAAAGGAGAAGCAGGCTCCCCACTGAGCAGGGAGCCTGATGCAGGGCTGGGTCCTAGGACCATGCCAGGACCTTGGGATCATGACCTGAGCCGAAGGCAGATGCTTAACGACTGCACCACAAAGGCGCCCCCCATCTCCACTTTAAATGAGATCTCCTTAATTCATTTTCACAATATCTGTACCTACTACGAAGAGAATCTTAAACAAAAGTAGTCTGAGACCCAGCATTGACTTCTTATGCCTCCAGTGTTCTTCTGTGTTATTTTATCACAATGCAGTACAAATTTCACACTGTTCTCAATATGACCAGTTTGCTGGAACACAGTTATGACTAATATAAATAACTCTACCAATGTCCTTTTCTTGCAAATTTTTGTAAATATAATCTTTGGAAATTTTCTATTTTCTTTCACTAGTTTGCAGTTTTATAATATAATCAATGAAAAGTAAAATTCAAAGTGAATGAGGTTTTTTGGAATATATCGATAGACCATCAATATCAGAAAGCAAAAGAACTAGTATTTTTAAGGACTTTTATGTGCAAACATGGGGATTCTTTTATTCAGTGCCGTGTAGGTTTTGAAGGAGTTCAGTGAAGAAAAGCAACACTTGAAAATTCCACTCCTGGAATTTCTCAAGCTCTATTATAAGAAAGAGATCTATTTTATATACATAACCTAAGGATCCCAAGGCTTCCAGGCTCCTGGAATCACACGTTGCAACCAGAGCACATGTGCAAGAGCGCATGGCCACAGGATTCCCAAACGGACCAGGTTTGGCTACTCACCACTGACAAAATCCAAAAGCAGAGAGACAAGTGATGGTTTAACAGAAATTAATTTCAGTGAGGCCAGCACCAGGAAAACAGCAAACTAATGTCCTAGGCTGTCTCCAAAGTGCTGAAACTACCTTCTAGGGTTATATAAGGAAAATATGGGACAAAAGCCAGTGGGTATGTGTAGGTGGGCAGAAAAGGTCAAGTGAAACATTGTCTTGGGGTTAATTATGTGAGGTCTTGCTGGCATCAGAGAAGTGATGCTTGAGAGGTAGTTTCCATCCCCATCACAGGATACTTTGCCCACCAGGTTTTTGCTTGAGTTGAAAAATAAGCTGGAAAGAACTTAATTGGTTAGAAAGTACAGACTACAGTCAAAATGGAGGCTGTTTAAGGCAAGACTAGGTCTTCTTTCAACTTCTGTTTAATATCTTTAATAATTTACCAAGTCGCCTATTCTGTGGGAAGATAAGCAACTTTACAGCTATTTCTAAGGAGTCCAAAATGGAAGAATGGGAGGATAGGTGAGCACATGAATCTCATATTCTCCTGGTTTTCCTAAGTATCTCTTTTGAAATTCCTTCTCCTGCTGAGTTATTGATCTAGTTTGCCATTTTGTCACTGATTATCCTCTCTTTCTACCTTGTTATCTTTATCTTTTAGTTCTCGCAGCATTTATAATACATTCAAGTAGACAAAAAATTCTAGTGAAAGACAAAGTAACAAGGTATGACTATAACAACACAGGACAGAAAATAGCTTAATATTTATTTCTACATCCATTCAGCTTAATGTCCTTCAGTCATCTTGCTATTGGAATTTATTACTGGAAATAATACACTTTTGCCTACACTATTGTTGGAATTTACTCTTTTTTTTAACTTTATTTATTTGTCAGAGAGAGAGCAGAAGCAGGGGGATTGGCAGGCAGAAGGAGAAACAGGCTTCCTGTCAAGCAAGGAGCCTGACGTGGGGCTCCATCCCAGGTGCTGGGATCATGACTTGAGCTGAATGAAGGCGGGCGCTTAACCAACTGAGCCACCTAGTCCCATAATTTAATCTTCATTTAACTTAACTTTCTGTCTTTTTTTTGAATCCAGACCCTTCTCCAATCTCATTATCTCATTTTGTTACTTCCAGAATCCTTCACTCCAGTTGCCATGTTTTTCAGATTCCAAAATTACATCACACTAAGCAAAAATATTACCTGTATTCATAATCTAGATCATTATCACAAATAATCATTATGGGGATGCCTGGGTGGTTCATTCGTCCTTGGTTTTACCTCAGGTCATGAGCTCCTCAGAGTCATGAGATTGAGCCCCGTGCTGGGCTCTGCACTTGGCAAGGAGTCTGCTTGAGACATTCTCTCCCTTTCCCTCTGCTTCTTCTGCTCGTGCTCTCTCTCTCAAATAAATAAATCTTTAAAATAAATACCCATTATTGTGCATCCCTCTTTAAAAAGAAAAACAAAACAAAAAAAACCAAAACATTTCCAATGGTGTTCTAATTACTTCCTTAGAACATACAATCATCAGCATTCTTTCTTTAAATATATATATATATATATATTTTTTCCTGTTACAAGTGCCCTAATTACCACATTATCATAGAAGTATCATTATTATCATAGAAGTATCAATAAATATCATTATTATTTTTTAAAAGTGAGCATATTACAGAGACACCTGGGTTTCTCAGTAAGTTAAGTGTCTGCCTTTGGCTCAGGTCATGATCTCAGGATCCTGGGATCAAGTCCCACACAGGCTCCTTGCTCAGCAAGGAGCTTGCTTCTCCCTCTGTCTGCTTCTTCCTCTGCTTGTGCTCTCTCTTTCAAATAAATAAATAAAATCTTTAAAAAGAAAAAGTGAGGATATTACACATCAGAGAGTATAAACTAATGACCCAAGGTCATGCATTTATTAAACTGCAGAATATGAAATTTATATCATGTTTTTTTTGCAGAGGCTCTGCCTATGCATAGTATTCATTTTTATTTATTGTGTAAAATTTAGACATACATCTATATAGTTACAGTTATAGCCCATTTAACATTAATACATCAAGTATTTTCAGGGAGGATAATTAGCTTTGATGAGAAATGTGCACAAGTTGGTATTTTTTTGAGTGTTAATCCTCTTTTTAAAAATGAAACCTGCTTTGATTTTATGTAAAACTTAGTAGCAAATGTCTCCTAAAACTTTGATCTGACAACATAATCCTAATTATGCCCAAGAAAACCTAGGATATTAAAAAGCAGTGAAAATTGGAATCTTAAGTGGCATCTTAAAAAAGTTCAAAACTAATCAACACGAAAAAAGAAAAAGCAAAAAGATCTCTCTGCCCAAACCCTGACTCAGCTTCCCCTTATTATTGTCTTGGACACCCTGCAGATTAAACTGCTATTTGTGCAATTTACTGAGCCTGGGGTGAACTCAAACTCCTCTACTTCACACAATTTTGCTTTCAAGTTATCTTGTCAGGGAAGCTGACAGTCTCAATGATGTTACTTTATAGACTCCTTGGCAAAAATAGGATGTTGAAAATCTACCCATCAAAAACTAAACCCACAAAAGTTTGCTCTCTTTGGGTCAAAGAATATAAATGCACTTGATCTCATATTGTTTGAGTTACATCTGTGCATATAAACTCTTCAGAGATAGTAAATTAGAGGAAGTAAGAAATGGGTGGAGGGAGAGCCAGTTATTCCAGTTCAAGCCAGTGCATTATGCAAAAAAAAAAAAAAAAAAAAAAAAAAAAATTGGCTAACACACAAAATACTCCTCCCAAATCTATCAGTATTATCAATACTATCAGATTTAATACTACTTCACTTATTTAACAACCTTGTTAAATTGATCTGTTTGACTTAGATATTATTAAGAAAATGAAGAAAAATAACTACTACTCCCTAGGTTATATGCACATTGCTGCCAAATTTCCTAATATTGGATTGATTTTCAGTAAACAATAGCGAATTTGTGTGTGTGTGTGTGTGTGTGTGTGTGTGTGTAAATGTGTATGTGGGTTGGCATGTAAGAACTGTGACATTTCATCCTGGTTGAAAGACAGTTACTATTAACCACCTTATATCGGTTGTTCTTACCTATTTTTCATCTAATGATGTCCAACTTCTGTTTGGTGGAACCTCATTCTTTACATATTTTAAATTATTAATTACAATTCACGTTAAGTGCTTGGTTATTCATGTACATTGTTGAAAGCTGATTACAGCATTGTAATAGAAGATACAATTAGTACTATAACATCAATACCACCAGCTTCCCTTCTACTTTTTCACAAGTGAATTAAAATAGTGTTTAATTATGATATTTCTCAGTATTCATTTTCTGGTTTAATAAGGATTCCTGATACATAACTTCACTGATTATGTGTGCATGATAAATGTTTAATAGCAGAAAATGAACTTAGTTATAAGCACATTTTTTTATAATAGGAAACAAATGCATTTTTTTTTTTTTTACTTTCCTCCTTTGTATTATTTATGTATGGGAACTAAAAATGTGTAAAATGCCTTGGTAATGTACTCTTTTTTATATTAAGAGAAAGAACAGATGTGAACACATCCATTTAGATATTGCAGTGTACATGGTTATTCATAGTGTGCAGATTGTTACTATTATTTTCAAATGGAGAGAAACTCCTCTAGCTTCTTTTCAGAACTTTAAATATAAACAGTTGTTGTATCCGGAGAGGGTCATCGATATTCAGAGTTAAAGGTGGTGAACTCTAACCCAGGTTTTCTCTAAAAACATGAAAGAGCCCTGGTGATGATCAAGTGAACAGCAAGCCTTTTCCCAGTAGAGTCTCTTGACAAAAGTAGTTGAAAGGTGTGTGAACAGCAATTAATCACCCTGCTACTTACTTGCCCTGAACAGAGTTTAATTAAATACAGTTCACACCTCTGCTCTTACTTTTATCACGTCTTCAAAGCTCCAAATGACTTGAGTGGGCAGTGTGCCAAAGAGGAAAATTATGCTGGGGGGAAAAAAGAAAATAGACCTTTGTTATTAAAAATGAGGCAAAAAATCAGTAGAAAGAACAGTGGGCTAAGTAAGTACATTAATATTTTAACACTGGGCAAGTTTAAAACCCTTTAAATGGCATCTTTTTGTAGAAATATAGTGGTGGAATTTCCCCCAAAAGATTAATATTCTCTTTATATTAAATTTTGAAGGACATTATACAGCTCTTAATATTGTGAAAAACAGCATCTAAGGTCACCTCACGGAGTTGGCAAAAGATACCTACTGGGTACAAGTTGGATTTTGTATATACTATTTGAGAGGAAGATACCATAGTTCTTAACCAATATCTCTCCTGCAAATATATTATTAAAATTGCTAATCTTGTTTCTAGTTAAGTGTATATTGAAATAATGACAATAGTCTTGAATTAATAAAGATTTTCCCAGTAAAATAACTAAATACTTGTTAATATATGAATTTGAAGAAATTTAAAGATTTTTTAAAAATTGACAAGTTTCTCATACTTTCCCACACATACACAAGTCTATTATTTTCAGATTAAGTGGCTATAAAAGAGGATTTAGAGATAATACACATTTGTGTTATCATATTTATCCATTGTCACCATAAATTACCTGTCTTGCCAACCTTTTTCTTATGGAAAAAAGTCTAAACTGTGTTGTAGTTATTCTCAATACATTTGGTCTAAATATATTCAGTATGTCTTCAGAATAATTTATTTAATTCAATAGGAATTCATTGAGCAAAAATACCATCTTCAATGCTGTGTTGACCTCTAGAGGGGATTCAAAGAATGTACATAGTTTTGGTCTTAACAGAAAGCCCATAAAACAAGTGCATAGTACATAAAGCACATGAATGAGAAGGGGGATTCAGAAAAGAAGTTTAATATGGTATAGATTTTTCAGAGAAGAGGAGACAGAGACCATCAAACCTCATTGATGGAAACAATCATAGACAATACAGTTTACCATTTGTGAATAGAGTCAGGTTAATCAT
>CM053605.1:75406511-75500918 GCA_028646535.1 Procyon lotor | reverse complement strand
CCTTCCTTCCTTCCTTCCTTCCTTCCTTCCTTCCTTCCTTCCTTCCTTCCTTCCTATCATCTATCTGTCTATCTATCCCTGCTCACTTTCCTGCAACACCTGAACACAACCATCTCTATCATACCTGTGCCTTCTCAGTGGGACATGTGAAGCAGGCCACCCTTTCTCTTTATTGGTCTACACACCGGTTCCACCATACCACTTCCAAAGGTTTTATGTGTGTATTTGAATTTCTTTAGACATACCGTTCCCTAAGACACAATTCCATATAATTTCTCCAAATTTTTAGTAAATTTGTGTCATAAATATGATTCCTATTTCCATTGAAACTTAACTAAGATATTCAGCTATCTGATCCCCTGGCTATATTGTTGTTGGATTCCTTATTATCTCTCCAAATCTCCCCCCCATGAGATTTGCCACCTATCTTTCAACAATTGAGAGCAGTTATCCACATATATATTTGAATTTTAGTCTGGAATAATTCCCCAATACATGTATGTATATGAGATGGGAGAGACAGAATGATTTTATGGGGAGAGGACCATGGGAAAAAAAAAGAGGGGAGAGCTTTAATATAATATTCAGTAATTTCTGTTGACACCCTTGGTTACCAAGATAGGGTCTATTCCAATCTCTCTATCATCCTGAATTGTGAAAATGTCACATGACAATTGCTTTTTTTTAATTCTTTATTGTAGAATTCTTCAACCAAATGTGTGTTTGCACACATATACATAAATGCACTCTCCTAAAGAAAAATACTGATTCTCAGAAATACTGCAGTCTAAACTCTACAGAAGGAACAAATATTCTTTGTCTGTTAGTTTGCTAGGCATTTATCCTTCACAGAGAAGTTATTATTTTTATGTAGAACATTTACACATTAGTTCTCTTTGATCTCTTTTCTAATTAGGCTATTCATATTTGAGCTAGGAATGGGTGAGATCTTTCCTTCCATTTATAAGAATATCCAACTTTATATTTCAATACTTTTTTCTAATTAAGGTCCTAAATTTAAGACTTTTTCTGAAAATTTATCCTATGAACTTTTGAATGAAATTTTTCTGATTATTCTGGAAAAGACGTCCATGGTGTAATCGCATATTGGGTATCCATTTGTTCCTCACTTTCTCTCTTGCTAAAATAGCAATTGGAAATCTGCAAGTGATACTTCTTGATTGATTACCCATCCCCAACCTTTTATTTTAGTTAGAGCCAGTTCTGACCAGTTAAATCAAAACAAAAGTCTATGGTAATTATTTCTGGGTACACTTGATTTCGCAGAATATGGAACATACATACTTGATGCTCTTCAAGTTCTGATGTATCCAATCAACAAAACGATTTTCAAAACAGAAAAACCTGTTGATTACTCTACAGTGAGAGATAATACTTCCTTGAGAGACTCTTAGCAGTGTTTCAGAAAGGGGAGGTTGGAAGAAGAAATTTTTAGTTTTAGGATCTGAAATGTCAGGGCATATGACATGATAGTTGTGGATTGATGAGCAAAGAGGTGAGAGTCTTGAAGTAAGCTTTGATAAGCAAGAGTCAGTCTCCATAAGTTATCTTATCAAGGAACAAGTATTTCCTGAAACTAATAGGTAACTTCTTTTTGTCTAGTCTCAGTATTATTTAGCACAGAAATGGGAATATTTGCTTCATCTTAGAATTGAACTAGCATGAATAAAGAAAAGCACATTTATTCTCAGAATTGTTTAGTATAAGGATAGAAATGCTTGTTGACTGAGTTCCGACTACCTTTATGAGGTAACGTCAGGGGCTGCATCAGAATGAAGCAGTACACAAAGGAAGGGCCACTAGAATCTTAGAGACAACTGCCCAAAAATGTTCTACTGCTGAGCCAATGACACCATCTCTCTATCTCTGAAGTTTTTATTACGTGGGAAGGAGAAGCCCATAACCTATTTAAGCCACTGATTAGTGTTTTTATTACTCATAATTGAATATATTCCTAATATTACATATAAGACCAAGCATATGACTTTTTTCAATATTGAGAATGCTGTTTATTGTTATTTTTTTTTTAATTTTTTTTTTTAGATTTTATTTATTTGATACAGAGAAACACAGCGAGAGAGGGAACACAAGCAGAGGGAATGGTAGCGGGAGAAGCAGGCTCCCTGCTGTGCAGAGAGCCCGATGCGGGGCTCGATCCCAGGACCCTGGGATCATGACCTGAGCCGAAGGCAGACGCTTAAAGACTGAACCACCCAGGTGCCCCTGTTTATTGTTATTTTAAGTGACCTTTTAAAAACAACTGATTTTTTCAACCACATCTTAAATATTTCCATGACAAAAATATGTGGAAAGGCTTAAAAATCTCCTTCATTAAACTCTTCCTGAGGTAATCACACCAATATGAATTTAATGTTTCTGTGTAGGAAAAAAAGTGGATGCATTTAATCAGTAAGTTTTAGGAGTGCTGAAATAAATTCTGAAAGATGGAGTTTGTTTTAAGGTTAAGGTTCATTTACATGCTACCTATAGTTCTGCTCTCTCATCCCCACATTTGGTCAATCAAATGGAATGTTTATTTTATGTTAAATATGCATCAGGTTGTTTAGCTAAGTTTTCCAAGGACTATAGGGAATATGAATTATTATATTAAAGAATAAAATTCTCCAAGGAAGAAACCATATTTTTTTTTCTAGTTGAGTCCCCATAAACTAACAGGGAGATTAGTACATTGTAGTATTTTAACAAATGCATGTTTGTTGGTTGAGTGAATGAACATGAATAGGTGAATAAGAAAAAGGAAGACCAAGTCTCATATTCATCTCCTATCTGTACTTGTCTCCGGACTGAAGGAATTGGTATAATGGGTCATTACTGGCCCTTCATTGATGCAGAGCTAATCCACCATGATGGTACAGGTGGATTAGAAGATGTTTGGTTAGAATATGTTTCCCATGTAAGTAAATGTTTCTCCTTCTTCTTTAGGAAGCCCTGTCCTGTGGGAGACATGTGTTATCAGTCTCAAGCCCAGGGCTAGCTGCCTGGGCACATGAACAGTGCAGTCCATATCAGGTTCTGTGCTCAGAAGGTGACCTTGTGCTTGGTTTTTTAACACTTTATGGCCATTGTCTTGATATTCTTAAAAATCATCTTTGAATTTGGGTTTTGTAAATGAAGTCTGATTGGACAATGTAGCACATGCCAGAGGGCTCAACATGTAGTTTTGCAACCCACTGTCTCCATACTTTTATGGTACAAGTTCTTGGCCAGCTGCTCCCCAACTCCTTAGAGAGAAGAGCCAAGGCTTCCCTGGAGGAGAAATTCTGTCTGTGGGCAGCAATCTTAGCCTGTGTTATCCTCCCAGGTTGTCCTTCAGGATGGCCTACCCTGCAGATTTCACACTTGCCTTGCCAGTTCCCACAATCTTATAATATATTTCTCTTAATATATAGCTCCTACTAATTCTCTTTCTCTGCTTGAACTCTAACTGACACAGCATATTAAACTCTACAATATTACAGTATAAGTGCTATGGCCAGAACCAGGTCAGTGAAAAGGAAAATTCAGCTAAAGAATTCATTTTAGAGCAATACTAATCATGGGCATTTACCATTTGTTTTAAAAATTAAAAATGCCTCTTTGAAAAAAATAAAACCCTATTTATTTATTGGCTTTGTTTTCTCTACCAAGTGAATCTGTGCTTTAATTTCTTAAGTTAAATTGCATGCATCAGGGTGAGAAAATTGTGAAAATTCTCACTTACCAGAGGCCTCAGAACTTACCAGTCACAATATTTTGTACTGTCTCTACCTCCAGAAAAAATGTGCTTTAAAAATATTATTTCTTAGAATAGATTACTGTGTGTGTGTGTAATTTCTAATTTTATAAATCAGAATTCTTGTGTATTAGTTAGAAGTCAAGATGTAAAATGTCATCTCTCTGAATCACCTAAGATTAAGAAAAACAGTGAGTTAGTAAAAATGATAAGCATATGTTGGAAAAAGTTCTAAGTCCAAAAAATAATTTCTGATAATAAGTAAGGATTAACCAAATGTACAGAGAAGAAAAGACAGGTGGCTTGACATATCACAGGAAAGAAATCCTACCTTAGGCAGATGCTGAAATTTGGAATTGAGTGTCATAGCTTCTGGTATTTATATCACAGTCACACAGACTTGAGTACATAAAACCATCAGATAAACCTTTCCAAGACCACACAATCAAGAACAATAATGAATTTCTATAGTCACCTGTAGTCATCTAAAGAAAGATATTGAAATCTAGAAACTCTTTTACCTATAAGAGCAGCCATTCATTTTTGAGTATCTGGAGGCAGTCTGACTTCTCTGTCTCCACCCATTTCCATCTCCCTTCTCTTCTTAAAGTCGAAAAGGTGAGAGGGAACAGATGGAGATAATGGAAAAAAAAAATGTCAGCATTTGTTTTCACTTCTTTTCAATTGCCTCATGATAAACATATATTTTAATGAGAAGAGTTAATACATTTTAGTTATGACTATAGACTTGGAACTTAGTCCATAAATTCAAATACTTTTAAGGAAACTTACTGGTAAACTAAATTAATGAAACAGATAAGACAGAGGACTAATGGCAAGTGGAACTTGGAATTTATGACTGGGTATATACTTAATTCCATTTATTCTGCTTAGAATTCATTACACTTCCTGAGTGTGAAGAGTCATGTTAATCAAAATTTCTGAAATATTCTAATTTAGTATCCTTTCAAATGCCTATCTCTATTTTATTCTCTACTTCTAGAATACTGATTGGAAATATGTGAGACGTCTTCATTTTATCTTATGAGTTTTATTTTTAAATCTTTTTCCTTTAGCTTTTATGTTTTTATCTCTTTCCTTCTGAGTGATGCTTTTTGGTTCATTTCTTCAATGCTTCCTTTCATTTCCTTAATTCTCTCTTTAGCTCTGTCTTATCTGCAATTTAATTATGCATTTGATTTTCACATTTTAAGAATTATGTTTTCTTGTCAGAGGTTCTAAGTTTGTTCTTTTGATACTTTTCTGGTACTTTGTAATAACTAGAGTTCTTTTCTGGCTTGCCATTTCTCTTGAACCTCATCTTACTTACTATTATTATTATTACTATTTTAATTAATTTCCACCACTATGATTTCTCTCACTCAGTCTAACTCAACTTTGCATGTTTCCTTATTGTTTTCACAATTAACATTTTAGGGTGCTTGCATATTTAATTCCCTCTGCCTGGAACATTCTTCCTCCAGATATACATTTGACTTGCTCCCTTATTCCTATCATGTTCAAGTATCCCTTTCTCAGTGAAGCCTTCCCTTATCTTCAATGTGAAATTGAAATCACACCTTTACTTGTACTCTTTATCTGTATTCCTTACTTTCTTGTAATTCACAGCATATTTCACCTTGAAACAGCTTAATTTGCTTTATGTGTCTCTCACAATTAGAACATAAATTCCATAAAGACAATGATAGGGCTAGTGGTAGTGATGTTGGTTCATTTTTGTATTCCTGGTAACTAGAAAAACACCTGACATAGTTGGTCTTCCATAAATGTTAGTTAAGTGAAATAAATATTTGTTGTTGAATGAATATCCTTCCCTTTTATTTCTTGTTTAATCCTTTAAACATAATTTATAATCTGGTCTGGTAATTATATGAAATTTTTGAAAGTGTAACACTGCTATTTGTGTTTTAGGCAAATTATATTTGGTAGATTGTAAATATGTAATGTGGGAGTTTTGGCAGTCTCGTTGTGATTGATTTTTCAATTATAATTAAATTTGAAAAGCTATATTTACTGGGGCTGAGGTATTTTCTCTACCTGAATCTTTCAAGACCTTAGTTGAAGATCTCTTCAAGAGGGATTTTTCTATTGATCTAAAAGTGTCATCCACCTATGATCACTTGTTATCTAATTTCTTAGCAAAGAAATTAGAAAATTTTAGGAAATTTTACTGGAATTTAAATTCCAAGCCCAGACTCAGGGGAGTTATATGGCTGTGGTTTGAGATTCTCAGGTCATTTGTTTTTTTCCCCCGAGTTTTTTGACAGAAACAGAGAAGTATCCTGTCTCTGTCACTGTAACCCTTGTCAATGGAAAGACTGATCCTACTCCATTCTTTGACCTATGGTCAAAGGTCATCTTTTGGTAGGAGCCATTTTTCATGTGTCCTGCATGTTCTTGGCTTTATCCTTTATCTATACGTGGATAAGATTTTGTAGATACTTTATTCAACGTTTAATTGATTTTTGTGGAGAAATTTTAGTCAGGTAGTCAACCATACTGTCAGAAATAGCTGTCTGAAAATTCCACATGTATTAGGTTCCTGGGGCTGCCACAATAAAGTACCACAGACTGAATGGCTTAAGAATTAGAAATGTATCTTCTCATTGCTCTGAAGGATAAAAGTCTGAAATCAATATGTTGGTAGGGCCATGATCCCTCCAAATTCTCTAATGGGATGATCCTTCCTTACCTTTTTCAGCTTCTGGTAACTCCATGAGTTCTTTGGCTTCTGGCTGTTTAACGCCAATCTCTGTCTCCATTGTCACATGGTCTTCTTCTCCCTTCTCCATCCTTCACATGACATTCTTTTTATAAGGACAGCTTATAAAAAGGACAGTGGACAGTGGGTCCACTCCACTCCAGTATAACATTATCTTAACTAATTAACATCTGCAACAACCCTAATTCCAAGTAAGATCACATTCTGAGGTAATGAGGATTAGGATTTCAGCAAATCTTTTTGGGGGACACATTGAAACCCATAACACTATCTAAAGAAAGCAGCTGATATTCAGTTCCCACCTATCATTTTCACATTAATATATGTGCCCAGTGTTTTCATACTTTCTGTTTTACATTTGAAATATTCTAATTTTAAATGTTGACTACCAAAACTTAAAAAAAAAATATTGCCACAGCCAGTAGTTTCTTGGCCAGTCAAAACACAACTGCTGGCCGAATTTGGTTTGTTGGCTACTGACTTTCAACCTCTGCAGTAATTTGAAGAAAGCATAACCGATCACTTATCCAGTGGTTACTATGAATTAAGCTAGAATATTTTTAATATATGAAAGGACCTCAAGTAATCCAGAAGATACCAGATAGACAACATATGTGTCACAAGGTCTGAAATTAAAATATATGTTCCTTTGCTCATAAAGTAGTTCCTCGAGCCATGATTTGGAATTTATTCATAATTATTTTATACATATATCTAAGAAATTGGCCAGGTTTTTCCTGCTCAGAGTAGACTTAAATTAGATTCAGTTTCTGAGAAATTTGAAGGTTGTTGCTAGAGGAAAGTGTGAAGATAAAAATGAGAAGTGACAGCCCTGATAGGAAGAGACAGAAAAAAAGATTTTCCAGAGCAGATATAAGAATTCTAAAAAATCATAGCAGTCTGGCATCATCTGGTGCAGTTTAGAAAACTGGAAGGCATCTCTGGTATAAATTGCTGCAATAACTCATGTTCTAAACATCCACCTAAAACATTAAAAGAGGTTTTACTTGTAATTTATTTAAATTAGCAGGACAAAAAAAAAAAAAAGGAGTATGTTAATATACTTAAAAAGATTTCCAGCATTCAGGGGAAATATTCAGTCATTATGCACCATGATAGCTGAATCAGTTGCTAAAAATCCCAAAATTCTTCCATATTGGTTTTCATATAGCTGGGCTACCCTGTCCTCCCTCCCACAGGTGAAGCCAGACTGCACCACAGTTCAGCAACTAACTATAAGAATGATGGCAGAATTGTTAGCTCAAGTATCTACTGGTCTTGAACTTTGGGAACTATGCTGTTCCACTTCCCATGCTGTTGCTAAATATGTAGTATATTATTTCTGCTGATGCAAATATTTACCAAATATTTGGAATTACTGAAGTTTGGAATTGTACTTGTGATTAGAAATTGACAACTCTAGTGTTTTACCTACAAAAAGAATGAACTACCCAAAAGATAAAATACCTTAGTAGCCTTGGAAATTATATTTCAGTTGTAAATTAATAAATTAACTTTCTGATTTTATATATCCTCTGAGCTTAGTTAATTTGATCAAGTCTTGAGTATCTTTTAGTAACATGAGAATTAAAATGATTGGACAAATCAGTTTTCAGAAGTTGGGATAAATTCACCAAGTTAGTAAGATCCCGTGTGGGGACCTTGAAAGTTAGCCATCATGTCACCCTAGGAAACCTTCTGTGATATCGCACAGGTCGGTTCCTTTTGGAACTTCCTGTTGGAAACTTGACATGATGAGTTTGTATATTATAAAGAACTTCCTAAAGTAGTCTGTCTTTAAGCAGTATCTAAACTAAAATCAGTGATTAAAAATTTGTTGTCAATACTCATGAACAAATATTGACTTCTTAGAAATTCAGACAAAACCTCAAAATATACCAGAAATTATCTTCATATGATATTGATGATTTGGACAAGAGAGATTAATATATATACACATATAAATATTAATATATAATAAGTACATACATTTTATATTAATATAACATATAACTATATGTTCATAAATACATAATAGATTTATATAATCAATAAATCAGAAAAGTCTTTAATTTATGGTTCTTCAGCTAATAGACGAATATGTAAAGTTTCAACGGGTAGAAGTGAGCATTAGATTGAAATAATACCTGACTCTTATTTTTCTCTTTTCCGCTAATTCATTTGAACATCCGACAAGACACTTTATCCCTTTAGAGCTCTGTCCTTTCATCTGTAAAATAAAATCTTTCTATTTATAACTATAATCTATTTCATCTCTAACATTTTTAAATCCTGTGAGACAATATAGTCCATATTTCTCATTTAAAGGATGAACAAACTAAAACCAAGACATAAAATGACTTGCTTAGGATCACGCTGCTCATTGGTATCCAAACTGGGAAGAAAATCAGGTTTCTTGATTCTGTTAAATAACAAAATTCAGCCAAGTAAATTTGAAGATATAATTGGCTTTACTAAATGATGCATGAATCGGACAGTATCCCATCCAGCAAGTAGAGAGGCAGTCCAGAGTTGTAGGAAATGGAAGGGTAAGAAGGAAAGTGTGGGCAAGAAAGTTACTAGCAAAAGAAAAGGATTGTTTCAGTCAGGGCCCCTTTTCTAGGGAGGAAAAGCAAGTGGCCTTATCAGATTACCTCGTCTTTCTTTGGGGTTTGGAGAGGGCCAAAACTACTTGGCACTGATTAAAAAATTCCTGACTAACCAGTTAAGACTGCATTTCTGGGATAAGTTGAAACTGCATGAAACTGCAATTAGATTATGGATTAAGTACCAGTTTGGAAATTCTGTATAAATAACCATTTGGGGCCTCTTTATTTTGTTTTGTTTTGTTTTTTAACAATTCTTAGTGCAGTCCACTGTTCTAGTACAGCTGATATTACCACAAACTATATGTATAATTGTAATCCTTGGAACAATATTTTTCAACTATTAGCATAGAAACAAGAAAATAAATCTGGTGATTAGAGGAAGAATGTAATTTTCTTACTTGAATGTGTCCTTGCCTTAAGGAATATATTTCTAGAGTTAAGTCAAAGAACTAATTATGCATTATTGCACATTATGTAAGAGCATTCTACAAGTCACTTATAACTGACAATAAAACAACTTCCAAGCAAGACCATCTGAATTGCTTTTCTCTTTTAAAAGCACTGAAACATAATCACATTCCAATTCAAATGTTCTGTAAATCTCCATAGCCAATCACATTTTCCCCATTGTATTATCATACTCCTCCTAGGTTGTAGCTATGGAACATTTCTGTTTTCTTCTATTTTTTTTTTTTTTAAGATTTTATTTATTTATTTGTCAGAGAGAGAGAGAGCTCAAGCAGGCAGAGTGGCAGACAGAGGCAGATGGAGAAGGGCTCTCCACTGAGCAAGGAGCTCAATGTGGGACTAGATCCCAAGACCCTTTGATCATGACCTGAGTCAAAGGTAGCCTCTTAAAGGCAGCCGCTTAACTGACTGAGCCATGCAAGCATTCCTCTGTTTGTTTCTTTAATTCCTGAGAGGTCACTGAAATTTCAAATGCCATTATTTTTCAGGTAAGAGAATAAGAAAACTTTTAAAATGTCTTAAACAAAAAACAAGAACTTCAGTTTTTAATTAGAAGGGTGTGGCTTATTTAAAATAATTAACAATGCTAATAACAAAATAGTTTACATAAAGTATTCTGTTCTCAACAGAAAAATTAAAAATGCAAGGAAAAAAAACTTCAGCCTCTCTACTCATCTTTTGAGATATGATTTTTTAATTTCATAACTATCTGACCTGTCACTAATTGTTTCAATAAAGATATCTATCAGATTGCCTTGCCTTTATCTCTGATTTACTCAATAAATCTTTGTCTCCATCTCTGTTCTCCAGCATAATGAAGGCAAAGAAGGGAATTCAATGTTGGTGATTCCTTTACTCTAAACCTAAAGAATAAACATTGTAAACTTGTTCCTTCTTTAAGTGTAGCCATGACAAAAATATGACTAAATGATGGATATGTTTTACCATCTTAAAACTGAAGCTCATTGTATTTATTTCAAGAATGGTCCTTAGCAAAATTTGGATTCCATCAGTACTGGCTCCATTACATGTTATTTTTCCTTTAAAAGAATTCTTATAACAAGCTGATTTTTTTTCTTTTTTTACTTATCTATTATAGCAGAATATATGTAGTATATCTTGTGTAAACTAATACAGTCTCTTAATTTCAAATTAATCAATTTGGAATTAAACTCCACAATTGTGCTGCGGAATGTTCAAAGTGTTTGGGTTATTTGGGAGAGTTTGGTAAAGGGAGGAAGTAGTGGAAGAAAATGTGGTATATTCAAGGGTATTTCACATTTCAGGAGTACCCATTGTTTTTTCATAGTGTCCTGTTTCCTTGGATATTCATTCTGTGAATGTTTTTCTTTTTTATGCAGATGTGTAACTAGGGATACAAGAAACCATGGCAACACTGTCTTACTGAAGGAAAATAAGTTGAGAGTAGTAATCCCTTGTTCTCTAAGATAAACCAGTCTGTGACGGGGTGTAAGTTGGGCCTTTCTCTCAGTATCCCCATGATAGTGGGTTTTACTGAATATCTACTTCAGAAATATTCACAAAATTCAGAAAGTTTTCGAGTTGTTTACAGAAGCCCATCAAATCTCAAATCACTAAAATAAATTAGAATTCATATGATTTATACAATGGAGAAGGTACTAAACAATCAAAGATGATTATTATTTGTAAAATCTCACACAGAGTAAATACAATATCAACTTGTAAAAACAATTTTGCAAGAAAAATGTTACCAATTTCACAAAAGGGCAGAAATATCACCATTCTTTTCATGGGCTGTCACAATGTCCTCCTTTATGAAAATTGCTTTTTTATTAGAGGGCAGTTACTATGTGTTGGAATAAGAAAAAAATAGATGGTGAAAGAAATTAGAGGCAAAACATACCCACTTTCATATTTGTCCTCTTCTGATTCTTAATCATGAGCTGTGTGGAAAGGATTGGTCCTAGGCAACATTTCACACCGAAGCTTTTCTTCATCTCCTCTCTTACTTCTCCATCTCTGCCTTTTTTGTTTTTACACTCTCCTGCATCTGTGGCCAAATAACAGTAATTCTACTTTTAAAGTCAGGAGGGCAGGTTTCAACAATTGATTATTAGCTATATTAGCTTGTATGGTGATCCAGTGAAATGTTAGAATATGTGCCTATCACATTGAAGAAGTATGAAGATTAATGTACTAGCACTTGAGGCACTTTCTCCCTCCTGCCTTCACTCATAACACTCACTACTTGTACTATGGTGCTTACTTGATCCTACTAACCTGCAAGCCCTCCCAATTTTTAAACTTTGCCCCTGTTCTAATAACACCCTTATGAGAGTAGGAGAACAGCTTTAAACTCTGACTCAGTAAGCTGCAATCATTACAAAACCTGATCATCTGTTACTGTCTTGTTTTTTTAATCTCCTTTAGATAAATTATTACAGATGTCCCAGGGTTCTCGTCTATTTTCCTGTTGTGTCTACTTGCTCAAAAGTAATTTCTTTCATACAATAATTTTAATGATCACCCCTCTTTATCTATAGGCAACGTTTCTCAGTAATTTCCAAATTATCATCATGCCAGTGTCACTTGCAAAGTTTATGTTTTTTGTTTTGTTTTTAATGTCTAATGTGCAGATACTCCCATGTTCTACTGAATAAATAACCAGTGTGAGACTACTCTATAGTTTATATATCTAACAGGCTCTCTAACAAATGTGTGAAGGATCTATAACATTCTATATTTTAGGGAACTGCCTTGAGTTCTCACATCATGGTTTAACACTGAGATGTGTGATCTTGAGCACATGAATGAACCTCTCTGAGATTCAGTTATTATTGTTACATTATGTCCTAAAAGGGGAGTAATAAGAACACTTACATCATAGCATTGAGAGAATTAATGAAAACAAAACAAGTAAGATGCTTTGCAAAGTGCTTTATATGCAATACATAAAAAATTAAATAATCCATATTGAGTACTTATGCACTTTGATGATATTCCAGCCTTGTGTATGCATTATGTTTAATCTTCATGAAATTCCTACGAGGTTATATCTTTGGTCTCCTATGATGATGGACCTCTCTTTCCTTGCCTACTTCCAGTGGCTTGACAGAGAGTTGAGTCAGCTGGACTGAATCATGTCATGGAGGAAAAACAAGATCTCAGCCTGAGACAATAGCAATAATGTTCCAACTCCTTTGGTGAGCTCTGAGGCATCTCAAGAAATCATAGGCTAGGAAGGCCCTTTGTTGCAAACACCAGCTATACTTTACCCATTTTTAGTCTAGCCAGTCTACAAATATTCGACATGCGTGATGGGATTCCTTTCACTAGAGGGCTCTCAGGCTGCTCAGCTCTCTGGTCCTGCAGACCTCCACCTAACACCATTGAAGATTAGAGGGATTCCTGTCTTTCTCCTCTGCTCCTAAGGTGTTCTGAAGAAATTTCATCAAGCAGGAGGATGGGTCACTGTGCACCAGTGCAACAGAAGCAGGTGCTGGAGTTATAATGATTTTACAGAGAGAGAGATTGAGGCACAGGTCAAATAACTTCCCATATATCAGACAGCCAGTAAATGATGCCACAGGCAGATGGCTCTGTGTGGTTCCTGTTGATTACGATGATTCTTCTTGCCATTATTCAGGCATTGTGGGAAGGTTAAGGTAAAAGGTAAAAGATTTTGGACATTTAGGGCCTTAAAGCGCTCTTTAAGTGATGTACAGTTTTCAAAAAAGACTCTTTCATCTGAGTGTTAACATAAAGTAGTACATTTTTGGAGTATGTTTATTTTATAAATTTAATACCAACCTGCATTTTAAAGGTATTTAGAGATATTTTTTTTAAGATTGATTGCTCCAATGAGAAGAAAATATAAAATATATATCTATAATATATATATTTTATAGATATAAAATATCTATAAAATAACAGAGGTGATTTAAAACAATTTTCTCCCAAAGAAAATGTTAATCTACCAATTGACAGAGTGGAGGCTGGGATGGAAGAGGAAGGAAATGAAGTAAGGCAAGGTTACTGGTGTTTGTATTTCTAGGTCTAAATCTCTATAAGTGCAACCTACTCCCAGTGGAGAGGTAACATTGAAGACCAGGGGTCCATCTTGATTTTTTTCTAGACCAGCAGGTTTAGAGATTCCAATAAATCGGTCTTTTAAGACAGTGTCTGATTAAAGCTGGATGCATAACTGAAGCAGGTAGAGAGTGCGAAACATTCATGGAGAAACAAAAATCACACCTGTATCTCCTTTTCTGACTCAATTTCCTGAGACAGCCAACTCAGTGTTAAAAGAATGTTCTAGAGTAAACTATAGTCTTGGCTCAAGCATTGCTAACTATTAGTACTTGGGCAGGTCATTCCAACTACTTCAAATCTTTTTTCACATTAATTGGAATATATGAATTTTATAGTTTTGTACTGTGAACCTCATAAAGTTAGTGAGACCTGAAAGATATTCTACATAGGCCAATTAATGCATTGTGTCTGTTCTCTTTACCATAATTGACACAGGACATAGAGTAACTTGAGGGTAGGTCCTTGAATTTTACTCATTTGTTAAATCATTCTAAAAAGAAAAGTCTTTGCAGAGGAACATGAGTATAAATTTATTAGCTAACTCACTGAAGGCATGATTGAACATTATGAAAAAAATGTAAAAAATATAATAATTTCTGTAAGTTTCTCCTGAAAGAATATGGCAGTATGGGAGAGAAGAAACCTAGTTTTCCCTTTACATTACAGACATTAACAAATTCAGAAGAACAGTTTTTTGGAAATGTCTTCTGGAGATCTTGAAACTCTGTTGATTGAACAAAATAGCTTATATCATAGCAGTAGGAATAAATATTAGTATCCAGCCATGCCAAAGGAAGTTCTTACATCAGTTCTGTCCTTTCTAACTGCATACACACATGCTTTGGGGTTCTCAATGGAAGCAAATATCACAACTAAAAAAAATGGAATTAACGATGTCAAATCTCTTTTCCATCTTAAGTAACACTGAGCTGTTACATTTTTTAATTCTCACTGAATAATTTATTTTTGCATATGTATTTTTAAAACTTTGATTTGGTATCACTTATACTCATTAGTTTTCAAAATTAAGTAACATTTAAAATTTATTTTTATAGTTTAAAACAATATATGTTTCTTTTCCATCTATAGGAGTGACATAAATTTTCTTTGTAAATAAAGATATTGAGAACATAAAAATGGAGGTAGTGCATGGAAGTGGTTAAACTCATCACTCTAGTATGAACATGTATAGGAAAGACAGGACATGCCAATCTCAAAAGCCCTCTGCAATTTAATAGCCCAAGGATTTTATTTTATTTTTTTAAGATTTTATTTATTTATTGGACAGAGAGAGATCACAAGCAGGCAGAGGGAGAGGGGGAAGCAGGCTCCCTGCTGAGCAGAGAGCCTGATGCAGGGCTCTATCCCAAGACCCTGAGATCATGACCTGAGCTGAAGGCAGAGGCTTTAACCCACTGAGCCACCCAGGTGCCCCAGCCCAAGGATTTTAGAATGGTAACATTATATAAGTGGGGAACAATGAAGCATTAACACTGCACCTAGATACCTGATAGTAATGGACAAGACCTTTTCTAGCCATTTTCTCTTGTGACAAGAATAATGATGAATTAGGTCTGTGGTTCTTAAAGTGTGACTTTAGAACCAATAGCATCAACATCAAGTGAGTAGATGGTTATTAAAGGTGCAGATTCTTGGGCCCTACACAGACCCTTTCGGTGATTTTCTTGCCTGCCAAAATTTGAGAACCATTAAATTAGAAAAGCACATATGTAACACAAATAATCATAAATCCTACTGGAAAATTAGTCCTATACTATTAACTCTAGCGAAAGTAATCTTGAGCATGATCTTAGCCTAATGAATGAGAGTGAATGCTTAGAAAAAGAAAATGAGAAAATTATGTTCTCTAAGGAGTTCATATAGCTGGAAGGGAAATCTTGTCAGTAAAGACTTAATTGTACCAATCACATTCAAATGCTTTGTTACCTGTTTTGTTGGAGGGAGATAGCTACATGCAAAAGAGCATAAAGAATATGAAAGTTACTTCTTTTACTGCAAAGAAAACCTGAAGTCTATCTCTAAAGGCTACAGACCAAATAGTAGTACCTGTAGTAACACTTGGCCTTCTGGTCCTCTTCTCTAGTAGCCTTCTTACACACCCTTGCTGATCATGGGCAGCTGGCTAACTCATGGCCACTGCTAATTGGCCAGGAGTAAGCACCTAAACTGAGATGACTCAATTAAAGCCTTTGCAGAGACTTTGAAATTGGCACTGAGACCCTTGGTATGTGTTTATAGAAGAATTACGAGGTTATGAAAGTTGAGGTTGAGGTGGCCATTTGAACTCAAAAGTAGAAAAAGACTTTTAGAGAGAGAGAAAAATAAATGAAGTAAATACAGCTATACCTGAGTATCTGGCTGTGGAGTGGTGTGGGATGTGAATGAGGGAAAGGAGGAGAGAATGAGAGAGTGCTATGTCACTAATAACTTCTAATTCCTATTACATTTCTTCTTCTTAGTTTTCCTGTGACAACTCAATATCCATTCAATATATTGTTTTGTTTTATTTGGATAGGTGGATCAAAAATATTTTCTTTTACTTGAAACATGATTCTTAAGATTCCTATTTATCAATGAATATCAACATTCATTAAAATATGAATATAATTTTCTTATTAGCTACTGGCTGAACAAGGCTAGGATTTGGTATTTGAATACCCAATCTCTTCCCACAGAAATACACCCCAGATATTACCAGGATGGCCACTAATAGAAATAGATATCTTGGTCCCTAGAAGAAGAGAACTTTTACAACGTGAAGAATAGGAAACATTGTACTGTGTGACAGTTAAATTGATTTTCCTTTATTAACTGAAGGGAAAGGAACATAAGAATTTAAATTTATAGACCAACCAACAGAAACTGAGATGTAGATTAATCAAAGTAAAAAAAGCCAAAGCAGTCATTCAAAGGATGCAAGCAGCCTTATGGCAAGGCTGATAAAAGTTGGATGGGCAGACACTAGAGCAAGTAGCAATGAAACAGAGAACCAGAGTCCTGCTGAGGATTTCCACACACAAGTACAAAAGAGAAGACTAGGGATCAATGCATCTGGAGTATAAAGCAAGCACTGGGCCAAACACCATTAAAACCCAAAACAGGTTCTAGGATAAGCGTGATTCCAGTAAAAAGGCAGCAGAATGTGACATCTGGCTCTAGCTGAGGCCTGTTTTACCTTAAGCAAATGATTATACATCTGGCACTAAAGTCCCCATGATAGTTATAGGAGTGAAAAATTGAGAAAGGTACTTGGAAATAGAAGGAGAAGCTGAATATTTTTTTTTTTTTTTAGCTCCTATTAGGTGATTATACACGTCTTCCCTTCTTATGATCTCTAGAAGAACATGGAAACATAATAGTTTGAACATTAAGGACCCATCTGAGTATTATGAAGGAAGAATCCGTCCATTTAGTGGGTGAATACTTCCCAATAAAGTATAATAACTGCAATAAATTTAAGGTGCTTTAAAGATTTTTGTAATCATTTAAATTTAGGAGTTAAACTCTGTAGAGCTTATTTGCCCTCCCCCCCTCCCCCTGTCCTCTTCATTTTATGCATTCAGGAGAATGAATAAAAGTATCATTCTCATGTTTAGATGGAAATACTGATTAATAGACGTAATGTATTCATTAAGTGTGTCCTTATTTTATCGCAGCCATAGAATGCTTAGGATTACCATTATAAATTAACAAAATTAGAAGTAATTAATGTTTCTGGTTTCAGGTGACTATAGAAAAGAAGAAAACTTATGTTCAAGCCTGAAAGATCCCCTGTTGTATCACTTCTACTACAAAACTAAGAGATTACTTGGATCTAGAAGGATCGAAAGGAAACAGATATTCTTTAATAATTTCAGTTCAAATAATGTGTGCTATTGGAAAGATGAAAGTAAACTGAGTGCGAGGGTGTCACAGAAAGCCCAGATACACTTTAAAAGCTCTTTTTGTCCTCAGGTGTTCCACCTCTCAAGCAATATCTAAGAATCCCTTCCAACACTATTCCAGGGTAATCATGACTCTGGGATCACACTCTGTGTTCTGAGATGTAGTTGAACCCCACTTTCTAGATTTCTATCTGTGATCTGTAGGAACAGCTAATAGGAAGACTCAAGTATGTGCCTGTGATCTGCCCAGAAGTTTTCTTGGATTCTAAGTGCCCTGCAAGATAGGGTCGTCCCCAGAGCACAGGGATGATTCTCTCTCAGTTCTTAGGCAGAACTGTCAGCTCCTCTCCAGATCCTCTCTTCTCCCTCATAGTTCTTGGTGATCATTTTAAACTCAGTTCACTTAGAGGGGAAAAAAAAGTGGGCTTGAGCATCATAGCTGGCCAGCTACTGAATCATCCTACTGAAAATCAGCTTCCTCATTGGTGGAAAAGATGGAACCCGAAGAAGACAGCATAAAGTACAGTGTGGGCCCAAAGAAAATTATAATCTTATTGATAAGCCAACTGGAAATTTTGGTTTTGCTGACAATGTGGCAATTTCTATTCAGAGATTTTAACATCATAACAATTACCGCTTTACTATTTCTCTTTCCAAATAGGCAATTTCATGCATAGTATGATAAGGTGTACTCTGATATCTTCTATTTTTTATAGTTTTTGCTTGAACTAAAAGCTATAACATTTTATTACCTTGATATATTAACTCTTAACTGGGGAAATTACAACCAGGCAGAGTCATATACAATATCCTATGGATTTTTCATTCTCATCTTGTTGGAATCAGTAGAATGCGTAGTTTAGGGAGATCTATTTTAACAATTACTCTAAGACGAACAATGTGCTTTTGAAAGGCAAAGAAATGGAAATCAGACTGGTAAAAAGAGGAAACACTTGTATCAGTCTGAAGTAAACTAGAAACACTCCTGCTATGCAGTTTAATAGTGATGATGCAAGTTTTAGTGCGGATGACAAACTCAGGGTTCCGAGTGGTCATGTTAGAATCTAGCTGATAGTAGGCATGTCTATATACTGTTGTACCAGAGCTTTAATTTAGTTATCTGTTTACTTACTTATATTTCTGATTTTATTTTAAGTATTTTTACATAACTTTTCAGAGAACTTTTAGACTTACAAGGGAGTTGCAAAAGTAGTACAGAGAGAATTCTCATATATCCTTCACCCAGTTTCTCCCTTTTAATATCTAAAACAACTCAAAGCATGTGTGTTGAAACTAAGAAATTGATCTTGGCTCAATTTTATAAACTTAAGTCCAAAATTTATTCATAACTCACCAATTTTTGTTTTTCCAAGAACATCCTCCCTGCCTCCGCCTCACAATCCAGGATTCAGTTTGGAGTCCCACATTCTGTTTAATTCTCCTGTCTCTTCAATCTGCAGCAGTTACTGGTCTCTTCTCACATTTTATGATCTTGATGCTTTTCAAGAGTATTGGTTAATTATTTTGTAGAATGTCCTTCAATTTGAGTTTTTCTGATATTTTCTCATGCTTAAATTTAGATTCTTAATGAAGCTTAGGTTATGTGTAAGGATACTAAAGAGTGATGTGCCGTCAGGACAGTTGTATTAAATGTTATGTGATGTTCATATGTAATACCAATGATGTTAATCTTGATCATTGGTTTACCTCCTGTGAAGTTATATTCATTCCTTTGTAATTACTAACGTTTTGTGGTGAGATACTTAGAGACTATCCAAATATCCTGTCCTGCTTAAACTTTCACTCATTAGTTTTAGTATCCTTTGGAGGAACTGCAATTCACTGTGGTTTTATATGTTTACTTACTATATTTCTAGTTTATTAGAAATTTTCTGCAGTTTTCACTGTGGTGTTCTAATGGTGATTTTCTATTTTGCTTACTTCTTTTACATGTATTAATTGGAATTCTTCAATAAAGAATAGCTGTTACTTTTCCTTCATACCTTCTTTCTTTCATTCCTTTATTCCTTTCTCTCTTCATTCATTAATTTTATCAATTTATTATGAATATTAATTTTATTATTTGAGTTATAATCAATACTATCATTTGCTTTGTTGATGTAGTTATTCTAGTTATTTCAGGTTGGTCCCTGTGCTATTTTGATGTCTTCATCATTTTGTTAGTTCATTTTTTTCTATATTCCTCCTTTGTGGCAGGGCAAGATCCTTTGGGCTTTTCTTGTAGTTTTTCCTGCCTCATACCTGGAATCAACCATTTCTTCACGGAACCCTGGTTCCTTTTAAAATGATATTTAGAAAACAATATCCAGGTACTAGATGTATTTGTTACATTTATTACTGAGTCAAGATCACTTCATGATAGAATTTTAATGAAAATTATGCTGGTTGAAAATCATTCCTAGCAAATGATCAAGGCTGCCTTGCCTTAAGCCCCTGAAAACTGACAGTGTAATTGCTCATTTGTTTACTTATGCATTACCCCATAAAGCACCACATAACACACAAGCACATCCTTCCGTCCCTCCCTCCCCTTCCTCTCTTCCTTCTTTCCTTCCTTCCATCTTTTTCTGGCTTAGATGAAACATACTGGCTTTTTTTCTGGTGCTCATAATTTAATAATGGCTGAAAAACTGCTATTTTCCAATATCAGCAAAACACTATTTCTGAAGCCAATCTATTAAAAAATAAAAGCAGGAATGACCTCTTTCATACTCTAATGTGTTCCCGTGCTGGCTGTTGTATTCATGCAACACTGGACCCTTATTCTTCTCTTGTCACTGTTGGGTGTAGAATAGTTTTGCCCGATTCTGGTCCTTTGTGGTTTAGTCATGCATTCCTAAGTACTGGCTCTTCATTCTTGTTTTCTATCAAATTAGATTCTTGACTTTGTATCTAAGATGGTTTAGTTACCTATTCAGAAACCAGTGCTTTTCATATCACCTAGTTCATGTATTGGACAAGACATTATTGAAGAAAAATGATTGAGATACAACTTTTATAGCAACAGATCCTACTCGCCATGAAGTGTGGATCATGTTAAAGCACTGTCAGCAAAATTAGGTAATCAAGCCAGCAAAAAAACAAAAAAGCTTTAAAGTGGACCCAGAGCTAACATTATGCAAACAAACAAAAACAAAACTCAAAGGAAAACAAAACACCAGAACAAAACTCTTTCATGATAATAGACCTAGAATTTATTTTTTATTTTTTTTAAAGATTTTGTTTATTTATTTGAGAGAGAGAGAGAGAGAGAAAGTGAGAGAGAGCATGAGAGAAGAGAAGGTCAGAGAGAGAAGCAGACTTCCCGACGAAGGACTTGACCCGGAACTCCAGGATCATGACCCAAGCCAAAGGCAGTTGCCCAACCAACTGAGCTGCCCAGGCACCCAATAGACTTAGAATTTATATACCATATTACTTGTGTAACCAGCACCAACTGAGCGTCTGCTCTGCTAAATAATACACTTTGTAATGGGGGTACAAACTTGAATATGATATAACTCCAGCCCTCAAATACTACATTTAAGTGAGAAGAAATATAATGTAAGCCCAATTTTGATATAGTATTAATATAATAATAATGTTATAAGAAATTTGGGGACCACAGAGACAGATCATTTTATGTATAACTAATTAGTGTATTAATCACCATGAGCTGCCATAGCAAAATACTATAGGCTGACTGGCTTAAGCAGCATAAATTAATTTCCCTCAAATTTGGAGACTGGAAGTCCCAGATAAAGGTCCAGCAGGGTTTCATTTCTGGTAAAAGCTCTCTTCCTAAATTATAGATAGCTACCTTCTCACTGTGTTCACATGACTTAAGAAAGCTCTCTCACATCTGATCTTACAAAAACACTAATTCTGAAAAAAAACAAACAGAAAACAAAAACACTACTTCTGGGGCTCCTGGGTCCATCAGTTGTTTAAGCCTCCTACTCTTGATTTTGGCTTAGGTCATGATCTCAGGGTTTTGAGATCCAGCCCTGTGTCTGATAAAGCTCCATGCTTAGCAGTGAGTCTTGTTGAGATTCTCTCTATCCCTCTTCCTCTGCCCCTCTCCCTGCTCCTGCTTGCACGATCTCTCTCTCTTTCTCTCTCTCTCAAAAATAAATAAATAGGCAACCCCTTTGGATCCCTGACCCCTTAGGAGCTTTGTACTTTTGTCATTTTGTGATAGTCATTTTGTCATTTGTGATAGTCATTTTGCTATCACTCAATAAACCTTGCTTTGCTGCCCACCTACATAAAAAATAAATAAATGTCTTAAAAAATAAGACAAAACAGTAATTCTATCAGATTAGTTCCACACCCTTATACCATCGTTTCACCTTAATTAAATTCTTTCTTGTGGTTCTTATATCCAAATAAAGTCACATTGGGGTTAAGGCTTCAGCCTATGAATTTTAAGGGAACACATTCAGTCCATAACATTCAGAGTTCTTAAAAATTTCATTTTATTTAAGGAAATAAAAGGGGATTATGTGATTGTACATAAAAGTGATAAAGAAGAAAAATTAAGAGTTTTGTTTCCAAAACTATGACTCATGCCAATTAAATATTTAATTCATGAACATAGTCACTTTTTTTTATTAACATATAATGTATTATTTGCCTCAGGGTACATGTCTGTGAATCATCAGGCTTACACATTTCACAGCACTTACCATAGCACATACCCTCCGAACATAGTCACTTTTTGTTCTGTTTTGTTCCACCAATATGCTGGAGGTACCCAGGACAATATTGCTCTACTTAAACATATTTTTTTAAAAGATTTTATTCATTTATTAGAGAAAGCACGCAAGAGGGGGGAAGGGCAGGTGGAGGGAGAAGCAGACTCCCTGCCGAGCAGGGAGCCCGATGCGGGACTTCAACCCAGGACCCTGCAATCATGACTTGAGCCGAAGGCAGTCACTTAACCAACTGAGCCACCCAGGCACCCCTCTACTTAATCTTTAGATGGAAAACTTGGAGATACTGTAATTTGTCCTAAATTATATTGTGCATTAATAGTAAAACCTATTATTTAAAATTTAACACAAGTCTACTGATTCCATCCTGTGATATTTCTGCATAATGAATAAAGCTAAAGTATAAAAAATCTTTAAAATAGAAAATAATACCAAATATATTTAAATTTTCCTTGGTGATTTAATGCCTTCTCTCAAAGAATAATTGCCATGTGCAGGGATTATCTGTCATGTTGGTAACATCATAAGGCAGATGACCATAATGCATTTTGGGAAATATACCAGTAAAAAGTAGGACTGAAGAAAACATAATCTTATAACCTATTTTAAATAATAATAAGAGCCAAAATATTTTCTTGTGCCTAGTGGTTCCATGCAAAAATTCCTTATGGCATTTTTCTGTAAATTTAAATATTTTTCCAAATCTTAAATACCACCCCTCCCCCTACAAAAACGTCAAGAAATTAGAAAAACTGTTACAGTATTGTAATTATCCTGTAAGAAGTCAAACCTAACAAGCAGCATAGAGTCGTTCAAGGTAATCCACTGCCATCACATAGAAAACAAGAATTGGATGCACTGTCACTCAGAATTGAATGTTAAGACTGGACATTTCTGGAAGGGGCTCTTGTCACAATCTAATCACTGTCTTGCTTATAGCCATCATGGCTGTTAAATACAGAACTTTTATTTCTCCTATGGATATTAATTCATCTTCATATGTACAACAATCCACAAAATAAAAGCTGTTGTCTCTGAACCCCCTTTTCCTCCCATTCCAAAGTTGGCCTTACTCTATAGAGCATTACAAAGTTTGATCATAATGTGTTTGCAGCAATTTTTTAAAGACTCTATGTATTTGAGAGAGAGGGAGAGAGCACAAGTGGATGGAGGGGCAGAAGGGGAGGGAGAGGGAGAGAATATCAAGCAGACTCTACACTATGCTGAGTCCTTGCAGCCCTGATGCAGGGCTCAATCTCAAGACTCTGACTGAGATCATGACCTGAGCTGAAACCAAGAGTCAGATGCTTAACAGCTTAACTGACTGCCTCACCCCGGCACCCCATTTTTGAATATCTTCTCTAGCTCCTCTAAGTCTCCACAGCTACTGTTATACCCTTGAAAATCTATTGTCCTCACCCAAAGCTACCACATGTGTTCACTTTCAGAGCCCCATATTGGAGGCTGGCAAAAATCACCCTTTGTGCCCATGGTGATTATTAGAGCACCACAGTATATTGGTGATACTTATGCTGGAATTTTTACTGGAAGTTTAGGCCAATCTTACAAGAGAACTATAACATAAAGAGGACAAAGATTAAAATTCAAGCTAATTTGTGTTTTCCCTTTTACTACGTAAAAGAAGACATGTTAAGGCTTGACTCTTATCAGAGTTGCTCTGCGAATTCTGTCCATAACTGTCCTGCCTTCTTTTTGCCATCAAGTGCGTTCATTTACTCCTGTCTAGTTTACATGTAAATCTCTAGTTGAAATTATTGCAGAAGGAAATGACATGCAAGTTTAAGGCTAAGTAGAAAAAGGAAATGTCTTTGTTGCTAGGTGGACTACGACAGAGAGACAAAAGTGAATTGTTATGGATCTTTCACAGAAGAGGTGATACATATGCTTATGAGAGTTTGTTGTAAAATTCTCTTCTCTGGTCCTAAGATGATGATGGCAGGAAGGCAGCTGACAGTTGGAGAAAGAAGTATCTAGTGAATATGATCAAGAGAAAGTAGGCTCTGCTCAGACCAGTACTGAGGCAAGGCCCCCAGAGGAATATCTGTTCAGTCCAGAGGAAGTATCTTTGCTGAAGATATTAAGTCCTGGTAGGATAAGCATAGAAGTGATTCCATAGAGGTTAAGATTAGCCTGACTTGGGATACATAAACACTTAGCGGACTTGGGAGACATAAAGCAAATGAGAAACGCTTTAGGTGCTAGTTGTTACTATGCAAAATCTATCCTCCTAGAATTATTCCTGGTATAGTTCACTCTTTGATTTATGTTTCCAGGCTTCTTTTATTTCTTTTCTCTTATTTGTGACCATGAATGGTGCCTCCGTGGTGCATTGGCTTTGACCAAGGTATTATTCAAATCCCACGCAACCCACTTTCTCACTACTCTAGTTAACAACCATGTGAAAATAAAAATTGGGTTTGTCAGTATGCCTGGATATATATATGTGTGTGTTTGTGTGTGTGTGTGTGTGTTTATATATATATATATAAACTCTGTTTCTGTAGCTATATTTATCTTTCTTTTTTTTGAAGATTTATTTATTAGAGAGAGAGAGCACACGTGTGCTGGGTGGGGGAAGACAGAGAGAGAATCTTAAGCAGACTGCATGTTGAGCATGGAGCCTGATCTCACAACCCTGAGATCACAACCTGAGCCGAAACCAAGAATCAGACGCTTAACTGACTGCACCACACAGGCATCCGTATATTAATCTTTCTAAAATTGATATGTATCTACATAATCCACAATATTATATATGATACTTTAAAAGTGCCCTACAATGACATTTTTTTTCTAGTAAGTTTTCTTTATGCTTACTTGGTTTTATATTTTTTTCAGTGAAAATATCTTTAGCCTATTCCTATGTGATTTGTTAGTCAATGAATTTCTTGTCACATTTATACAAAGGTCATTTATTTGGAATCAACTTTTTGTAAAATATTTTTCTAGTTGAGGATCTGTGTATTTTGATAGACTGAGACTTAGCATAAAACTATATTTTATGAAAGGAGTTTTTCTGCGAAAAGAGTTAAACAATGTTTGATCTTAGATTATCTTACTGTCTCCCCTATACTATGGAGCTTTTGCTCTGGCACGATAATTCACTAAATATTTCAACTTTATTTGAAGTGATTTGGGGACTTTAAGCCACAGGAAACAGTCACTTTGTCTCTAGGCATAATGTTCTTGAAATGTAGATGCTTATGGTTATTCTTAGTTACTGATTATTATATCATTTTGCTAATTAATACAGTGTCTCATTTTATTCTGTACTATCTTCATTATGGTCGTTGTCATTAAGTGATAATTATTAAGGGTTTCCATTTGGAAGTTTATAAGTATTTAGGCAAAATTGTTTGAATGCTGCCCTCATTCTCAAGAGGTTTATAGCATTAAAAACAGATGGTATTAATTTCTACATTTAACAGGAAACAAGATAATCACTCAAAGAACATGATTACAGTACTACAAATTAAATGGTATATACTAGGGTTCTCATTCAGGGGTCATATAAATTGGAAATAGGATATAAAGTAGGTGATAAGTGACAAGAGCAGAATTTCTCTAATCCCAGCAAGATGTGAGACAAATTTAATCTTTTCTAATTGACATCAGTTGCCCTGATATAAATGGTCATGCTGTGATCCACATGGGTTGGATAAGCGAGAAAGCCAAAGTGATCCCATCAACTGTGTCAGGACCCCTCCTGTGGAAGGAGAAATATAATCAGATAAGGTTTATCATAAAGACATTTTGAGAGAACTTTGAAAACAAGATATTTTGGGCATAGAGGACATAACTTGCATAAATAACAAAAGGAGGTACTGTGGATTTTTTTTTTTTTTTTTTAGTATTCTGTTCAGGATGGTTCTCAACTGACCTCATATTTTCAAACAGAAGAACACGTTTTGTGAGGACCTGATCACATTAATGGGGCCAAGAGGAGAGATTTGAATGAAATGAGGAATTTGATATTCCTTTTCCAGAAGACTGAACTTCATACTAAGAATATCTATCCCTTCATATTGTTGCTTGTGATATAAACTTGGGACCATTGAATTACCATCTTCTGTCTGACAGGTAGACCAAAAATCAGAGGAATTTCAGAGTGAGCCAGGATTATAGATGGTAGGGCATAATCATAGATTATATTTGATAATAATATAATTATATATAATAACTATATAAATATAGTTATTTAATATATTTTATAGAAATATATAAATTTATAAATAAATTATATAAATAAATATATTATATAAATATAATATATAAGAATAATGTATATAACTATATAAATGTAGATTAGATTATAGATTATAGAGAGCTGTGAAGATGAGAGATTAGTACTAATGCCAACTGCATGACCTCTTTACATTTCCAGATTTCATACTTCTGCTATCTGACCATTCCTTCCTTTTTGTTTCTGAAAAAGGGTAACTTAGTTTATTTCTTACACCAAAGAATCCTAACACAGAGGAAGTAAATGCCTAAGATAATTAAAGGGAGTAGGCCTTTATCTGCAGAGAAAGGGGCATATGGGCATAATATAGTCCAAGTTCCAGGTACCATATTTATTTCTCATTTACTTTCTAAATACCTCTTACTTAAAATGCCACTACAGTGTGGTTCTGTCTTTATAACTGTATTGAGTATATGCAAATATTAGACTGAGGAAATCAGAGCTCTCTCTATGTGTAGATAGATATGGCAAAGAAACATTTTACTTAGCATTTCATAGGCTATAGTGTGATACAATTAGACTTTGCGAACAACAGCAAACAAAAGATTTGGCAAGGGATGCACATGCTTATATGCTTGAGTATTAACATCAGAATCAATTCAGTCTCCCAACCTCTTCCTCATGTACTGCTCTATTAGTACTTTAACTGCATGGAGTTTTTGAGACTAAAATATTTTGATTGTTTTTCTATGGATCAGATTACCTGTTGCTGCACTTTTAGTGCTCTCTACTGCTTGCACTGACAGATGTGCAAAAAATCAAATATATGGTTTATAAGCAGTCAGCAATGAACAAACCCTCTAGTAGAATGAGAAGTAAAAATTTCACAGAAGTCTTAGGAAGAGGCTTGGTTATGGAATTTAACAGACTTAGAATCCATATTTACCAGCAATGTGACCCTGTGGGAGTTACTCGACCTTCTGATCTTCAGCTTTCTCATCTGTAACTGGGGATAATAATGTTCATATGGGAATGCTATTAGGATTAAAATGAAGTAACAGATGTAAAGTGTAGGACAAGGACTCTGTCACATCAGAGACACAAACACAATGAATACTATTATTGCTTGTTAGAGGGAAATCCCTTAACACCCTGATTCTGAACTTAGTCACGTTATTGATGACCCAAATCCATTTGTACTCCTTATGTACGCAGAAGCTTTCACACTTTATTTCCAGCAGCAGAGCTGCACTCAGGTAATAACTCAGCTAAAGAGATTTTTTTCCCTTGAATGAATTATGCTTCTGGTGTGCTAAATTTTCTCAAGGCAGTCAACCATAAAAATTATATTATGTATTTCTCTTGTGTAACTTGTATGAAAGTAGAGTTTGTCAAAACTGGCTGCTCAGCATTTAATGAGACCCTCCACTGCATTTGATCCAGAGTCAAGCTGTATATACAGAGGGTAATCAGGAAGGTTGGAGAGGGAAGCTAAAACTAACAAAATAAGGCAATGAATAATAAGAGGAGTTTTTAAAAAATCTAATAAGAAATTGGTAGAGATAGTCAACTAATTGTTACTTTTTTTAATACATGAAAGGTGAATTTGCTTTGTGTGTGCCAACACCTAGAATTAGGGAACTTCATTTCCATTGAAGTCCTCATTGGTAAAATATGAAGCAGATGTCTCCCTGACCTCTACCTAATTGAACAGGAATACCAGGGGGAGGAAAGTCATCAATCTCTGGATTGTCTAGGCGAAGGTCCTGAGGATTTGCAAAAAATGGTTCTGTTATATAGAGACTATATAAGATTATATAAAATTGAAACAAAGTATAGTAGTATCCCTGACTTTTGTAAATCTAGATTTAGATCATATGGGTTTTACATTGAAGATAAAGTGATACTATTTAATACTGTCAAAGAAATTTTGCTTTCTTTGACTTAAATCTATTGCAGTGTTAAATGGTATTATATCTTTATGGTTATTCAAAGGTAATTCAAGATTCTGAGCTCATTTTATATTCCAGCAGCCTTGAATTGAGGATGAAATTCTCATCTAGTGTTCCTCTAATTCTTGCTCTGAAACAGAATTGCAATGCACACCAGAGTGTTTCTGAGTCCTCCCTGCCTTTTGCAATCATTGTGACTTACAAACACCATTAGCACAGAACACCATTGCACTGCATCAGGATGACCATCTGCTTTGTCTACCCCCTCTATTAACAATGAGAAATGATGCTGCTTCTTGCTTGCTGTAGCCTGAATGCCCATGACCACCTTCAGTATTTCTCTTTAGTACATTAACTAACCATCCTTTACCTGGATTGTTGAAAAAGTCACAGAAAGGTTGCCTCACCCCTTATCTTGATCTCCTTCACACAAAAGTGATCTTTATAATCAGCAAAAGCATAGTATCTTTTTTTCTTTTTCTTTTTCTTTTTTTTTTTTGCACACATTTCTATAATGGTTACGTGTTTTGTAAGAAAATCAGAATCAAATCTGCACGGAACTCTTACATAAACTTTGTTAATAAGAATGACCATATTCTAGTTTTTTCATTTAACTATGTTTTAGTAATGTGAGGCCTGTATCCCTAGTATCTGTCACTGTTTTGGGCACATACTGGTTGGATGAATAACTAAATAGCAGGAAAATAAATCAGTGGCAATATAGAAGTTGTGGAACAGCTCAGGACAATAGCCCTGAAAGCAGTGGTCTTCAGCATGGTCAGAGAATTACTTGTGTTCATATTACTTGTTAAAATCAGGTTTCTAGGTCCTACCCCATAATCAAGCCTAGAATCCACATCTCTGTGACGTAACATAATATTGCCAAGTTAACGCACTTTCTAATGATGTTTATGTTTGCTCTAGATTGAGAACCGTAGCCTTAGCCATAGGATGAGTAATGAGTGTGAGGTGCAGATTGTGGAAATGGAATTCTATGATATTGAACTTCAGTAGCTGAGTACATTATAGGGCCATGCATGAACTATTTTGAAGGCTAGTAACAAACACAAAAATGTTCTATAAAACATTTGTAACAGTTATATATGATCTGTGAACTGAGTTGTATTGTAAACTTTATTTCTTACTATGGCTTGTAGTAAAAAAAATATTCGAAAGCCTTTGTGGTAGTGAAATATATAAAGTAAAACAATATAATTTTGAAATCTGTATGTGGATATTTGTGCATACTTTTAGAAAGGGTGAGCATAAATCCTAAAAAAAAAAAACCCCACAAAACGGGGGGCTGGGTGGCTCACTCGCTTATCTCCGACTCATGATTTCTGCTAAGGTTATGATCTCAGGGTGGTGATAGAGCACAGCCTTGGTGTTGGGCTGTTTGACTTCCAGTTCAGTGAGGAGTCTGCTTCTCTCCCTTTCCTTCTCCCCTTTGCCTCTCATCCTGCTTGCTCTCTCACTAAAATAAATAAATGTTTAAAAAAATAAAATAAAAAGGATAAGCATAGCAAAATTCAGGGCAGTACATAGTTACATCTCTTTTACACTAAGTCAAGACCTGGAGAAGGTATACATACTGTTGCAATACTGAATCACCTGAAGCTGTGGATCAAGGTCATATTCCACATAAATTAGAAACCTCATTGCATACTATCTCCCATCTGCTAAATCTTCAGGCTTCAACAAATAAATATACTGGTGGAAGACAGAGTAGTAGAATGAACAATTAATTCATCCTCGTTTTTCTGGGACTTTACCCATTTTAGCACTGAAAGTCTTGTGTCCTGACAACCCCCTCAGTTTTAGGCAAACTTGGGTGATGGTCACTGAATGTGCAGTAAATTTTCTAAGCTATTTATCTTTTAGTCAAACAAATTTTTACTTGAAATTCTAACATAAATCAGTCGCAGTCCAGCTGCTTTACTCTAAATGAGAGATGCTACGGTTTTCCCAATCACTTTGACCCCATCACCTCTAGCTCTTATCCAAGGGCTCCATGAGACACTGCAATTCCAACATAACCTGCCTGCCTTACTTACCTTAATGGTTAGGTTTCATTGAGTATGAACTTTTTTCTATCCTTAATTTCCTTACCTGTAATATGGAAATAATATTCTTCTTACAAGTTGGTCTTGATATTTAAATTTCTCCTACTTAAGGGTAATTTGATTTCCAGATTTCTTCTACAACAGTATTCATCATAATGAAATTGCTTTAGTGCTTTTCTATGGAAAGAGATTATTACAAAGGGCAATCACACCTGCTGAGTCACCTGCCTTGCATGGGTAGATTTATATAATAGTATTTAAAGACTGAAATTTAAGTAACAAATGTAATGGAAATACAAATGTCAAACAGTTGTGGTAGATGCCTGTATTTTAATGTGTGGATGTTGAGCAGACACCAATAGAAAGATCTGAGCTCTTTGTGTTACATGGCTATGGAAATTAAAAGTGACCAGACAGACAAACTTGGGCCAAATCATAAACCAATAAAAAGTTTCATTTCACCCATAAGTTTGAAGATGTGTGGTTTTGGTGTTAAGAAGTATATTTGTTACTCATCAAAGTTAGGTTCTGATGGGGAAAATTGTCATTACCTTTTCTGCTGTTTTCAAAAATGCAGATATTCTCAATTGGCATCACAAACTTATACACTGATACATCATTAGAACTAAGAATTTAGCAATATGTTCACCTGCCCAAGAAAAATTCCAAAGTGATTCTTAGTGATCACAAGTTTAATTTTTTTTAATTTAATTGAAAGTCATAATTCCAGAGTATACACTCTTTCCATAGGTAAATACTATTTCGTTAGCCTCAATATTATTTGTTCATGTCAAACTTAAATTCTCTCAAAATTCTTTTTATACACATTAAAATTTATTTTAAACTAATGGAAATTAAAATAAACTCAGCAATCTGTAATCCAGATCTGTGGTTCATCTTGACTCTTCAAGGTGGAATCTAAGAATGGTGAGGAAAATACTCGCCATGGAACTAGCAACCATTTTAATCACCCTCCTCTCAGAAACATCTGGCTGAAGCCCAGATACTTTAGGCCTATGTTTAAAATGGGAATTGATTCCTGGAAAGAAACCAACTCCATCCACAATAAAATCCAGTGCTTTGTGGATGAATTCAATTAGTGTCCCCAGTTGAATACAAGGAGAAAAGATAAACCTGTGGTTATGGATATGGCTCCACAATCACATAGAATTTTGCCCATTACAATCAAATGGTTTGATAGCCTTCCCAATTAAATAAATTGTCAGCTGCAGGAACATGTTAAGGCTTGTTTAAAACAGTTTGTAGGGATATAGTTTGGGGTCAAATTAATTTTACTTATGATTCTTCCAGTTGTGTGGCCCTCCTTGTAATTCATGGATGCCTACATATCATTCTTCAGCTTATTCTCAATATTGTATCTGAAAATGACTTTCTGCAGCTCTCCAGTATTCCACCAGGATTCTGGACAAAGAACAGTTAATCTGTGTCAATTTGCAGACAGTCACTGGGTTACTTTTCTCCCTGCGTTCTCTCTGCTAATAGTTGCTTGGACAGTGAGTCCTGCAGTAATGAGATTTTCCTAGACAACCTGACTTGCTGGCAAGTCTCAAGGGCAGGGGCGGAGAGATTATAATATTTTGGGTCTTAAATATAGGTCACCCTGATGGATTTTAAAAAGTGATCTCACAAAAGGAAAACATAATTTAAAATTATCTGCCCTTCGCTTTGAATATGCCAATGTCTTCTTCTTTAAAAAATTACATCTGGGCTTAGAAATGAGAGCAGCATGTCATTTTCTTGAAAAAGAAAAAAGATCTGTACTGAGTGAGTAAATTATTATGGTGGTAGGGGTATACTAAAAGGAATATAATAGTGTTAGTGAAGAAAACAAACATGTAGGCAGAGCGATGAATGAGTGGTTTATATGTTGAATCACATTTGGCTTTTGACACTGACCAAAATTCATTCTTCAAAGAGTTCAAGTTTTATTCATCAGTTTACCTCTTCCTTTTCTTCTTATAGGCCTTCCCCATCCCTTCTGTGCAACCTCCCCCACCACACACACACTTATACACAAGGCAGCTAGCTATAGGATGACTTGAGATCATATAAAACCAAATAGAACAAAAGACTCAAAAATAATTAAAAAGCTCTCTTTATTTTATTAGAAAAAAATTTTACATATAATTTCACATCTTCTCTTTTAATTATTTCACGCTGTATTTAAGAGAACACTATATTCTCGTGAAAGGAGCAAAAAAGAAAATGCACCTACCGTTTATTCTAGGGTACCATACTCAATCCACCCATTGTTCTTTCTGTATTTATTTCACTCTGTATAGTACTGGCTTCTCATTCATAGGACCTTCAAAGTTTCACCTTCAGAATCACTAGCTCAAGACAAATTGGCACAGTGGGAAGTGATAGTCGCTCTGTGTGACTCAAGAGGGAAAATATACATTATTTCCTTCTAATCTGCTGAAGCACTTTTGACTTGATTCCCATGTCGATTTTCATTTTGACAAGATAGATGGCAAGAAAAGCGCAGTTTTATAGATTTGCACATTTATTCCCATTTTCAAGGCACGAGTGGAGAAATCTTTCCTGGTTGATGACTTAACATGTCCTGTCACTCTGTTCTTAAGCCTGAACATATTCGGAAATCAGGATGCTGTAATTTGCCATTGCAGTATCCCATTAACTCACTGGGCTGAGCAGTACTTTGAGGTGTCAAGGGCAAAGAATTCTAATTCAACTGCCACTGATTTGTTACATCCACCAATGAGGCAAAGCACACTAAAGCTGGGGGGGTTAATTTTAAAAACTACCTTCAAGCTCAGGAGGAGATGAGCTCATATAGTAGGAGGGATGGATTTGTGAGCATCCCTTGCCACTTTCTTTACCCACTGCAACTGAGGCATGTGCTGACAAGCTTGCCGCTATTAGAACTGAGAGAGAAGTCTGGCACTGGGGAAGATCTTTGCTTTAATGGAGTCACACAACTTATGTCTTGATGTCTTACATGATCTTATTATTTGGTTATCAGGGAAACTTTGGTAACCAAAAGAAGGGAACAGAGTTTTAAAAATTATTTTTCACAAATCTGCCCCTTAATGCAGGCCAAGAAAAGTGAAACGGCTCGCTCTTAAAAAGCCTGTAGACTATGATCCAGTGCATTTTGGGAGAAAAGAAAGAAAAAGAAAAAGCATTAGCATATGGTTTTGGATTTGGGAAGAAACCTCCCATTTTCTGAATTCAAAATCTAAGCTTCTTAGGTAATGGCTATTGCATAATAGTAGATTTCATTCTTTTATTTTTAGGTGAGAACTACTTCCACCGTTGGTTTATTGGACCCATGGGTCTGCTTGTGAGCTGCCACACCATGCAACGGGTCAATTATTTAGAGCAGATGCTGCATCCTGAAGGATGGTACCCCATCATCCAAGCTGTTCCCTCAGAGGCATCTTCAACAAACAGGTTTTTACATTGCTCCACCAGCAAGCTTTCAACCACTAGATTCTAGACCACTAGACTCTGTGGCTATATGGCTACTCCTGCACCACTGATCATCACTGGTGACTGCACCTCCTTTCCTGTAGAGTGGGTGCCTTGGTCCAGTGTAATACTGTGTGGGTCCCATGTCAATAGAATACATACCCAGATACCGTGTTGACTGAAGCTCTGCAAGCAGGAAAAGCAAACTCATGACTGAAGTATGTGTCAGGTCCAATCAAGATGAGTCACTGGTCTTTCTAGAATAGAAGGGATCCAGTTAGGCTACTTCACATCGAGAAGCTGATTGATCTCCTTGAGAGGCACTGCTGTCTGCATTTGTCAGCCTCTATGCTGTTGGGCTTGTGCATAGTTTCCACTCTGCCACAGTGACTACTCCATTCATGTGCCTATTATGCTAGCACTCTGGTATCCAATGACAGAAGCAGACTGATGTCAACTGACCAAGTCATCCTGTCTTCTTGGTTGTTTGGCGTCTCTTCTATGATAAGCACTCTCGGATAGGTGAATGATGTTTATCCCTAGATATGTCTTTTGCCAGGGCACTAAAAAAAAGCCAAGTGATTGGTCACCACTATCTGAGTCCACATATATTCTGAAGTGGATTTCATTCTCCATAATGTCTAGCTTCATCACCTGGGGATAGATTTTTATGAGTGTCATGTGCCATGTTTTTGGGATCACATAACTCACTTAGCTATTTTATTTAATAGCCACAGACTACAGATCTAAATCTTGCTAGCCATCTTGCTACATACCATTGGTGAAAAAGAAAGTGGAAGGAAAGAGGGTAATTGACTACATGAAAATCTATTACAACTTCCAGAATTGCCTGCAAATTATCAGTCTCAAACTGAAATTAATATAACCCATTTTATTTACACTGTCACTGTGCATAAGAGACTCTAGCAAAGTTTAGGAAGGAATCAAACAATTTATAAGACATGATGCCTGCTATCATAAAGTTGACAAAATTGAAGGAAATAAAAATAAGTAGCCATACACACACAAATATAAACAAGATAAATTTCATTAAAACGGTAAACATATATATTTATCAATATATATATTGGTATAACTAGAATATCAGTTATGAGCAGATACAAAAGTTGCCACAATACACAAAGACTTCTGGTATACCCAGCTTGCCCTAATGTCAAAATCTTTTATAACAATGATGCATTTGTCAAAACTAAGAAATTAATTTTGGTGCATTACTTTTAACTAACCAGAGACTTTATTTGGATTTCATTAATTTCTACCAATGTCCCCTTTTCTGTTTTAGGATTCAATCCAAAATATAAAACTCTATTTAGGGTATAAATAACTTTAATTTGTAACTTCCATCATCAATTACAATATTTGATAGAGGTTGTGTGGTAAGATAAAATTGGGATTCTAGAGTCAAAAATGCCTGGTGTCAAATCTTTTGCTAATTATCTTACAGCTGTTAACATTAGCCATGAAACCTCACTTTTCTAGATCTCCATGTACTCATTAATGAAATAGGAATAATAATAGTACTGACTTCTGGGTTGTTGCTTTAAGTAAGGAAATGTATTTAATGTGCTTAACTGGTGTCTGAACCGAACATTCAATGACTGTTAACAAATACTATGTTTGATCATATTGAGTCACTTAAGAAATAGATGTGTGAAGTGAAATGAACCCAGAGATTTAAAAATACCTAATATGAGGGTGCCTGAGTGTCTCAGTTGGTTAAGCGTCTGCCTTTGGCTCAAGTCATGACCCCAGGGTCCTGGAATCGAGTCCCACATTGGGCTCCCTGTTCAGCAAGGAGTATGCTTCTCTCTCTGCCTCTCCTCCCTGCTGGTGCTCTTTCTCTCAAGAACAAATAAGTAAAATCTTAAAAAAAAAATCTAATATGATGCAAGAATGGCAATGTGTTTTATTTTTTATTTTTTTAAAGATTTTATTTATTTGTCAGAGAGAGAGAGTGCAGAAGCAGGGCCCCTGAGTGGCAAGCAGAGGGAGAAGCAGGCTCCCCCCGAGTGAGGAGTCCAGTGTGACACTGGATCGCAGGTCCCTGCGGTCATGACCTGAGCCGAAGTCAGACGCTTAACCAATTGAGCCACCCAGATTTCCCACGCAGTGTGTTTTAAATGTCAAATTAACATTAAATATACTTAAAGCTGAAGTTCAAAATAGAGACAGAACGTTTTGTAGGGACCCTATCTTAAGTTGGATAGTAACAAATAATTAGAATTTGAAGACACAAGAAAAAGGGTGAAATATTTTAGATGCCCAATTAAAAGAGCACAAAATAAATCTGAAGGAGGAGGAGATGGGTTTAACAATAACAGTAGACTTATGAATATGAATAATTATGAGAAGGCTGGAGAAGGAAACTGGGACTGGTCTTGATGGACCTTCAATATCAGGGTAAGAGAATTAGACAATTCTGTAGGCCACTGGAGATTTGGTTCCACAAAGGTATTGGTTTCATGAGGTAGACAGAATTTATTGGTCATAAGATGGGTCCTTTTGGAAGCACATTAACTCTCGTTAATGGCCCATTAGGATAATAAGTGAAGTACCAAAAAAATTTTAGGCCTTATAACAGAATTCCTAGATATGTGGACAGGTACTGAATTTATACTCAAGCACATTGGGAATGTTATTCTTTGGAGCCTTTTAAAGTAATTTTAGCTCTTGTGTAATAATCACATGAAACATTTCTGGATCAATTTTCATTTGGAAACCACCCACTTGGTTAATGTCAGATAGAAGGGTGAAAATCCTCAACAACTTATTGAAAATGTAAGAGATTTTGGTCTATATCCTTGTGGGTTAATATGAAATAAATTTATCAGGATTTTTATTGGCATTGTCTCAGTCATGACTTTCACATTTATTGTTTTAGGTACAATAGGAATTATTGCACATACTCCAAGATTTATTTGTGAATAACTTCCATAGATCCACAGTATAAAATAGTGATATGAAATAATGAGGAGAGTTCCTTTGGACTTGGTGTCAAAAGGTCCATGTCCTGGCTGTAGGACTTCTAAGTTATCATCCATGTAACTTGGACAAGTCTCAGATTCTTCAGGCTATAGTTTCTTCAACTAGAAATTATATATAACAAGAACTTCCCAAGCTTAATATAGGATCAAATTAAATACCGAATGCAGGAAAACTTTGTAAATTGCAAAATCTTATGAAATCTTAATCATTATTTTATCATACTCTCCAACTATTTCAATATGATAGAATTCCCATGTTTGGGATTAAGAAAAGTGAGTAATTCATATCTGTGAATTTTGCTGTATCAAACCCCTTTTAACTTTATTTCCCACCAGTTTGACATTTATGTTATAAAAGTGGTAATGAAATACCATGAATTTTACCCTGAATACTTTTTTTCCTCTGGATCTATTTTCAAGTAAAGGTGATAGACAAGTGTAAAATATCAAAAGGGATAAAATACTGGGAAAAAATATGAAATTAAAGGACTTATCTGTCAAAAAAATGAAACATTTAGTCTTCTTCCCATTGAACTGACTACGTTACCTTTCTTTTTACCTTCAGGTCCAAAACATATCCTTTCATTTCTCATAAACATTCCGTAATGATGTTCTCAAATGAGAGAAAGGATTATAAATGAGGTAGAGAGTCTGACGCATGAAGAGAAATGAAGAGCTCTTAAAAAAAAAATCTACTTCTAAAGAAATGGATTCCATAGTCAGGCAGTTGTCCCCAATTCCCAGAAGTTCAAACCCAGTGATTAGCAAGGAAAGCCAGGGGTGATAAATAGATTTGTAGAACCTCTTGGTTTTGGTGAAATTTTTTCAAATGAGTAAATGATTAAAATGGCTCAATGAAAATCACACGCAAAAGGGTGAAATATAATGACTATCTGATCTGTTAAAAGGAAAAAGCTTTTAAACTAATCGATCTTTTCCACAACAATTTATGTCATAGCCTTTTAAGATGATCCCATCTTAAATGGGGAAGTGACAAAGAAATATATATCTAATGTACTTGCTCAATGGATAGATTTTCAGTACCCTAAGAAAATGCTTTTGAGAGCTTTCATTTTTAAAGGAGACTACACATTACATTCTTGTAGATGATCTTATATTTAGTTTTACACCTTTGTTATTGCTAAGGGCTAGAAAGTAGAAAATTGAGACCAAGACTTTTTTTCTTCAGACTTGATTGTCAATCGTGTGGCAATCGTTTAACCTCCATGTGCTTCATTGCTAGCATCTCTCAAAGGAGTACACTAATGTATGTCACACTAATGCTTGCCATCCATCTACTTCATGGACACATTACAAGGGTTAACTAATAAGGCTGATAAGCACTTTGCAAATTCAGAGTACAAAGTAGAAGTGCTAAGTAAGCTAAATAGAAAGAAAAGACCCACCTGATGGTCGACTGATTTGAATTTTCAGTGATTAATGGATTTCCTGAATACTTTTCTTCTATTCTATGCAATAAAGTAAAGCCATTTTAGTATTCTTTTAGACTTATTTTGAAAATGTAAGGGATGAACATTGTGTGCATCATTTCTAATGTGAAAAAATGTTTTATATTACTCAGGTGTTTTAGTTTTCAAGATACACTACAGTTGTTCCTCACTTTTTATATAAGAATCATAAGTTGTTTTTTTTTTTCTATAACTCTGCTATAATATTATCTTGTGGTGGAAGATGTCATAATGACAGAGGAATAAAATACTCTTAATTGGTCAGAAAACCAGGAGAGTAAAGAATAAGTTTCCCTTGGCTTCTGAGGAAATATATCTCAATCATGAGAAAGAAAGATCAACTCTGAGGGAAAGAGCATTTTTTTTCTTTCCATCTTGGATTAATATTCAGCCCTAGTCATACCTACTTTAGCTGTCAGAAAGGAGACTAATTAGTGCCAGTGATGATGGGAGTTTTTGTGGTGCCAACTTTTGTCTTTTAAGAACTGGATTAAGCTCAAAATCATTTCCCACATTCTGCAAAATGTAATGCTTTAACTATGTCTCAGCAAAGTCACAGATGAAATCATTTCCATCAGACGTTGACATTATAGTTACAACTAGAGGTGGACAGTGAAGTACAAAGTAGAGTAATTATATAGGATATTACATACCTATGAAATTTTGCTCTGGGTATTGTCTGCTCGGGCTACCATAACAAAATACCACAGACTGGATGGTTTAAACAACAGACGTTTATTTTCTCACAGTTCTAGAGGCTAAAAATCCATGATCAAGGTGCCAGTAAATTCAGTTTCTGATGAGAGCTCCCTTCCTGAGTTCTAGTCAGTTGCCTTCTTGCTGTAACCTCACATGGCCTTTTCTCTATGATCATGTAGAGACAGAGCTCTGGGGTCTCAATCTAGCTAGGCCCACACTAATGATTTCACTGAATCTTTAATACCCCCATAAAGTCTCTATTTTGAAATATAGTCACAATATGCTTCAAAATATGAATTTTGGGGAGACACAGTTCAATCCATAACACAATGACATGTCAGATAATTGAGATCTAAGTTTCCTCTACTTGACTATTCTAGATACTTGCAGAACTGTAACTATATACTTTATAAGTGTGTAGACTAAGCATAAAACAAAATTCTCTTCTTGTATTAATTTCTATATGCAATAATGCTTATTTCATTTGAATGACAGTGGTATAGTTAGGAGCCATATGTTAAAAGCAGACTATCTCCAATCTGTAAACAGTTGTTGAGAGATAGTAAAAATGTCCCTTAGTCCCTCTCAGGATCAGTCATAGAACTAGTTGGAAAAAATGAGTAATACGACTTTACAGATGTCACTTTTCTCACTCCAACAAGCAACACATAGTACCTGCTTTGCTTGAAATTCAACTAGAGATAAAATAATCTCAGTTCATAATCCTCAGACTGAAACAAGATCTTTTTTTAATGTAAAAAAGTACCTCCCTGGAAGCCCTAGTATTGAGTTAAATTATGTAAGATGAAATCCTACTATTCATTCTCCATCTCTCCAGACTCTGCCATCCTCTTTTGAACCTAAAAGAAGCGACATATGGCCCCCAGATCCCAAACTTGAAGCTATTAAGTGGGTTGGTCTTGAACATTAATTGTATGATTTACTTAATAGTTTACAGCCTTATATTCTTTTATGTCTTTAATTGAAGATGACTTTTAAAAGTTATATTAGTACCCAATATCACCCCTTTATTTGTTCTAATAAGGAGAAAGGAACAGAGTTTGCATGCAGGGAAGATCAAATTCCATTTCTGCCCAGCATATGAAAAAAATTAGGCCCTCGTTTGGATGGAGAGAACAATGGAAGAATCTCTGACACACCATTCTCAGTATCATACATCCTGAGGAATCTACATTCACTAGTCAGCAATCACTTTTCTCTCACATTGGTGGTTTGTTTGGAGAAAATAATCATAATCACTTTCAGTAATTGCCAAAATTTGAATTATTTCTATTTATCTATTTGTTATTATTTAAATCATATACACAGTCTGGTCGCAGAGTTAAATGAAATACCTAAATACAGGAAGTTCATACTTAGTTTTATGTCTGTACACTTGCCAGACTATAATCTTCCAATGTTAAAAAAATATGTATGTATAAATGTGTTTATATAAACACACACACATATATATGTATAAGTTAAATATCATCAGCTATGACTTATTTTGACTCTTTGCTTTATGGGAAAACAATTATTCAGCCCCTGACTGAATATAAACCCCACAGTGTTTCTCACAGAGGATTTAGGAGAGTTTATCCTATGACCCTCTAGGTCTGTTTCTCTAGAGTTTAGTTTTCAATTGCTTATCACTTGGACTCCAAAGAAATGTTCTATTGAGACTTTTCCACAAGGGTTATTTGAGGGAAAAGCAGCAATACAGCTTTTAATAAGGGGGCAGGTTGGAAAACAGAACAGCTATATAAGAGGGGTGCACTAAGATGCCTGCTTCTTATTCTTAGTCTTCCCTAATCTGTCAGTGTAGTGGCTTGAGTTGTAACCCCTCAAAAGATATGTTTATGCACCAGAATCTGTGAATTTGACTCTTTCTGGAAAAGGGGTCTTTGAAGATGAAATTAAGTTAAGGATACTACAATGGGGTCATCCTGTTTTATGGTGGTCCTTAAATCTGATGACAAGTAATTTTAAGAGAAGAAGGTACAGAGAAAAGGTCGTGTAAAAATATAGACAGAAATTGTAGTGATGGAGACACAAACCAGGAACACGTGGAATCACCAGCAGCTGAAAGAGGCATGGGATAATTCTCCCCTAGTAATTTCAGAGGGATTGTGGTCCTCCTGACACTGATTTTGGATTTTTTACTTCCAAAGCTGTGAAACCATAACTTTCTGTTGTTTTAAGCTATGAACTGTGTGGCAATTCATTTCAGCAGCCCTAGGAAATTTATACAGCCAGTAATCCTGATAAGTGATTTGGTAATAAAGATCAGAATGAGGAACCATGAGTGATAGAGTTAAGAGAAAAACTGCATAATTTCTGCAGTCAGAAGGCAAGTTGGATCAGAGTTCGCATTGGTCAGTTAACTACACAGGGATCTAGTATGTGGGAACTTTGACTTGCATTAAGTGGCCTCCATGGGAAATTCTAAGGGGTCATTTCCAGCTTTGCTCTTTTGCTCTCTATCACCAGTGTAGGGATATTTCAGTAGAGGTAGAAGCCCAAAATGTTCGGTCGGTAATGACTACATGACAAACTACCTTCACTGAGCTACTTTAGTAATTAGATCAAAACCTAGAAGAGCCTAAGAAATAAAAATTAAAAGAATATGCAGGGGCATCTGGGTGGCTCCCTGGTTAAAGCCTCTGCCTTCAGCTCAGGTCATGATTTCAGGGTCCTGGGATCGAGCCCCACATCGCATTCTCTGCTCACTGGGGAGCCTGCTTCCCCCTCTCTGCCTGCCTCTCTGCCTACTTGTAATCTCTCCCTCTGTGTCAAATAAATAAATAAAATCTTTAAAAAAAGAATATGCATAAGAAGGCAATATGTGATATGAATAGCTATTAAAAAATTCAACTTAGCTGGGTATTATATAAACTTGAAAATTATTGATCCTTTGAGATATCATGACCAGACAGATGGACTGAAATTTGGCTCTGTGAGTTCAGGAATGGCAAAAAGAAGAAATATCTATAGATGAATAGGAACATCATTTTGAGGTCAGTGGTCATTTATTACCAGCATCATTTGGGTATATTCCACTTACCCAGACTATCGGCTCACTTTTCCTGCATTCTTTCATTCTGCCTTAGGACAACAGTAGTGGAGGTAATGATCTCAAGAGTAATTTGTTAAAGGGGGTCTGGTAATTAGAGGACTTTTGGACAAAATCCATGCCAAATTTACATTTGCTAACTCAAACGAATATTTTTTGGTTTTTTGTACCAGACCCTTCTTGGGGTCCTGAAGACACATTAAGGAATGATACACATATGGTAGTTTCCGTCATAAAGCAATCACTACAACTATACTTCCAAAGAGCCAACTTTTCTCTAAAACACACAAACTGTTATATGTGACCTATGAGTTTTACACTTTGTTTGGTCCTATATAGTTACTGTTTTGTATCCCACCATTTACTTTATGTCTGTTGTATGTCTTCAAAAGGCATAAAAAAGCCACTGGGCTTATTTTTCTCCATTGATTATGTAAAAGCCTATGAAAGGTCCATTTTGCAACTCAACTGTACTCCTAGCACTGTCCTGCGAATGCAAGGAAAAGAGGCTCTTTTGTCCCCCAAATTAATTTGACCCAACTATTAATACTTTTCATTTGTGTAAAACATTTTAATCCATTTTAGGGAGCTTTCTTGCTTGTCTCATTTCATCCTCACAAGGGGTGAAGTTCCAAGGCCAAATTGTTCTCTACACTGCCAGCTGGCTCCTTGAATTTCTGGCTTTGACTTCCCAGTGTGCCACTAAATATTGAACAGGGAAGTTAAACAGGAACTTCCTGACACCATATTTCTGTCCCAAGCAATGGCTTCTCACATTCTCCAGCAATTTATTCTTCTTACATGTGAGCAAACAAGTTTTTTCTTACCAAGGGAGTCCTGACTTAGATTTAATATGTCAGATAATCAGTCTGATTAGGAAACACAAATAAATTAATAATATGGCTTTAAAAATGATACTGCAGTGATACAGCTTGTCAATGTTCTTATTACTCTTTCTTTTCTGAGGAAAATGGTGTCCTGGACCTTCATTTGCCATTAGGGTGAATAAAGGCGGGCATCATGTATCACATTTCCAGAAAGCAGGTTGCCGTAACATATGGCAACATGCTTGGATGTCCTGGGTGTCAGGAGACTATCTAGAAGGTCAGAAACTGAAAATTGTTTTGCAGACTAGTTTGAGTGAATGTCTTAAGGTTATAAAGGTAAAATGCTGTTGTCTGTCTATCTATCTTTGTAAACTTCAACCTTTAGAAATGAAACTATAATGAAAATGAGACAGCAGTTAAAGTATGACTTACTCTTTGCCCTGGCATATTTTAAGGACTCCTCTGAAATTTTCAAAACTGACAAACATATTTTACAACATTCTAGATGAAATAAAAGATTTTCAAAGTTTTTTTTTTCTTAAAATTAGTGATATACATGAAGATACAGAATTTATATTTCCCAAGAAGTTAATTGTTTCTCAAGACAATTGAAGTATTATTAATTTATATTGATGGCAGAAAATTACAAGATTCAGAGTAGATAATACATATTCAAGATCAAGGTACAAAATAGATGAAATAGTTAATATTTTCAAAACATAAGTGGCATAGAAATAACCTTAAAAACAGAATATACAAGATAGTATTTTTTTCAGAGTCTCTCAATACAAATGCTATGAAATCAATCCAATACCAACTATATATGCTATCTCTACACTGGCTGCCTACTACGTAAACTCTCCAAGGTGTAAAATTAAGAAATGGGGCAGCTTGGGGAAACACCTTTATTCCAATTCTTGGTGAGAGTGTAAATAATGATACTGGAATGGAATTTAACAATAAATATTGAGTGTTAAAAACATGCCCAAAATCTGACACCCAGGAATCATGCTTTCAAGAAACTAATAATAAAATAATACAAAATATAATTAGGAAGTGAAAGCTTTCTAAATATCTGACAACAGGGAGTCATTCAGCACTCCACAGTACATATATACTATATACATATATAGGATATAACATAATTAAATGACAATTATATACATAATTAAATATTATATAATATGAAAAAATATTTTTGAAACTTCCAATAGTAAGACCAAATGCTTGTAACATAATATTTACAAAACTATTGAAAATAAAATTGTGTGATCAGAATGACTTCATATACAATCTTTAATAATTTATATTTGTGACAATGGAATTATGAATGACTTTAGAAAGCCATTATGTTCAACTTTATTATTAAAGCTTTCCAATAACTTAATTTGTAAAATACTTTAAAATTGTCTGGAGAAATGGGTTTTCATGTAAAGAAATCCTTTGAGACTTATACTTCAGAGCAGTGAAGCAGTGAGAGTGAAGATGAGTCATTCTAACGTATATTAAGTAAGTAGACTTCTGAGATATTGCTTTAAATCCTATAGGATGCCTTGGGAATTGTACTTAGCATGGGGATTCTCTCACAAAAGGGAGCAGTGGTTCTTAGTTACCTTTTCTTTCATATCATGTCTTTTTCAGAAATCACAAATGTAATTTGTGACTGTGCCTTGGCCCTCACTTACCAAACAGTGATTATCTCTGAAGAATATTCTTGGTGGGGATACCCAGGAACTAAATGCTCTCTTCAACGTAGGAAAGAACCAGGCTGACTGGTTTTATTTGCAATATTTTCTCAAAAACTATCTTTTAGGCTTTTGAATATGAATCTCTTGTCATATAGAAAAAAGTCTCTGATATTTGAAGTGAATCATTTCACATTATTAAATGACTCACAAACGAAACACTAAATTAAGCTAGTTCATAGTCACCTTAATCAGCTAAGTCAGAAAAGGTTCAGGGGGTGCCTGGGGGGCTCAGTGGATTAAAGTTACCTTCAGCCCAGGTAATGATCTCAGGGTCCTGGGATCGAGCCCCGCATCAGGTTCTCTGCTCAGCAGGTAGCCTGCTTTCCCCCCACCCCACCCCACCTGCTTCTCTGCCTACTTGTGATCTCTCTCTCTCTCTGCCAAATAAATAAATAAAATCTTAAAAAAAAAAAAAGGAAAGAAAAGGTTCAGGGTAGGAAAAGAAGGATGTATGTGAATAGGAAAAAATGACAAGCCATTATTTATAGAGGATCCTGACTGAACTCATTAGCTGTGGTGATAGAGGGACACCACCAATTGATTTAGATTGTTTTATATTTTTTCTTTCAAAGTGCTACCACATTTGAATCACTGTGATGGAGAACAGATTGCATTAACACTCCTGATGGTGATAGATTCCAGATCCAGACAGGGAAATTGAGAAGAGCTTACACGAAAACCAGTAAGAATTGGTAAAGAACCCTAACATTAGTAACAGTGGGGAACTATTATGATTTCTAAACTTGAAGCCAAGGAGGAGTATTCCTCAGGAATCGGAGAAGACAAGTATAGGAAAAGGGCCACCTGATAGAAACTGTGCCCTAGGTAGGACTGTCAATTGCTGTGATGTCTAGGAAGTAGCCAGTAGGATGAATAATCTGAACTTGCTGTCGACACTCCTTGCCTCTCATTGACTAAATCCAAGTTCAAGAGAGAATCTATTGATAAAACCCAGAAATCTCAAGGTCACAGAACAAGATGGAAAAGGGAATCTGAAAAATGCAAATTATTCAGCATACAGATATATTTAGTAATGACATCTTTTAAATGTAATGCTCCTTCTCTTTCCTCAGTGTAGTGTGCAACTATAGATATGAATAAAAACTGAGTATTTTAACTGTGAGGAAGGAATAATGGAAGTCTTATGGGAAAGGGTAAAAAGTAGCTGATATTTCATCTATTTCAGGAATACTGAAAGGAGGTTAGATCTTTTTGGTTATAAGGGAAAGAGCCAGAAGCTAATGGGAACTTTTTCATAGAGACTTGGTGAGATTCTAGACACAAGCAGAGTCAAAATGTGGCAAAATGTGGCTACAAGTTGGAGACCATGGCCTTCTCAACATCCCTTCTTGGAGTCCAGATAGTACATTAGCGACTTCATAATCAACATGGGTGACTATGTTTTTCATACTCTTCATGGCAAACAGAGTCAGCAGTGAGGCCTCACCAGCAGCTTAGACAAGGGGAAAACAGAGCATGGTATAAAGAAAAGGGCAAATAATACTTGCCGACTGACTTCTACAGGGGCAGCAGCAAAACTGTACTCCAAATTAACTGCATGAAAAGTATGGTGAGATGGATGGTTGAGAAAAGATGGGAGAAAAATAAAGGGTGATGTCCCCTCACCCTCACGGAATTACTGTCCTTGATCTTGGGTTTTCTGCTCTGTCTGTTGAAGTGGCCAAAAAGTGGGTCCAGGGCTGGTGTATCACTTCAACCAGAAAGGAGTTATGAGAAGAGATATTTGCAGTAGAAGAAAGGGGTTTGCAACTTTGAACAATCTGTTAAAAATCATTGTTTAAAATGTTTGTCACCTCTAAATTTCCCTTTCAGCATAGCTTTGTTGTTTTTCCCATCTGCCTCTGACTTGATGCTAAACCTTTGAGGGCTTATATGTGGCAGTCTTTTGGTACTCCCAGTAACAGTATGGGGATATTTTGATGGGTTCTGATTTCCTAAAATCAGGCTGATATCACTGCATGTTCCTGTAATTCACTCATTTACAATCAAATTGACCTTCTTTTATGGTCTAGATTGGTGAGTCTTAACATGATGAACCTGGAAGACATTATGCCAAGTGAAAATAAGACAGAAAGAAAAAGACAAATACTGTTTGGTGTCACTTATATGTAGACTCAAAAAAAAAATTTCATAGAAACAGAAAATAGAATGATAGTTGCCACTGGCTAGAGCGAGGAGGCAATGGAGTAATATAGGTTAAAGGGCACAAATGTTCAGTTATTTATTTCAGAATAATAAATTCTAAGGATTAAATGTATGGCATGGTGACTGTAGTTAATAATACAATATTGTGTATTTGAAAATTGTTGAAAGTAGATCTTATGCACTCACCACACACACAAAAAAATGTTATCTGTGTTAACTATGTGAGGTGATCTCAGTAATCATTCTATAGTATGTATGTGTATCAAGTCATCGTGTTGTATACCTTAAATTTATACCATTATAGTTGTCAATTATTCCTCAGTAAAGCTGGAAAAAAAAAAAAGATTGCTTAGCCTCGGGATTTACAGATATGGTTTCTGCTATTCATTCTAAAGCTGAAGTTTGGATAAAATGAAGTTTCTATAAAAAGACCTAGCAGGCAAAACTAGCCCTAACCACTCATTTATATAAATGACTTTGTAAACCTAACCTTATTTAGGATGTGATAATTCACAACTATTACACTTAATATTTTTTAGGGGGTAAGGAAAAGGGAGGGGAGATAGGGCCCTACATTTTTCATACTCTCTCTACACTCTAGAGGAATATGATAAAAATGGAAATTAAGATGCCACCCCTTGAAAAGAAATTAGCTATTTTTAATTTATCATAATTTTGATGCTTATCCTCATTCAGAACTTCTTAGTCATGTTTTTCATTGTATTGAGAAGCCAGGGAGGAAAAAAAGAAAATGAATGACAAGGCAGTGGTTGATGACTTTCTGAAATTCACTTAATTCATGGTGAATATATTTCTTTTATCTCAGACAAGCATATCAGAATCTGTGTTTGGGTGTTTTAACTGTAGGAGGCACATCTATTCAACATATTACTAGAAGGCATCCTCTGAACAGCCCCGATGATGGGTGTTACTGTTTCTGCAATGTAATTAATGGGAACATGCTTGGCAGAACTCTACAAATCCATCAGCTCTGTCATATCTTGGTCTCTGCCTTTGAAAAGGAAACATTTGAGTTCTTGCTATCATATAGTTATTAAATATATTAATATTCAAAATATATTTTGAATATAAATTCAAATTTTGAATATTGAAGTAAATATACTAATCACTATAGTTTCATCATAATATGACTGTTTATTCTTTTATTTCTTCTCCATAGATTCAGCTGAGTTCACCAAGTTCTTAAGTTCACTCCAACACAATACATGCTGTCAAACTGCTTTATTTCAATTTGGATATGACAGAATAACAGGAGTAGAAGAGACTCAACTGGCCTTTGTGACATGGTTGGTTCCTGGAAAAGGTAATTTATTTTAAATACTATTTTAAAAGCATTAATATATACAGGAATATTTGCACAAAATTAATAATTTTAAAAAGTGATTTTTAAAACAATGGAAAAAACAAAGATGAAGGAACTTTATTAATGGTGTGTCAGTTAGTGAATATGGATCTCAAACTCCAAAAAGTTCAAGTTTTGAATGCCAAATATATATTGATAGCCAAATCATTGTATCTTTCATCTGAATGAGGAACATTAAATTATCTTATGTAAGGAAAATGAAGTCTAAATTCTGTTTTGCAGTATTATGTATAGGAGCAGTTTGGGAGCATAATTTAGTTTACTGTTTCTTGGAGATATGTTTTCAAATGTAACATATTCTTTATTTGGATGTTAAGAAATACTGATTTCCTAGACTTAGAGAATCCAAAAGAAAATAATTTAGCTAGTATGTTATTATAAAAATATATTTATGATGCTAGAAGGTACCATGAAGATATAAAAAATATATTGTTATATATGGATCCTCTAGCTAATTGTGTTCCAGATCAAAGAATTACGCTAATACCATTGAGGCATTTTTTATACACAGTATATATAGAGATAATACCAAAATAGTACTATCAGTTTTTGCCATCATTGATCTTGTTTTTCTCTTCCAAGTCTCCAAAATATGTTAGGCATCATTTGCAGACTACCAAAGTTTTTTTTTTGTTGTTGTTGTGGGTGTGCTGTAGGTGGTAGGCTTGCTGTCATTCGGGTCTGCTGTACTCTCTTTGGCTTCTGCAGGGGATATTCAGCAGCAATACAAAATCACCTTAAGGAACTGATTATCTGTCTCCTATAAATTTGGGAAAAGAGATGAAGAATATCCTGAAATTTTAGTAAACCTTAGGAACCAATAATAAAACTCAGGCAGTAGGGAAAAAATTATCAAGGTATCTTGAGACCTCTGTGAACATAACAGCCTTCCTCAACCCCTCTATCCTTCTCTCTTTCTGTTCAAATAGTTTGTAGAAACAAAAGAGTTTGGAAAGTCATTACCAAAAAGTGAGAAAATTTATTTATTAAAATCTAACTTCCATTTTTCATCAGTAAAACTGAGTCTGTAAATGTCTGAAAACAAAATAATTGATGGAATATTCTAATATGAGGTGTTAGACATTTTATAGAGGACTGGAGGGAAAAAAAAGTTTTCAAATCTTGGTTGAATATTCACCACAAGGGTGTGAAAAAGGTGGAAATTAAAAAGGAAGAACAAAAAGAACATTTCTTTGGATAAATTTGTTGAAGTCTTCTGGAATTTTCCCCCTTTGCGTAAGTGAATCGGGAGACACTACAATGGGATGATGCAGAAAGATTGGTGCATGTCTCCTGGTTTCAGGACACAGACTTCTGGTTTCTACAGTGTCCTGAGGAGTTTACATGTATACTGTATAGATTGTGTCTAACCACTGAGATAATGCTGAGGATAGGAGAGAGAGAAGGGAGCTAGCTGGAAGAGAGAGAACAGATTGAACCATACTGTTGTTACGGGCTGAATTGTTTCCTTTCTCAAAATTCATATGTTGAAGTTCTAACCCAGAGATAGGGAGATAGGCTCTGTAAAGAGTTAATTAAAGGTAACAGGTTATTAGGATGGGCCCTAATTCAAAATAGCTAATGTCCTTATCAGCGGAGAAGATTAGGCGGGGAAAGGAGATTAGGACACATATAGAGAGTTAAGAGGACACTGAAAGAACATGGCCATTTATAAGCCAAGGAAAGAAGTCTCAGAGGAAACCAACACTGGCAACACCTTGACCTTGTACTTCCAACCTCTGAAACTGTGAAGTAGTAAGTTTCTGCGTTTCAAGTCACCATTTTTGGTACGTTGTTATGGCGGTCCTAAGCAAACTAATACAACTAGGAATTGGCTAAATTTCTACTTCAGGTATGAGAGAATAATATACAGGTTATTTTTCAAAGACCAATATGTGCCTCACAGAAGAGTAGACTTGGTCAACATGATCAGTAAAGCATACCTGAAGGGGTTGGGGGTGACTGGGTGGCTCAGTCTGTTAACATCTGCCTTTGGCTCAGGTCATGATTCCAGGCTTATGGGATCAAGCCTCACCTGGGGCTCCCTGCTCTGCGGGGAGCTTGTTTCTCCCTCTCCTCTGCTTGTGCTTTCTTATGTACTCTCTTTCTCAAATAAATAAAATAAAATATTTTAAAAAAAAAAAGTATACCTGAAATACCTGAAGGGTCACTGTAACCCACCAAATGATGTAGACTAGAGGTGCAGGGGGCTAAAGGATGAAATTAATCCTACTTTGACAAAGGGATATTCTCAGCAGGAGAATCCCAGAGAAGCAGAAGTTATTTCATTGAGAGAACGAGCTTTAAAAAATCCACCAAATTTAGGGAAGTTAATGCAAGATGGCAGTAGTTTACATCAAGTAGGACAGTTCTTACTCCTTACTTTGCCTTGTTTTTCTGACACATCTTCAAAGACTGAAGAAGTCAGAACCATGGTTAGCATGTTAGTCAAGAGGGGAAAAGGGCTCACTTCTCCTACCAATGTGTTTGACCTAAAAGCAGTACTGCAGTCAATGATTTGAGAAAAAAACTGAATTAAACAAACTTAAACTAGTACATTTATCACATAACTTTACTTAGAATATTTAACATACACATGTAGATTGTGACTGTACATGGGAGTATGTAGCTTTAAGAAATATCAGCTGAGCATGGAAAATATTCTTGTAAGAACTTCTGATATCATAGGGGATTGCAATCCACCTTGGGTTACAGTTTTGAAAAAAAAAAAAAAAACAGAAGCACAGATCAATGTGGAAGACATAATGAACTTAAGTAGATTAATGAAAGTTATAGTCCTACGTTTCATATAACACAAAGTAGTTTATTAAACTATGTAAAATGTCACTATTAGAACAGAGCTGCCACTGGAGGCACAGCTTAATTTTCTGGAGATTTGGGTTAAGATGGCTAACAATAACGTAATGCCTAAGACAAACCAAACCAGAGTCATGAAATTCCATACTTTTTACAGTTGCTAATAATTCAAATAGAGTTTAATATCATATGGAGTTTATAATTTAATAATTTTCATAATTACAGTATATCATTCTTGGCAGGCTGTGGCTATAGTTAAAGTGAAGTGAGTGAGGCATTTGACTCAAGTGCAAAATGTAAGAGGATGTCAAAAACTCAGTTATCAAGCGGAATCATATTTTAATACAATATTTTTAAAAAAATAAAAGTTAATTCAAATATCTATGATGAACAAAATATCAAAATTATAAATAAAGACAGAACCAGAATTACTAAATATTCCTTTTGCTTTAGGCTCCAATATGACTGATCAAGATGATGGTTCTTTGCCATGGCTTTCGTCATAGTTTAGGTAAAATGACCTAAAATAAAGTAAAATAAATTACCATGAATTCATAAACATAAAACTGGTCTCATGGAAAATAGCATAATTTTTTCAATCCCTCATTAGAGGTCTGATTTATTTTTATTGTTTAATATATAAGAGAAAATACAAATCCACAATAAGATTAGCTGAATGCTATAGAGAAGAATATAACATATCAACCATTTCCATTGATTTTTTTTTAAAGTTTTCTTACAAATGAATAAACAAACAAAAAGCAGAACCAAGCCCATGAATATAAAGAACAAATTCACGGTGGCCAGAGAGGAAGAGGTGGGAATCGGGCTACATGGGTAAAGGGGAATGGGAGATACAGGCTTCCAGTTATGGAATGATTAAGTCATGAGAATAAAAGATACAGCATCAGAAATATAGCCACTGGTATTGTAATAAGATTGTATGGTGACAGATGGTAGCTACACTTGTGGTGAACATAACATAATGTATAAATTTGTTGAATCCCTGTGTTGTACACCTGAAAATAATGTAATATTGTGTGTCAACTATACCTAAAGAAAATTTCCTTCAGTTTCAAAGACTCCTATCCTGAAGTTATTTGTATGTTTTCAAACCAATATTGTAATAGGGAAATATATTTTTACTTGAGAGATAAAAAGCTACTTACTACCCAGAATCCATCTTGTGTGGAACCAATTATTGCAACAGCTCAATTTAAATGTTTTTGACAGAGCATTTATGCTGTTGGTAGGTAGCTAAAGTACATGAAAAATTCCTCCAGCAACACTTGGTAGATACCTAATGACATTTAAAAAAAAGTCTTGAATCTATCTCGGCAGTTATTTGCAATTTGCCCACTAGGAAATCTGTTTTGTACAGATTGTGTATTTATTTGAGCAGTGTAACAGATGTAGAGTATATTTTGCCTTGCACTATTTTCCCTTATGTTTAATTGTAACTTACAGCCAGAAAGAAGATGTAAAATACAATCAAGTAAGGGTGAAAAACACGTTCAGAAATGCAATTTTGATCATAAGCATGTGGTATCTATAGAAACTGTTATGCTGGAAAAGGGTTTGCCATTTCAGTGATCAAATTAATGACGGTATCATTAGATCTCTATTTTAACATAGCAAATTAGTTACATATTACACTTTATGCAGTTGAGCTGTTACATCGCTAATTTAGTAATTCAGAATATTGGAATCAGAAATTCTTTTATTGGGGCACCTGAGTGGCTCAGTGGGTTAGGCCTCTGCCTTCTGTTCAGGTCATGATCTCAGGGTCCTGGGATGGAGCCAGGTCATGATAGCAGGGTTCTGGGATGGAGCCCCGCATTGGGCTCTGCTCAGCAGGGAGCCTGCTTCCCCCTCTCTCTCTGCCTGCCTCTCTGCCTACTTGAGATCTCTTTTAAATAAACAAATAAAATCTTAAAAAAAAAAAAAAGAAATTCTTTTATTTCATAGGGAACAAAGGGAATACTGAATACTTGAGATTAACAATTTTCTGTTTAAAAACAAGCTACATTGTTGTGGTGAGATATTTTGATGAACAGATGCCTCAATAAGAACTGTGTGTTCTGCCTCTTCCAGGAAAAGCAAACGCAATCCATGAGGCTACCAGACCTGGCTATAATCCGGGAGAATAGACAGGTGTTAAATTAGCTAGAGGAAATATTTTCTAGTTCCTGAAAGCTGAGCACCTATGAAGTACTATAGCATTTTTATAAAGCAACAATAAAAAATTGGGGGCAGGGGGGGAGAAAGAAAAAAAGAGGGAAAAAAAGGCTACAAGGTTCAACCCCAAGCTATTTTCTGTTATTCATAAATTCCCATATACGATGAAAACAAGTCTCTAGAACTACAGATTAACTGGTTGGTTTGTTCATTGTGTGCAGAGTGTTCTAGACTCTGTCGTGAATGATCTGTACCGCTATTGAGAGAAGGACTTCTCATGCCAAAGGCTCTGTGTTTTCAAGGTAGTGGCCCTTAGGGGCTTGAGCCCTGATCTATCTCCCATTCTTCAACTGTGCCTCCACTGTACTAGGACAAGGTAGTAAAAAGACTACGCTTTTTGAATTATTTTATTGTTCTCCTTGGTCTTCCTCAGACCAAACAGAAAGAATGATCTTTCTATAATGCTAAATGTATCTCTACCTTCCAGTTAAGCTCCATTGTACCAATTACCTTTATTATTTTCTAGAGAATATCTCCACGCGAGGTATAGTTGGATCTGCCATTTAAATTGAATGGTGCTATCCATTTAATAAGTTACCTATGGTTATCACTGATGAGGGGGAAAAAAAAGAATATTTTCAGGTAGGGGCGCCTGTGTGGCTCAGTCGTTAAGTGTCTGCCTTTGGCTCAGGTCATGATCCCAGGGTCCTGGGATCAAGCCCCGCATCAGGCTCCCTGCTCAGGGGGAAGCCTGCTTCTCCCTCTCCCACTCTCCCTGCTTGTGTTCCCTCTCTTGCTGTGTCTCTCTCTCTCTGCCAAATAAATAAATAAGTTTTTTTTTTAAAAAAAGAATATTTTCAGGTATACTGAGAAGTATATTTTCCCATCTATGTCTCCAGTTCAAAGGGCCTCTATAAGCTTTTATAAAGATGTTTATCATATATTATTTTTCCTCCAATTGATACCTCTCTGAAAAAAGGCATATTCAGCAAAGTAATCAAGCTAAAGCACTTATATGAGCACACTATGTGATCTGACTTCAGCAATCCAGGCCTCATGTCAATGAGAAACAGAAAGAGTGGACAAAATAGTAGGTTTCAAATTTAAAAGATTCATGGGATCTTTTGTGCTATGGTTATTTGGTTTTTCCTCCCTCCTTCTCACTGTAATATTCAGTTGCTCCTTTTTGGCTTCCTCTGTTAAACCTTAATATGATGGCAAAGTTGTGTAAGATAAAACACAGTTCCTCGCTCCTAAACAAACTTTATCAACTTTTTTATTTAACCCCACGTGATCTTCAGGAGACCTTATGTGAGATAACCACAACAAACAAGGGCATTGTGATTGTCTGGAGTTTGGGCTTATTGTTCTCACTGTATAATATATTCCCACTGCACAAAGGAAAAACCCTGTTCTCCATTCATATTTCAAACGAAATTTCTGGACATGCCAAATGACAGACACTGAAATGTTTCTCGTCATCATGGACTGAGTCTGTAACAATAACAAAAAGAAATAATAAACACTGAAAATTTAATATATGGGGAAGTATAATTATTCATCTAGTCATTCACTGTGTCAGGCACTGTGCTACGCTGTGAAATACAAATTTAATTAGATCATCCTCAGGAACTCAGTTCTCTAGGGGAAAGACACATAAACATACATTTGTTAGAGTCCTGCTAGAAATAAATGCCACAATCCAAGGGGTAAATGATGGGAGTTTAATGAAAGGACTATTTAAAACGGAGTGAGCAGGAAGGAGGAGAGCAGGAAGGAAGTGTTTAACACCCATGATGAGGAAGACTAGCGGGTGGATTTGGAGGGACAAAAGGGAAATACCCAGGACATCAGAAAATTGTATAGTAAGTAAAATAAGGGCATTTCCAGGGAATCTTAGAATCACAGAGGATTTGGTGGGGACTGAAGAGTGGATGAAAATGGATGGGGACAGTTTCTTTTTTTTTTTTATGTGATAGGCTCTTCTACTTTCCATAACACCCTGTAGTGATTCCACTTCTAGTTCAGGAGTGAGGCGGACTGTTCCTGATCAAGAGTTGTTTTCTGTAAAGATGATAAAACAGTAAGGTATTTGTATTTTTTTTACTATATATGGCAGTTATTTACTTTTTCTTTTGTAATAAACATACCCAGAAGTATACCCAGAATAGCTTCTCATACAGCTTCCATCTTAGAGAACCCCTATTGTCTGCTTCTCTGTGTAAAACCTCTTCTTTTGCTACCAGGGGGAAATACTCCTTTGTATAATACTAAGTGAGAGCACAGGAAATGATTTTAGTTAAAGAATTTGTAGTTTACCTCTTTGGCTCTTTGATTCTAAAGGGATTACTTAAATAACCTGGTATGGACTGAACATTTGCGTCTTACTCAAATCTGTATGTTGAAGCTCTAATTCCCAATGTGACTGTACTTGGAGATAGGCCTTCGTGGAAGTGGGAAGGGTAAGTGAGATCATAAGAATAGGGCCCTCATTCAAGAGCATTAGTGTCCTTTTAAGAGAAGAGGCTGTATGCCATCCTTCTCTGTTTCTCGCTCTTTCTCCCTTTCCCCTCCCTTTCTCTCTCCACCATGTAAGCACCCAGTGAGAACAGAGGAGGAAGAGAGCTCTTACCAGGAAGCAATTGGCCAGTACCTTGTTCTCGGACTTCTCAGCCTCCAGAACTGTGAGAAAATAAGTTTCTGTAGTTTAAGCTACCCCATCTGTGGTATTTTATTTTGGCATCCTGAACTGATTAATACAGACCCAAAAAACTTCATTTCTATATTGTCCTATATTCTTGACTAGCTTAGTAGAAAGGAAAAGTTAAGAAAGAAAGAAAAAAAAAATCCCAAACCCTTCACTAGAATTTGGACAGAATCCAAATATACTCAGATCAGGGGGACTTTCTTAGAATAGGTGATGCCCTCACTGAGCTTCAAATAATGAAAAAGAGTTTAGTAAAGCAAGAAGAAAAGGTAAGTCATTTCATGACGCAGGGTCACATGAAGAAGACAGGTGAAAACAGCGTAATGGTGCAGAAATGCAAGGAGTTAGTAAAGGAAAAGGTTTGAAACAAAGAGGGATGAGAGATGAGATCATTAGGGTGCAGATCAGATGCCTAATAAGTATTTGAAAATTTGCAACATACATATCTAAATGAAAATCCTCCTTTGAAATTTTTAGGTCTGTGGGCTTTTGCTCTCTGTTTGTGTTCTAATCATGATTTCTTATTTGGAACTACGAGGGTTCATTAGGAAATACTATCATAATTGTTTCTGCTCTTAGAGTGGTATCCCAAGTTGACCTTTGCCCCATTTCTTTCCATTCATTTTATGAGACAACCTTCCCACACAAAAGATAAGGTTCAGATTTTCTTCGTGGTTGTTTAAGCAGACATCAAAAACTCTTGGGGCACCTGGGTGGCTCAGTGGGTTAAAGGCTCTGCCTTCGGCTCAGGTCATGATCTCAGGGTCCTGGGATCGAGCCCCGCATCGGGCTCTCTGCTCAGTGGGGAGCCTGCTTCTCCCTCTCTCTCTGCCTGCCTCTCTGCCTACCTGTGATCTCTCTCTGTCAAATAAATAAAATCTTCAAAAACTCTTTACAGATTAAAACACATGACATATAGGAAGGAGTGCAAGGAGAGGCACACAGCAATACGTACGAAATAAACCTCTATTTATTTTAGTCTTAAGCTTGAAATTTAGCCAAAGCCCTGCTCTTGAACTTTATTTCTTAAAAATGATCTGTGACAATTATCATATGAGATCTCTGATATTAGGAATTTGAGAGGCAGGGTGAGGGGTCATGGAGGGAAGGAGGGGAAAAATGAAACAAGATGGGACCAAGGAGGGAGACAAACCATAAGAGACTCTTATCTCAGGAAACAAACTGAGGGTTCCTAGAAGGGAGGGGGGAGGGAGAGATGGAGTGCTTGTGTTATGGACATCGGGAAGTATGTGCTATGGTGAGTGCTGTGAATTGTATAAGACTGGTGATTCACAGACCTGTACCCCTGAAGCAAATAATACATTATATGTCAATAAAATTTAAAAAAAAAGTCCGTGACAATAATTTCCAATGATTGAATTATTTTAACAGACCAAAATGTTGTGTTAAATAATGAATAAACAAAAATAACCTCACAAAAAAGATACTTATCTAGAGGAGTGGCTCTTCCTTCAAGTAATTGGTGTGCTTCCTTCTTGGTCATAAATAGACAAACAAACAAACAAACAAACAAACAAACAAATATTAGTAGTATTTTATTTAGCCTAAGAAGCACATCTTTTTGCATTTTGAGATCTCTAAAATCAGGAGGATTCCTAAAATCAATGATGGCCTACCAGGCAACAATTATGATGTAATTGTCATTACTCAGCAAGGCTGAAATTATTCGTACTTGTTCATATTGTCCTCACATCAGTTGAGTTATGTGCGTTATTTGTACTGCATGTATAATGCTTGCTGCTTAAATATCTTTAAAAAGATGATACTGTGATTCAGCTTGGAACCAAAAATGTGTGTGAACAGAAAAGTATAGCAACACAGCAGATTTAATGTATGATTAAAAAAGAAATCGGTGGCAAGGTAGAACAAGAGTTCCTTTGCAAAAGGCATGGAAAACAAGTTTCAAATGATTTTTAAAAACAACATTATGTTACAGGTAAATTAGCTATATTTCTTTCTTGGTGTTACTTAAAATGCTGGTGCATCTTATAATTAATAGTGTCTTAGATTCATTGAAATATGACAGATTTTTTCTTAAACCATGTTAATATAAGAAATATTGCCAACTTTACAATGTTCTGGGTCATGTTTGGAAATTTTAAAATGGACCTTACTATGTACAAACTGACTGTACCTAGTAAGAAAGAAAGTAAAATTTCCAGGCCTTATTTTTATATTGTAATACAGTTCTGGAACTGCTAACACAAACATATGAAATAAGCAATCATTTTAAAATGAGAAAAAAATCAGAAAACTAGTTAAATGGTTTAGTTAATTACTACATTATTATATCATAAAGATGAGGACTTAGAAAAAATAAAATGACAAAAATTAAAAAGTGCAAGCAATGAAATTATACTTTAACATGTGTATCAACTGATCCTTTTCTTGAGGATAATGTCTCAGCCCCTTCTGTGGAATTACAGGATCTAGCCTGAATAGGTAAATGCCACATGGTCTTTTACTATTTATTTTCTCTCACTACAAGTCTTCGTTAAAATGGGCAGAAGAGGGAGTTCTGCTTCCAGTATGATGGAGTGAATACTAGATCTTCCCACATATCAGTAACAAACTCTGGACCAATCCTCACGCTAATAAGAATTATAAACTCTGAAGCAAAATACATGAAACAACTATCTAAAGGCTCTGGGAAAATTTTTTTAAGGTAGTCAAGTATTGAAAATAAGTCAAAACTTGGAGTAAGCAAAATGACATGAAGCGAATTCCACAGTTTTATTTATTTATTTTTTTAACATTTTATTCATTTGACAGAGAGAAAGAGAGCACAAGTAGGCAAAACAACAGACAGGGGAAGAGAGAGTAGCAGGCTCCCTGCTGAGGCGAGAGCCCCATGTGAGGCTCAATCCCAGGACCCTAGGATCATGACCTGAGCCGAAGGCAGACGCTTAAGGACTGAGCCACACAGGCGCCCCTTCACAGTTTTATTTTTGTTTCCCTCGGGTGGCCATAGTTTTGGCTGTGATTGCAATTTAAGAATGGCCAAACTCTGAAAAGAGCCTCTTCTATATCTTGCTTGAGAAATCAAAGAAAAGAAGTCAAGGCAATAAAAGCACACTGGAGAAGGAAACAAAAACCCTTGAAAGGAGAAAACCAAAGAAGAGGAAAAAATTGATAGATATGTAGCCTAAATTTATAGTTGACCCCTGAATCTGATGGCCAAACCTGAGAGCAGCTCTGAACCAAGGCTGAAAATACTGAACCGAGATCTGAACTGCTTTATGTCACTGTAAGACATTTTAAAGTTTGAGTCTAAGTGAGTTAATTGCCCAATACAACAAAACATACCTTTTTAGGGGGGAATTATATTGTAGAATTCATAGTCTATATAACATAATACATAAAATATCCAGGATAAAATTGTCATCTTTAACATATGGAAAGCAAGAACATACGACTTAGTCTCAAGAATAGGGAGTAAAAAGATGCCAGTATTGAGAAGACCTTAGGTGTGGAATTATCAGAGAAGCTGATATAATTATGCTTAGTGCTCAGTTAAAGTTTTAAAGAAAAGGAATTAAGAAGTACAAAATATTTTAAAAGGACAAAGTACAAAATCTAAAGTAAATTTTGGAATTAAAAAACACATCTAAAGGGGCGCCTGGGTGGCTCAGTCGTTAGGCATCTGCCTTCGGCTCAAGTCATAATCCCAGCGTCCTGGGATCAAGCCCCGCCTCGGGCTCCCTGCTCGGCAAGAAGCCTGCTTCTCCCGCTACCATTCCCTCTGCTTGTGTTCCCTCTCTCGCTGTGTTTCTCGCTGCCAAATAAATAAAATCTTAAAAAAAAAAAAAGAAGAAAACATCTAAAATAAGAAACTTAGTAGCTGCATTTTATAGTGGAAGGAATATGATAGAAGAAAAACTGAAACTGAAGGCAGACATACATAAATTATCCAATCAGAAGATAAAAGACTGAAATATATACTAAGCTTCAAAGACCTGTAGGTTAATATATATATATATAAACCTAGATTTTATATATATATAAAATATATATATATTATATTATATTATATTATATTATATTATATTAATATCCTTTATATAATATAATATAATATTATATTAATATCCTAATAAATAATAATTAATTAATATTAATTAATATAATATCACATTATATTATAAAATATAATATATATTTTATATAAATATATTATATTAATTTATAATTATAAGTTAATTATAATTATAAATATATAATTAATATATAAATAAATATTTATATTAATAAATATATATTATATAAATAAATATATAAAATATAAATATATATTATAATATATATTTGTATATATTTTATATATATTAATTTATATACATATTTTATATATATATATAATCTCTTCTTTAAAAAGGAAGAAGAGAGAGACAATAAAGAAGACAAGATATTTGAAGAAACACTGGCAGAAAATTATACAAATTTGCTACAACATTTATGTTTATAGCCTTAAGAAGCTTAGTGAAACTCAAATGGGATAAATTTGAAGAAATTCACACCTATACACGTAAAAGTCAAATGCTAAAAACTAAGGTAAAGACAAAATGTTGGAAAAGTCTTTAAAGTACCTAGAGAAAAACTCCGTATTAAATAAGGGGAGAAAATCCAAAACATCAGAGAATGCTAACAAAAAGAATGAAGATTAGAAGACATTGGAAAATGTCTTAAAGGACTGAAAGGTAAACAAAACAACAAAGGTCAACAAAAATTCTATATCTGGTGGAAATATCCTCTAATGAAGGCAAAAATAAAAGCATTTTTAATATAAAGAAAAATCAAAGGAATTTGCCACCACCAGACCATCCTGGAATAAATGCTAAAAGAAATTATTTAAATTGAAGGAAAGTGATAACAGAGGCCACTTGGATATTCAAGAATGAATGAAGAGTATAAGAAATAGTGAATATGTGGGTAAATATTGCTCCTAATTTCTTTAAATTAATGTTTGTATAAAATTAAATTTTTATTAAGTTGTTAATTTTAATTCCAGTATAGTTAGTGTACAATGTCATAGTAGTTTCAGGTGTACAATGATTCAACAATTCTGTACATTAACCAGTGCTCATCATGACAAGTGCTCTCTTTAATGCCTATCACCTCTTTCACCCATGCCACCTCCCACCTCTCCTCTGGTAAAAATCAGTTTCTTCTCAATAGTTAAGAGTCTGTTTCTTGGTTTGTATCTCTTTCCTTTTTCTTTATTCCTTTGCTTGTTTATTTTATGTCTTAAATTTCACAGATGAGTGCAATCATATGGTATTTGTCCTTCTATGACTGGTTTATTTCACTTAGCATTATACTCTTTAGCTCCATCCATATTGCAAATGATTTCACACTTTTTTATGGCTGAGTAATATTCCACTTTATATACATACCACATCTTCTTTATCCATTCATCTGTCGATAGGCACTTGGGCTGCTTCCCAAACTTGGCCATTGTAAATAATGCTACAGTAAATAGGAGTGCATATATATCCTGTATTTTTTGGGTAAATACCAACTAGTGCAATTACTGGATCATAGGGTAATTCCATTTTTAACTTTTTGAGGAACTTCTGTACTGTTTTTCTACAGTGGCTGTACCAGTTTTTTCACTCCCACCAATAGTGCACATGGATTCCATTTTCTCCACTTCCTCTTTAACACTTATTATTTCTTGTGCTTTTTTATTTTAGCCATTCTGACAGGTGTGAAGTGATATCTCCTTGTGGTTTTGATTTTTATTTCCCTGATGATGAGTGATATTGAGCATCTTTTCATATGTCTGTTGGCCATCTATATGTATTCTTTGGAAAAATGTTTGTTCATGTCTTCTGCTCATTTTTTAATTGGATTGTTTTTTCAGTGTTGAGTTATATAAGTTATTTATATATTTTGTATACTCTTTATCAGAGAAGTCATTTGCAGATAAATTATCCCATTCATTAGGTTGTCTTTTAGTTTTGTTGATTGTTTCTTTTACTGTGCAGAAGCTTTTATTTTGACATAGTCCTAATAGTTTATTTTTGCTTTTATTTCCCTTGCTTCAGGAAACATAGCTAGAAAAATGTTGCTACTTCTGATGTCAGAGAAATTACCACTTGTGCGCTTTTCTAGAATCTTTATAGTTTCAGGTCACACGTTGAGGTCCTTATTCCATTTTGAATTATCTTTTGTACAATGTAAGCCAGTGGTCCACTTTTATTCTTTTGCATGTGACTGTCCAGTTCTCCCAACACCATTTGTTAAAGAAGCTGTCTTTTACCCATTGCATATTCTTTCTTCCTTTGTTAAAGATTAATTGACCATATAAACATGGGTTTATTTCTGGGATTTCTAGTCTATTCTGTTGAACTGTGTGCCAGTGCCATACTGTTTTGATTAATACAGCTTTATAATGTAACCCGAAATCTGGAATTGTGAAAACTCCAGCTTTGTTTTTCTTTCTCAAGACTGTTTTGGCTATTTAGAATCTTCTGTGGTTCCATACAAATTTTAAGATTGTTTGTTCTAGTTCTGTGAAAAATGCTGTTGGTATTTTGTTAGGGATTACATTCAATCTGTAGATTGCTTTGGATAGTATGGACATTTTAATAATATTTATTCTTCCAATTCATGAGCATGGGGGCTTGGAATGCAGTGTCTGTGTGTGGTGGCTGGGCAAAGCATTAGCCAAATTTGCACTTAGCCCAGGCCAGCAGGCTGAGAGTGAGGGAGTCGTCACAAAAAATGTGTGAGTGTGGACCACTGCTAGCAGGTTAGGTAGCAAGTGTCTCTGCACCACCACCTCCTACAGGTGGCTCTGGGTTTATAATGAGGGGCAGGGGAGGAAAATGGTGACTGTCATCTCCTTTGTTATCAAAGAAGTCCTCCAGCAGACTCTGAAATCAGTATAAACAGATCTTTCTCCCATTTGCTCCTGGTGTTGTACAAACTGTTGTTTCTATGTTGCTTCTCCTTGGGCTGCTGCCTCTTTAAGGCAGGGATCCAGCCATCCCTGCCCTCCAGGCTTTCCTAGTGCTGAGTCAGCTGACTTTTAAAGCTTCAGGCTTCTCCTCCTGCTAGTTTTACAAACTCACAGAATTTAGCCCCTCTAATTTTCAAAGCTAGACATTATGGGGATTTGTGTGTGAGTTCCCTGATGAGAACAACTGTTTCTTTCTGCTCTCCTCTCTAGCAGCTTCTTCCCTCCAGTAAGCAACCTCTGCCCCTCCTAAGCTCTCAGATGCAGCTTCTCTACATTTAATTGTCGAATTTGTCTGCCAGTCTTTAGATCCCTCTCTGGTTTATTTACATGGATGTTAGGGATATCTTGTTGTAAACATGAGTTTAGGGTCAACTTAATCCACCATCTTCCCAAGATTTCTTAAATAAAATTTTTAACACTTATCATTTGGACTTGATAATGTATGAATATATAATACATATGAAAACAGTAAAATAAAGAATGACAAAGGAATATTAAATGGGCTTAGATTGAAATGAATGATTCTACATTTAAAAAAAGTAAAAATATTAATTTTAAGTGAAAAAATGTTAAATGTATATAATAATTATTTTAACAAGAAAAAAAATCAAGAGAAGTAACCAAAATGCACCCCCAAAATAAATTTTAAAAGGGATAATTTCAAGGAAGACAGGAAGAAAGGAACAAAGAAAGATCAAAGAGCCCACACATAAAACAAATTTTTAAACTTAACTTGAATCATTACAATAATTATATTTCTAAACATGCCATTCAAAATCAGAGATGATTAGAAGAGAGTAAGTACAAGACCTTACTTGTCCTTTCATCTATGAGAAACACACTTTAAATATAAACAGATGGATTCAAGGTAAATGGATAGAAAAAATATATACTATGCATATAGTAAGCAGAAGAAGGTTGGAATAACTATAATAACAGGAGATAAAATAGAATTCAGGATAGAGAGAATTATCAGAGATAATGAAGAACATTTCAAAATGACAAAAGTAGGTCAGGTCAGTTCGGCAGGAAGACATAATGATAAAAAATGTTTATATTCCCAAAGTAGTCTCAAAATACATGGATCAATCGCTTCTCGGCCTTTTGGCTAAGATCAAGTGCAAAATACATGGATCAAATTTGACAAAATTAAAAAGAGAAATAACTCCTAGATCACAGAATATTTTAATCCCCCTCTCCACAGTTGATAGTACTATTAGCCCCAAAAATAAAGACACAGAGCATTTGAATAACACTCGTCAATACTTGACCTAATTGATATTTGTTAGATATCATATACAAAAACTGTAGAATACACATTTCCTTGAAATTTACTATGACCATATTGCTCTCCCATATAACAAGTTCCAATTAATTTAAAATGATTGAAATCATAAAATGTGTATTCTCAGATCACAAGGTTATTACCTTAGGAATGAATAACAATACGATCTTTGGGAAAAGTTTAAAAACAACAACCTAATGTTGGACCCCTACCATTTAGAAAAAGAAGAGCAAAGTAAGTCCGAGGCAAGTAGAAGAAAGGAAATAATAAAAATAAGAGTAGAAGCAAACCAACTAAAATAAAAACAAACAATAAATAAAATTAACGGATTAAAAGCTGATTCTTTGAAAACAATTAATACAATTGGTAAGCAACTGGCTGTACCAATCAATAAAAATCAGAGAACACAAATCAGCAATATCAGAAATTAAGTAGAGGTTGTCAATAAAAGAGCCTAAAGATCACTAAAGACCCTAGAGTTTCATAAGAGAATGTTATCAACTTTATGTCAACAAATTAACAACTTACATGACGCAAATTCATTCACAGCTACCCTGAATAGCTCTATGTCTATTGAAGAAATTTAATTCAAAGCTAAAAACCTTCCACCCTCACACAACTCCCCTCCCGAACAAACAAACTCTCTAAACTCAGATGATTTTACTGACAAATTCTACCAAATATTTAAGAAATAAATAATATTGATTCTACACAAACTGTTACAGAAAATAGAAAGGCCAAGAAATATTTTTCAATTAATTTTATAAGAACATAACTAAAGCCAAAGACCTTGAAAGTAAATAAATATACAGACCAATAATATCCCTTATAAACATAGACACATGGGTATGTGCTGTTAAGTGCTGTGAAATATGTAAGCCCGACGATTCACAGACATGTACCCTGGGGCAAATAATACATTATATGTTAATAAAAATTAAAAAAAAAATAGACACAACTATTCACAATAATGTAGTCACAAATCAAATACAGCAATGCATATACTTATTAAAAAAGACTAATACATAATGACCACATGAAATCCATCCGGGGAATGCAAATATTAGACCAATTTGAAAATCAGTGCATCTAATTTATCATAATAATAGAATAAAAGATAAAAGTCTTAGAGTCAATTTAATAGATGCAGTAAAACCTTTTGAAAAAATGCATTAAAATAACCCAGAAAAGTAGTAATTAATAAGAACTTCCTCATTCTGATAAAAGGAATCTAAAAAAACACAGGAACAAAAATGCCATCATAGTAGTTGCTATAGTAACATCATTTTGAATTCAAATACTAACGATAGAGATGGAACACTTGAAATACATTCACTGTGTCTCATAGCTTTGCTTTGTGTACTATGTTAATCTACTTTTAAGCTAAGAATTCAACTAACAAGTACCTCTCGTTTTCTTGAATTCACATACCTATACTCTACTTCCTTTTCCTCAATGTAAAATGAGAATCTTTATCATTATTGTCATCATCATCATCATTTCATGGAATTTTTGTAGGATAAAGTGAGTTAATTTCTGTGAGATGCTTAGAAAGTACCTGGCGCATAGCAAAGTGCTTTGTGTGTTATTTATTATTGAAAATATAATAATTAAGGGCGGCTGGATGGCTCAGTCAGTTAAGCATCCTACTCTTGATTTTGGCTCAGGTAGCAGACTCAGGGCCATGAGATGGAGCCCCAAGTGAGGCTCTGAGCTCTGCTCAGAGTCTACCCGAGAGTCTCTCTCTCCCTCTCCCCATGTGTGGTTGCTCCTTCTCTCTCTCTCTCTCTCAAAACAAATAAAATCTTTAAAAAATATAATTACTATATGAGACTTCTAATTACTTTAATATCACAAAACTTGGATAAGAATCCCACATATCATCTCTTAGTCAAATTGCTGACGTTTTAATGTCTCCAAACTGTTGTTATTTTGAGAGAATTTTTCTCTACCCATACTGATTTCATTTAAAATGACGACTTTTATTTATTATACTATGGGGCTATCCTAAATAAAACTTTAGAGTCACCACTTCATATACACATGATATTTACATTTAGTTGGTTACAGTCTGTCTGAGCTGTAACATTTTGTGGATCCCAACATCATGTAGTCATACTTTCCACAGCAATTGTTTGAGAAGATTTCATAATGGCAACAGACCAATGTTGAATACAGAAACATAAATAAAGTTTCATTTTATTCATCAAGATATGGGTTTTAGAGAACAGAAGAGTATTGAGCAATTTTAAGAAATAAGGTGTTTGTCCACCTTATATAGTAAGTATATGATATAAAGGCTTTTGTCTACATTTTGTGGATAAAAGAATAGAAAGTAGCAGAGCATGAGTAATGTGTCCAGGGCTTCACTGCTAGTGAGGAAAAGGAATCAAACTCAGATCTGCCTGATTCCAAATGCATCAATTCAGATCTGCCTGATTCCAAATACAATACATTGTATCTCATAGAAGTGTGACATATTACTTAGTAAGTCTGTGACTAAAACATATTGGCTGTCCAGTACCTTACAATACAATAACTGCATTCTTTAGGTACCTGTGTCACCTAGTTTGAGAACTGGTGTTTTTCACCAATGAGCACTGCATGCTTTATTTGACTATAAATTATCCATCCCAGCTTTGTAATAATATACATGGCTCTCACTTCACTGGCTTCCTGTAGTCTGGTAAAAGTGATCCCTTGAAAGCCTACTTACCTCTTAAACTTTTGAGAAAATCAGAATATGTCCCTCTGAGCTAGCATGCTTCCTATTTTCTGTTTCATTATAGCAGTTTTCATAACATATATTGTAATGCCCCAGTTCATTAAGTCTTTTGCTAAGAAATTAATTGCCTCTGAGCAGCAGGCCCATCCCTCACCATTGATGACTTTCCTCCCTCTACATTGTGATTTATTCCAGTCATGCTTCTCTTTAACTAAGATTTTTGTATTCGTTTTTAAATTTTTTTTCTCTAGACACACCGTGACCATCAGAGGTGCACATTTACTTTCTCATGCTGATGGTACACAGTATATGCTTCTGGTATGGGACATTTTTTTTCTTTTCAAATTGGAAATTCATTATTTTTTACTTATAAAAGTAATTCAAGTAACTAATACAAACAAATTTAAGCTAGAAAATACAAGCCCTTGTAACCCCTTATTCTCGCCTCTGCAATAACCAAATGCACGTTGAAACCTGGAGAAATAAGACTAAATTCCAACTAAAAGTTTATCCTAACCACTACCAAAAATAAGTGCCAGATTCCATAATTCCCGTTATCAGTCAGGGCTGAAAGAGAAAAACTGGAACCTCTAGGGTTAAAACAGAGAAATTTCTGACACAGATAATGGAAGAGTTGAGAAACCAGATGGGTTGGTGAGGCAACCCTGAGATTAGTAACAGCGGGAAGCTATTGCTATCACTCCTCAGACTGGATTGCTAGAATACCGAGTGAGAGGCAGGAGGAGGACTATGTTGGGAGCAGTAATCTTGATGGGAGGACATTGCTTAGAATTGCTAGCACATAGTTTATGTTCATATCTATCTGTATCTATCATCTATCTATCTTTTGAGAGAGAGACTGAGTTTTAGTTGGTTGTATGGTTTAGAAATTCTCTTCACACAGTGTACCCCCTAATTGCCTGCACCCAGGGGACTGTTCCCACTGCTTTGCCTGCTGGGTGTGTTGCTGGCAGAAGGATAATAGGAGTAGGAGGTGTTACCAGTATCAGGAAGCCAGAGTTATCAGCTGGAAGTTGAGCCACTGAGGCAGTGTCGTTCAGCCAAAGGCACTGCCCTAAAAAGGAGATGGAAAATAATAAACTTGACTCATTTCTTCTATCGGATTTTGATTCTGCTTCCAGTTCCTTCCTTTGGCAAATTCAGCTGGAAGGCAGCTGACGTGAGTATCTGGGGAATGCAGCCTAGAGGAGTCAGTCCTTCTATAATGAAGAAGAAAGCAGAGAAAGCAAAGAATGGGTTTAAGAAAAAATAAGCAAATGGCCAGTACACTTCAGATACTAGATATCACCAAGCCTTTTAATAGTGCCACTTCAGCAGGAAAATAAATACTGTTTCCTTTAATTCTTGGTTGGATTAAACAATTTTAAATGTTTATTGGTCATGTATTGTTTTTATTTTTTTCTGAATTATCTGCTTATGCTATTAGTGAATGGGGGGTGTTGTTTGTGGAATCTTTAAAAATTTTTTGGTAGAATTTCTTTTTTTTTTTTTTTTTGGTAGAATTTCTTTATCCACTCTATCGACTTTTTAATAACTCTTTGTCATATATATGTGATGATTTTCCCCATTTTGCCTTTCAACTTTGTGTCATTTCCACTCAGAAGTTTTAACTTTTATTTTGTCATGTATGTCAGTCTTTGCTATCATGTCATTCTTTGAAAGGTCTTCTGCACCCCAATGTTATAAAATAACATTGATATGTTCTTTTTATTCTTTGATGGCTTCATTATTCCTGCTTAATTCCTTAGTCCTTCTGGGATGGATTTGGGAACAGTGGCAGCTAAAGATTGAAATCAATTTTTTTCAGATCAGTATCTAATTTTCTCAGTACTATTTATTTTAAAGATTTTTATTTATTTATTTTTTTATTTGACAGAGAGAGATCACAAGTAGGCAGAGGGGCAGGCAGAGAGGCAGACAGAGAGATAGAGGGGGAAGCAGGCTCCCACGGAGCAGAGAGCCCGATGCAGGACTCGATCCCAGGACCCTGAGATCCTGACCTGAGCCGAAGGCAGAGGCTTAACCACTAAGCCACCCAGGCACCCATCTCAGTACTATTTATTAAACACTATCATCTCCTCACTTATTTGAAACGTTACCACTGACATAGTTAAATTATATTTTAAATAATAATTGCCTTCATTTATAAAGGTAGTAGCTTTAATCTTTACAGTATCAAAATAATTCCAAATAAGCCCACAAGTCTTGACTCTAATAATGTTAACTTTAGCTTCATATTTCCATTTTGGATAAAATGGTTAGCCCTGGATTGCTTTGACTGTTTCTTTATCTTTCCATTCTTGCATAACTGGACAAGAAGCATAGTTAGTGATACCTCATCACTTAAATATAAATACAATAAAGTTTGATTATAAAGATGACATTAATTAAACAAAATATTAAAAATTATTATGGTAATTTAAAAGATGTTCACAACAGCTGACATCATACTTCATGGTAAAAGACTAAAAGCTTTCCTGTAAGATCAAGAATTAGACAGGACGCTAATTTTCAGCATTTCTATACAGTATAGTATTGGATGTCTTAGCCAGAATAATTAGACAAAATGATATAAAAATCATCCAAATTGGAGAGGAAGATGCAAAATTATCTCTGTTCACAGAGGTATGGTCTTTGTTATATGTAGAAAACCCTAAAGATTACACAGAAAACAAACAAACAGAAAAGTACATGTTAAAACTAATAAATGAATTCAGCAAAGTTGCAGGACACAAAATCAACACACAAAAATCAGTTGTGTTTCTATACACTAATAAAAATCTGAAAAGAAATTTTAAAAATCTCATTTACATTGTAAAAATAGAAAAAAGAAGTTCTAATTGAATCTACAGATTCAATGCAAACCCCTGTCAAAACCCCAATGATATATCTTGCAGAAATAAAAAACACATCCTAAAATTCTTAGAGAATTTCAAGGGACCCCAAATAGCCAAACGGTTTTGAAGAAGAGCAAAGCTGGAGGGCTCACACTTCCTGCTTTCAAAACTTATTACAAAGCTAGAGTAATCAAAAAATAGTGTTGTACTAGTATAGAGACAGACATATGCATACATATAGAACAATAGGAGAGAACGCAGAGTCAAGGAATAAACCCTTGCATAAATGGGCAAATGATCTTTGATACAGTGCCAAGACCACTCAGTGGAGAAAGATACTCTTTTCAACAAGTGGTGCTGGGAAAACCGGCTTTTCACAAGCAAAAAATGTAATTGGACCCTGATCTTACATTATATGCAAAAATTAACTGAAATTGGATCAAAACTTTACATAAGACCTAAAACTCTGAAACTCCTGCAAGAAAATATAGGGGGAAATCTTCATGACATTGGATTTGCTGTGATTTCTTGGATATGACACTAAAAGCATAGGCAACAAAAGAAAAAATAGATCACAGCCACAATCAAAAGAATGAAAAGTCAGCCCATAAAATGGGAGAAAATATTTGTAAATCATAAATCTGATATGGAAAGCATCCAGAATATATAAAGAACTCCTAAAATGCAACAACGAAAGACAAACAACCTGACTGAAAATGGACAAGAGACTTGAATAGATATACAAGAAGAAGAACAAGAAGAAGATATAAATAGAAAATATACAGTAGCCAAAAAGCATTCTAAAACCACATGATGTTGAGAAGATTCTCAACATTAGAGAAATGTAAATCAGAACCACAATGAGGTTCCCTCCTCACATCCATTAACAAGGCAAACAAAGCACAAAGCAAAACCAGAAAATAACAAGTGTTGGTGAGGATGAGGAGAAACTGGAAGACTTGTGCCCTGTTGATGCAAATGTAAAGTGGTGCATGCACTTTAAAAAACAGTATGCAGTTTAAAAAAGGAAAAGTAGAATGACCATTTGACCTAGCAGTTCTACTCCTTGAAGGGATATTTATACATACATGCTTATAGTACTGTTATTCACGATAGCTAAAAGGTGGAGGAACGTATGTGTCCATTAAAAGATGAATGCGTAAACAAAATGTGTTGTATACATACAATGGAATATTATTTAGTCTTAAAAAGGAAGGAAATTCTGACACGTGCTACATACAATATGGATGAAACTTGAGGATATTATGCTAAGTGAGAAGAGCTAGTCACAAAAGGACAAATACTGTATGATTCCGCTTACATCAAAATCATAGAGGCAGAACGTAGAACGGTAGTTGCCAAGAGCTGAGGGAACAGAGGATGAAGAATTATTTTTAAGGGGTAGGAATTTCCAGGGTGGCTCAGTCAGTTAAGTGTCTGCCTTCGACTCAGGTCATGATCTCAGAATCCTGGGATCGAGCCCCACATCAGGCTCCCTTTTCAGGGGAGAGCCTGCTTCTCCCTCTCCCTCTGCCACTCCCTGTGCTTGTGCGTGCTCTCTCTCTCTCAAGTAAATTAATAAAATATTTTTTAAAAAATTTCCATTTTTCAAGAAGAAAAGAGTTCTGAGGATGGAGAGTGGTAACGGTTGCACAGAAATGTTCAAGTTGTTAATGCCACTGAATTTTACGCTTAAAAAATGGCTAAGTTGGCAAATTTTATGTTACATGTGTTGACCACAACTTTTAGGAATCAATATTAATGAAAAGATAGTCACAAATTCTTTGACATTAATCCTACTAAGAAATGGAACATGTTTCTTTTCCGTTTGAAAATATGCTGTTATTTTTTTTTTTTAAGATTTTATTTATTTATTGGAGAATGAGATAGTGATAGAGAGAGTGCAGAAGCAGGGAGGAAAGGGAGAAACGACTCCCCACTGAGCAGGGAGTCCAATGAGGGACTCGATCCCATGACTCTAAGATCTTGACCTGAAACGAAGGCAGATGCTTCACTGACTGAGCCACTCAGGTGCCCCTAAAATACGCTGTTCTTATTGAGTGTCTTCTAATATACAGCATGCCGCAGAAGTGATGCCGCAAGTTTGAAGTCTGGTTTAGAAAAAAGAATAAAGCTTTCCTCAGGTTCTACATTTGGAGCCACTCACCCTCAGAACTCCACTGCTGTGCTCTGAGAAAGGCCAGGCTGCGAGTAGTGATCATGTGTAAAGTGCCCTGGAAAACGGGTGGGCCTGTGAGCAATCTTCTGTGATAACACCAGCCCTAGCCACTGTGTGAGTGCAGTCGTGTGAGAGACCCATAGAGAACCACTCTCTCTTGCCCAGTCAACCCCTAGAACCCGAACAATAAGATCAATGAATGCTTGTTGTTTTACACCGTTAATGTTTGTGGGGAGTACTACGCAGCATTACACAATTACAGCAGTTCCCAGGAGCAGAGGTTATGGAATCAGAGGGACTAGAATTTCAGTTTCAACTTTATCTCTTATGAGCCATATGTGACCTTAGAATTATCACTTAATTATCCGTAAATTGAGAATAAAAGTAGTTCATAAAATTGGTCTGGGTATAAATGAGATGTATGTAAAATACCCGTTACAGTAACTGGACAATAATAAACCCTCAGTGTTTTACAATAGCGGTCAATATTGCTGTTACTGCCATTACTCTAAAACCTTGAATTCATCCTCATTAAAATAATTTACATGTGCATTTCTGTTAAAACTCCACTTTATTAATAAAAGGAATCTAATATTTCTAATAATATTATCTCCCTAATTTAGATTAGATCCCATTTGAGTTGAAGACAGGATTTTCAAATAATATGTTTTTTCTACATTTGGAAGTTACAGAACTAAATTAGCTTTTATAGATTCAGTCTCTATTTCTTGCAGGATATTTAGAAATTCTTGGATGTCTGAATTTTCCAAGAAAGCAGTGCATTGCTTTGTGGACACCCAAACTTCATTAGCAAAATCTTATTCCTCTTGGCATTAAAATTTAATATATAATCAGAACTTCATTTAAAAATATCCACTGGCCATCCATTTAAATTAGGAGCAGGGAGAAAAGAAAGGTTTCTTTAGATCAGTTGCATTATTGAATGCTTGGAACATTATCAATTTCACATTTTTTGAAGCCTTGTAAACTACAGAACTACTGAAGTTATTGCCAAGCATATAGAAACTATCTTTGTAAACAAAATCTCTGGAGATTGAGGAGTCTCTCTCTGAAGCCCAAATAGTGCAATGTGATGCAAATGGATCTATTTCCTTCTACTTCTTCTCTTAAAATATGGGTGGTTACTACCACTTTCTTTACAAGTGGAGAAAATCATTTATAAGGAACTCAACTATAAAAAGTGTAATCACCAGCAAATTCTTTTTTAACATAGGAAGCAGTATTTTCTAGTTTCCTGCTGATGATAAAACACTAGACTGGAAACACTATTGGTTCTGTGCAGTTATAATATAAGATGTTATGCTTAAAAATCCTATTAATATGCCTGGGGATTGTATGCATTAAATGAGTTTGCACTGTTCCTTATACCTCTCAGACTTCTATGTCAAATTTTTAACACACAAAGGATTCTTTATTATATGATCTCAAATGAGGGACCTCAACTTTATTGCATGATAATTTTATTTTTGTTTGAATATTAGAGTTGAAAGTATATGCCATGGTAAGGGAACCGAGGAAGTTCCATTTACATCTCAAAGGTAATATTTGCAAACTCAAAGACAGTGAAAAGAGAAAAATGGCTTAGGAGGTGTATTCATCCTAATGGCGCTTATGTAATCCTAGTGGAACACGTTTACCTTTAAGAGCCACATAAATGCTTTGCAAACATCTATAAAGTTCAGTAGAAAATCTGGAAGCTCTTATTACTTTTTGACAGTGATTATGTGAATGATAAACCTTTGCTATGTGAGGAATTTCGAGGCTAGAATAAAGTCTCAACCTTTAGAAAACCATCCTTTGTTGATACCCTTTGCTGTCACTAACTTGCAGGCTATTACATGGGCTAAATTTCTCATTAAGGTAGGGCAGCCCCATGCTATCCCTGCACAGCTCATTCACCATCATCTAATTAACAGCCATTCTTCACTTTTCAGGCTTTTCTTACTGTTGGTTTCTGTAGCACAGTCCCACACGGTCAGCAACCCTGTAGCAATGATCAAGAGAAGGGTTCCAACAGCTGGTGTGAAAATCCTGAGGCCAATTAGCTCACTGTCCATCTTTCCCCCACTCTCCACCAAAGCACAGAATGAAAACCCTGTCCAGCTTTTATTTGACAATCCTGGTCATGCCTGTGGTCTTTTAGGAAACACAAACCACTATTCTCTTTCCATTCTGCCCTTGAACTTGGGAAGGGGATGTGTGAGAATGGGAAGGGAGAGGCTATGAGCAAAAATCACAGATAAGAGATAACTGCTGTCTCAAATCCATAACAATTATAATCTTTATCATTGCCTTTAAATATTGAGACTGCTACAATGATTATTATTCAAATAAGTTTTCAGAAAAAAATTTTGAATATTTCAGCTTGCTGTAGAATAATTAGCGCAGTCTTATCCAGTCCTTTTTTTTCTTTTTTTAGAGAGAAAAAGAGTTTGAGAGTGGGTGTGGAGGTGGGGGGCTGTGCAAAGAGAGGGCAAGAATCTTAAGTAGGCTACATGCACAGCACAGAGCCTGACCTGGGGCTCCATCTCACAACCCTGAGATCATGACCTGAGTTGAAATCAAGAGTCAGATGCTTGGGACGCCTGGGTGGCTCAGTCGTTAAGCGTCTGCCTTCGGCCCAGGTCATGATCCCAGGGTCCTGGGATGGAGCCCTGCATTGGGCTCTCTGCTTGGCAGGAAGCCTTCTTCTCCCGCTACCATTCCCTCTGCTTGTGTTCCCTCTCTCGCTGTGTTTCTCTGTCAAATAAATAAGATCTTAAAAAAAAAAAAAAAAAGAGTTGGATGCTTAACCAATTGAGCCACCAGGGACCCGTCTTCTCTTTTAATAACAGATTTTGGAATATTCCTGAAAGTCCTTCTAAATGCTAAGAGAACAAACAAGAATATAGTCAGTATTGTGCTTAACCTTTTTGGTGATTATTTGGTTAGTTTTATATGGTTTAAATTAATTGCAGGGTTATATTTTTTAAATATTAATGTTTTGTAAATGGAGGCTTCTTGATAATTAAAATCTTTTTAGTATATTTTGTGTTTATTTCAAACAAAGCTAGAAAAGTCTCTGTTAATACTGCTATAGCCAATCCACCTGTATAGCCTCTGAGATTCAACAGAAACGGTTTCATTACATATGTAGCCTTCACAATACTATATTCAATGTGTCCAAAAGACTCAAGGCCAGATGTTCATCTTCATTTTCAAGAGAGCAAACCTTAATTCCGCATAAATCTCATAAAGTTAGGGAGAAAATTTTCTCCCCCCTTGTAGTAGTACCTCAGAGGTATGGGGTGTTACAATAGCTCTCAAAGTTTCAAAAATATGATATACCCCAACTGATTAGGAACACCGAGTATGTCATTTTCACTTCTGTTTCTGCAAGATCAGTGTCTCAAATCCAAGGATTCAGTGATTTAAAAAAATGCATAATGCTCGTGGGTTGAACATTTTATAGTCTAATGAATTTTCTAATAGTTTTGATTTCTAGGGTCTAGTTCCTCTCACTTTTTAAAAGATTGTTATTTACAGGTATATAAATGATAAATGAATACTAATTTTTAAAATCTAAATCAAAAAGAAGTGTATGTTGTAAACACTAAATGTTCCCTAATTTGAGTTACTCCCAATCTCATATCCTTTCTCCAAAGTCAACCTCTGTTAACATTTTGGTATATCCCGCCTGTTTTTTCCTACATGTTTACGTATCTAGTGTTAGTGATAAGAGTTAAAACAGACTTTTCTAGGTCTTAAAAAAATTTTTTTAAAGATTTTATTTACTTATTTGTCAGAGAGAGAGAAAGAGCACAAGCAAGGAGAGCAGCTGACAGAGGGAGAAGCAAACTCCTGGCTGAGCAGGGAGCCCCACGTGGGACTGGACCCGGGACCCTGGGATCATGACCTGAGCTGAAGGCAGGGGTTCAATCAACCGAGCCACCCAGGCATCCCTAGGTCTTAAAATTTTAACTGAGAACTCAGTGTCAGTTGTTTCAAAGCTGAGACAACACCAATTAACATAACATTGCAAGTTTTAGTAGTAAACTGTTAGGCCAGTCCAAAGGGATCATCTTGAGATAGGTACATGCATGTATCAAAAGACATGTATAAATGAACCAAGTTTTTTCTTTTATTATTTTCAAAAAGCAGTAAAAACATTTATACAGCACATTACAAAATTCTAATGCCATCCTTAGGACCCACCTCCAGTAGTGTGAAAGTGTAGAATCATCAAAGCTATATCAAGCTAAATGGTTGACTTGTTTTCGGTTAGGTGGCAGGTTATGTTCCTTCTCCTTTTCCCAAGAGAAAAGAACAGGAAACATTTCACAGCACACCAAATCCTCCTGTAAAGAAAGGAAGGCTTATTTTCCTTTTTTTTTTTTTTTTTTAGGATTTCATGTGTTTATTTGTCAGAGAGAGAGAGAGAAATCACAAGCAGGAAGCAGGGGAGTGGCGGGCGGAGAAAAGCAGGGTCCCTACTGAGCAAGGACCCCAATGTGGGTGGGGCTTGATCCCAGAACCCTGGGATCCTGCCCTGAGCCAAAGGCAGCCGCCTAACCAACTGAGCCACCCAGGCGCTCCAAGAAAGTCTTATTTTCCAATTGCTTTAGCAACCTAATGGATTCCTAGCCTTCTTTTATGTTTGAAGGGTATATGATAGGCTAATTCTGGCAGAACTAGAGATAAGCACTTGTAAAACTTGGACTTTGTCTAAGAGTTTGAGAATATGAACTGATTAGAAGTTTGAAATTTCAAAAAATATATCCTGGTTAGAATTGTTTGAGAGAGAGAGACTCCAAAAAGATATAGGTTTACTACACACAAAGACATGGCAAAGATATGTATTTGCCAGATGTGTGTCTTGCTGCAGGAGGAAGACATGGATAATCTTAAACAGTTCCCTTCTACATATATCCCTACAAAGGGATGGAACTCAGGAATCTAGTGGCTGAGGAAATAAATGGTCAGGTAGAGGACACATTGCCACCCCAATGGTTTATATAAATACACCCCTTAAGAAAATAAGCAAGCATTTGTCAATATAATGCATATATGGCCCCCATGCCAGACTGTACTTTTATAGTAAAGTCAGGTGATTTCTCTCCCTTACCTCTTCTCCCTTTTCAGTTTCTACATGAGCCAGGGGCAGCCTGAGTAAGGGCAGTAGAAGAACAAGATGGTGAAAAGTTGAAGACCTAAAGGTTTAACTCCCTTATTGTAGGATTGTAAAATAGAGGCATGTTCAAATTGCGTTGAAAAAATTTTAATTTAATGAAGGATAGGAGCTTTGCCATTAGGTAAGACTAGGTATTTTAATAAAAGGATATGGTTTATTTATGACTCCTTAGAGTTGTTCAGAAGGACTAGCAAGTTGCCAAGTATTATGTACAAGGGAAGAGATTGTAAAATGATGAGTGGATTTAGAGAGGTAGGGCCAAATATAATTAATTTTTTTAATTTCTATTGATTCCGGAACATTCAGTAAACCACTTAAATAATATGCATATACATTTAGTTTGGGTATTTGGCGTAGAAGATCATTAGATATTATAGCATTATATATATTCTATCATACTTATCATTATATATAAAAGATATATTAAATAATATAGAGTATAATCTAATAGTATTTTTATATAGTAACGATTATTACATCTAATATACACAAGATTAAACACATACATAAGGTTATATAGATATATTTATACACACACACACACTTTATTTTCTTTTGTGAATGATTATAATTATTTTTGGAAATAGTAGCAACTCAGTAAAAAACAATTTACCTCTTTTTTTTTATGCTTTCTAGCATTCAGTAGTATTCAGGCCAGAGGTCATGCCTTCAACTGAAAGTAAGAGAAAACCAACTCGAAAATGGGTTCGACAGTAAGAAGAAAATGTGTTATGTCACAGAAGAGGATCCACAGGGAAGGCGACCCTGAGACTGATAGATTTGTCAGCTCACTCACACTCTTTGCCTGCTGGGTCATGTTAGCCCAGTGGTGCAATGGTGTAGCACCCAAGCCAGCCCCAGGCATCACACCCAACTTCACAATGCCTGCCAGAAAACCGCCCCTTCTGTGTGTCTTCCTTTTTAAGTTCATGAGAGCCTAAACCAATTGCTGGCACAGTGACTAGAATTACCATGTTTAATGGTAATTAACTCAGAGTAATCAGGACTTTTTGTTATGTTGAGGAAAAGGATTACCTTCTCTAACTAAAAGGCTGTAGAGAAGAAGCTGGAGGGCTGAAAAAAAAAATGGAGCTCTGCCAGCAATGAAGGAAAATGGAATACTGTTAAGAATTGTGAGAAAGGGTACTGGCAATAATGTACGGCTCACTCAAATTAGACGATTTGAAGAGAATTAACTGTAGGCATTACTTCCAAAGGTGTGATAGAGGGGCGCCTGGGTGGCTCAGTGGGTTAAAGCCTCTGCCTTCAGCTCAGGTCATGATCTCAGGGTCCTGGGATAGAGCCCTGCGTCAGGCTCTCTGCTCAGCAGGGAGCCTGCTTCCCCCTCTCTGCCTACCTCTCTGCCTACTTGGAATCTCTCTCTCTCTGTCAAATAAATAAATAAAAATCTTAAAAAAAAAAAAATGGTGTAGTAGGGCTTAAGAAAACAAACAATGCATACTGCAGAACCTCCTGTCTCACAGTAGCAGGGAGCTGTGCTGTCTCTCGGCCCAAGGAAGTGAGCAGTAGGAATGGTTACTAGAAACCAGGGTGATAACTGACACTGTGGCTTTTATTAGACAGAAGCATCTAACCCACAGCAACTTGCCATGGAGGAAGTCAAATATCCCAACCTTATTTTAGTTCATCTTCTGATTGTTTACTGATGGGACCCAAACAAAAGGAGAAGTCCCAAGGATCTGTGGTTGTAGTCCATAGCATTTATCTTCCCAGGTCCAGAGCAGCCTGGAGATGGGTGGAGAGGGGATCTAGAGGAGAAATGGAAAATATTCAACACAGATATCAATGCTGGTAATTATTATTGTAAGTAAAGTAAATGCTCACATCTAACTTAGTGTGTGTCATATACAGGGTCTGCTATAGTATTTATGTACAATTTATAGTATTTATGTATGATTTATTCAAAACTATAGTCAATTTTTAACTATTATAATATTGTGGCAATTACATTTTTTACATATATGTATTTCTTCAGTAGTGGATTTGCTGACACCAGGCAAATTTCACATACCATTAGATATTGCCAAATTGTCATTTAAAAATGCTAAACCAATTTCCATTCCTTCCATTTTTAAATCTTGTCAAGATGAGGTTAAATATTATTCCTAAGTGGATGAGGAAAACATTATATACATTGTTTGCTTTTTTTTATATTATAACGTTTTTTTTTTTTCATATTTCTTATATAAAGGTTCATCATTTTTTCATTTGGCTACTTCTGATCTTTTTATTTGATGTATTGTCTGCTTATATCTTTTGGTTATATCTTACAGGATTTGTTTTTCTATGTCACATATATTATCTTTATGTTATATATATCTATTCTCAATATCTTATTTAGTATTTTTTTCTGTTTATTCTTATCTGTGAAACTTTTTTCAGAAATATTAATTTTTTTATTGAGATATAATTGACATACTATTGTATTAGTTTCATGTGTGCAACAGAAATACTAATTTTCACATGATCAAGTCTGTCAGTCTGTCACTTTCTAGATGTTTTGTTTTGTTGCTTAGGAAATTTCTTCTCCAAAAAATTTTATAAAACTATTCTTTCATATTTGGTAATTTACGAGTAATTTTAAACTTTAGTTCTCTAATTCTTAGGAGTTAATTTTTGTTTTTTATGTATAATGTAAAATGGACAACTAATGGTTTCCCCTAAAGGATAATCAATTAATGTATAATAATATAATTTATCATTTCCACACATATTTGAAAAACTACTTTTTTATTAATCTGTTCCTGGCCATTTATTATTTTTCACTGTTCTATTTGTCTATTTCTATGCCCATGTTAAAAGTTTGATTGCTACATCTTTGTAGAATGTATTCATGTTATATAAAAGAATTATCTAGGGGTGCCTCAGTGGCTCAGTTGGCTAAATTCCTGACTCTTGATTTTGGCTCAAGTCATGATCACAGGGTCCTGAGATCCAGCCCTGGGTTAGGCTCTCTGCGCAGTGGGGAATCTGCTTAACATTCTCTCTCTTCTTCTCTCTGTGCCCCTCCCCACACTTCTGTGTGCACTCTCTCTCTCTAAAAAAAATAAATAAATCTTTTTTAAAAAAAGAATTACCTAAATTTCATCATCAATTTTTCATAATTTTCTTGCACATTGCTATGAAATTGCACTCTTAGGTTGATATGAAGATAAACTTTCCAATCCTATAATAATACTATTAAATATTTTAAATAATATTTGTATTAATTTTTTAGTCATTTAAAATACAGTTGGCACTTTTACATTTACTCTGGCACTTGGTTTATATAAGTCTTCTCTCGTGTCTTTGATAAACTTTACAGTATTTTTTTTCTCTAAAGGCTTGCACATTTTCTGTTATTATTTTGTTAAATCTGTAGAAGTTTTCTTACCCTTTAAAATGGCATCTCGTTCTCTATTATATTCTTTTACTAGCTCTGGCTGATACATACATATAGATAAATGGATATTTTGTTTAGTTTTATACCTAGTTTTTTAATTGACTGTAATTGTTTTAATCATATTTTATCTGATTCTTTTGAATTTTCTTGAAGAAAATTCTATAATCTTTAAATAATAATTCCATCGTCATATTTTTAAAAATATTTGCTAGTCTCATGTGTTTTCTTTCTAAATGTCTATTTATCTCATATATATATTTTTTATTTTGGGTATTATCTGTAGTAAAGAGTTACAGTGGTGATGGGCAGACATTTTTGCTTTTTGTTAATAAAATTATTTTGGTAATTCTCTATTACTATAGATCTTTATTTTTTAAAAATTTTATTACTTAATAAAGAAAAAAGATGTTATCCTCCTAAGCTTAATTTGCTAAAATGTAGTTTTATATAACTGTATCCTCAACCATCCCCAACTGCTCTACTTTCAAGAGCAATGCAATCACCTCCATTTCTAGACTACAGTTATTTACAAAATATCTGACACCAAAAAAGGGCTGTGTAATAATAACTAAATAAAATAATAATAAAAATTAAAATGACTAATATATATTGAGGTGTTGTTCTAGGAATTTTATGGTATTAGCACATTCAATCCTTACAACTGCTCCAAAAAACAGATACTCTTATATTACTATATTCCATCTTATAGATGGGGCGCAGGGGAACAGGAATGTTAAGAAAGTGTTAGTGGTGGAAAATGGTTTCCAAAATTCTGGCTCTACCCACCTTGCCCTTAGACACTAGTTTGCTGTATACACTGTTAACTAACTAATCAAAAAGTTGAGGGTAGAGCTTTCCCAAATTATCTTTTTTTGTTTTCTGAATATTAAATTAACCCATTTGTTTTTCTTTGACCAATACTCAGGAAAGCATTTTTAAGGAGCCAATCTAATCATTGTCAGAGATTTATTTTGTACTACCTGAGTTAGTTTTATGATTTCATTTTGGGAAGACTTTACATGAGTTCAGATTAGAAATGTGGCCTTCCTTTCACTCCAGCTCTGTCAAGCTGCAAAACAATCAGATAGCTTCTGGCCACCTAAAAATCCCTCCTAGATTGATCTATGTATAATTTTCTGTATTTAACTCTTTTGATGATTAATACTACTTTATGTAAATACGTAACTACTTTAAGGCTTAGGAATGAGGTCTTTTATGTAAGTCTACTTGATTAAAAAAAAATCATTTACTCCACAGATCACTTGTGAAAAAAAGATGGCACAGTGGATCTCAGTGTATACATATAACCAGATAATCACATGCAGGCTTTTTAGAGGGAAAAGAAAGAAAATAACTACCATGTATTAAGTGCACATCTGTTATGGGAGTGATGAAGAAATTGAGTTTGCAGATATGTCTGAAAATATTGTACCATAAATTGCACTTGCTATACTTATTCTTTTTTTTTGTTTTGTTTTTTGTTTTGTTTTTGACAGAGAGAGAGAGATCACAAGTAGGCAGAGAGGCAGGCAGAGAGAGAGAGGGAGAAGCAGGCTCCCCGCTGAGCAGAGAGTCTGATGCGGGCTCGATCCCAGGACGCTGAGATCAGGACCTGAATTGAAGGCAGAGGCTTTAACCCACTGAACCACCCAGGTGCCCCTGCTATACTTATTCTTAAAATATATAACTCTTAGAACATCTGTATCTAGAAGTCAATTCACATACTCTCTTTTGTTTTAGAAGGTTCTTACGTAGTATATCTTCCACTGTATAATCTGACCTTACAGCTAAAACCTACTACCACTACCAATTCAAATTTTACCAAATTAGGAGAGCCTGTGAATTTAATTCAGTAGCATAAATCTGGGAATAACTAGTTGGTTACTTACAGTGTCTTTTATCAAAAATAAACATAATAATACTCTGTACATTTGCATAGTGTTATAGTAGGCTATTCAATGACCTGGATCAATTTTTTTTTTTAATACTTTCTAAATGGCAGGTCTAGAGTCTTGAGACTTTAAAATTGTAGTATACTATCCTGTCTCCTCTATTACTGTTACTGGTCAAACTTTGGGTCCATGACATCCCTAGCCATGAAGAGCAACCATCGTAGTATTCAGAGTATTAACCTTAACATTTTAACTTTATGGGATGATAACTAAATCCCACTTTAACCAACCAGCCAACCAACAAACCAACCCTGGTAAGTTTCTACTCCCAGGACTGGATGGAAAGAAGTAACTGAAGTACCTCCATAGAGACTAATAACCAAATAATATATATAATTCCATATCTCTTCAGGGTCTTTGGTAGAATGACCCAATTTATGAAGACAGGGTATTTGAAGAATTATTTCCTACTGTTGTGAAATGCACATCCTTCCTCTGTGTATCTCTCTTGGAATATTATAGGACCATATAATAAGATGTAAGTATAAGGCTATGGTAGCCAGAAATTTTCCACACTGAAGAGTGAAAAGTAGCTACTTTTGGATGCACTATATTTTCTTCAAATGATTACTTTCTGAAAGTATAGTAACATTCAATAGGTAGTTATGAATTTTTAGTTATTTATCCCTAGGATAAATATAAGTCCTGCCATATATGTGTGTTCTAGAAATGTTGGTCGAATAAATGAGTTAAAAAACAATAGAAACACAGTTTCTAAACACTTCCAAATCACATCCGCCCTAGTGAGAAACCAAACACATAACCCTTAGTCCTCCCCTCCTTTTTAGCAGAATCTGGTATAAAAGTGGTAAGTTCCATTCTGAGGAATCTTACTTCTATCTGGCAGTTGGTACATATTTTCTACAAAATGAGTCTCATAATCTGGTTGTAGATAAAATTCCTCTAAAGTGTCAGGGCTGTGGGGATGCAAGACCCAATATAATAGCTGCCAGACATGATCTTTCTTCAGAGAAACTAAATCACCAATAACTTCAAATTTTTTATTTTTGTAATAGAGGTTGGTCTAAAATACCTGGAATATAATTAGTCTTGGAGTATAGAAATTTAGAATCTAGTCATATATTTATCACCAACTAAATAGTTAACTATTGGTCAAATAATTGGACTCTTCAGATTCCCTCATGTTAGAATTAGGAGACTGAGCTCTGATCTTTAGGATATCTGTAGCTTTGAAACACTATGATTATGAAAGCATATGCCTTCTATTCAAGTAATTATATATTTCCAAGATTGTAGTGTTTTGATTTTATGACATATTGGTAGCTTATAGCTACTATGAGGAGAGATTTTTGATAAAGAGCATAACATCTACATACAACACTCTTTCTGAGGAAATATTTTTTACATTTATTTATTTATTTTAGAGAGAGGGTGCACATGGGGAGAGGAGTGGAGGGAGAGGAGTGGAGAGAGAGGGAGGTGGAAAGTGAAAGAGTCTCAAGCAGACTCCATGTTGAGTGCAGAACCAGATGCTGGGCTTGATGTGGAGGTCCATGTGGGGCGTGATCTAATGACCCTGAGGTCATGATCTGAGGCAAAACCAAGAGTTGGACACTTAACCAACTGAGCTGCCCAGGTGCCCCATGGAAATACAATTTATTTGATGACCATCTACTTTATAATAAAGGTTTTAGAGATGTGATTTGATGTTTGACATAAAGTATATCATGCATACAGTAGCAAAGTGCCACTGTGTTTGAAAAGCAGTACTTTTTGTAGTTTTTTGCCTTATACATTGTGTAGGGTACACTATATTTTTGACCAGATTGATACAAGTGCCACTCACACTTGCTTGCACATTCCAACCATATGTGTCTTCTATTGTCAATGACTCTCTCTGAAGGTAATAAAGTCTATATACATGTAAAGTGCATGAATCAAATAACTACCTAAGTATGCTATTAAGACTAAATGAAGTCATCTCTCACTTATACTGGGAGACACATGGCTGCACATTTCTTCTATCCATTGAGGCAACTTGGCAAAATAACATTTCATTGCATGACCATATTATCAGAGGAACTTTTAAATGGGTAAATGAGTAAGATAGTTTTAAAAACTTACCATAAGAAAGAGTGACCTAGATGCTCTGTCTCCTGGCTTTTACAGGAAGTATATAATATTACATTTAGCTAACGGAAGATAAGATGAGTTTGACAAACTAAATATGACAAAGACAAACACAATCTCAGTAGTCTTTTAAGATATATATGCTACCACAGCAAAGCAAGAAGTGAGCCTTTCTAACCATATCCCAAGCATATTCTATCATATTACTGTGGTTATGAATCTTTTTATCTCATGAGGAGGGCATGGTATACTTGAAATGTACTTTGTATTAGAATAGATGATAGTTTTCTAAAAGGTTAATTGCTACAAAAAAGGGGAGAAATTGAATCTTTGGTAACCACTGTGGTCTCAATTATTGCATGAAAATCTTTCCCTCTATTAAAAGAAGTCAGACTAAACCTTTTACTCTCCTGAAATCAATTTCTTGGTTGTTATTTTAAATTGATGTCATACAACAGGTTTCTCTCTGTTGTATTTATTTTGACCTTCACAATAGTTACGTAGGTCTTGTTTTAATAAATAGATTTAAAAATAAATAGATTGAATCTAAGACTTGGGACTTGTCAGTAAATAAATTGAATCTAAGACAGGGGACTTGTCAAAACACAAATTGTTAGAGCTATCACTGAGCTGTTTCATGTTGGAAGAGGTGGAATATGAGTATATTACAAATACTCATGAAAAAGTCTTCTGAAAGTTCTACAGATGTTGTCATGCTGAAATCTGTTCGCACTTGTGCTTCATAATTCTAAAACTAAAGAACAATGTCTTCTTCAGTTTACGTCATTTTACTCAATTGTCAAACTCTTAAAAATAATGTGATGTTTATAAGATCATATTGTGGGGTCCTGGGGTTATAAAGATGAACAAAATATTATCAGCCTACCAAGAAGCTAAAACTAAAATCTAAATTTACTTTATTTCTACATATGTTGTTTGATTTTATACTACCAACAACACTTTGTGCTCATTTAAAAAATGAGAAAACTAAGACTCAGGGAAGATAAGTAAATTAACTACCATCTTTTAACTGTTAAATGCAGAATCCAGTATCATAATTTGAATGTCTATCTTTTTAATGGGTAAATATACTTTCTACTACATAATTCACTTACTTAGATTGTTGATGTTACAGATAGTTATAGAAATACTGGTTTTATATATAAACTTCTTTTTAAGAAAATGCAACAAATGAAATGCCATTTTAGCCCCTCCCCTATAAAAAAGAAGGAACCAAGGTTAAGAATTAATTTTATAAAAGAGTAAGAAGAATTAATTCATCCAGAATGAACTAAGGATTTAAAATATCTACTTAATTAAACTTGGCTTTTTATCTAAAGATTTTTCTTAAGGAATCAAATTTAATAAATAATATTAATAGTCAACAAATATTGAATTTAATTGAGTATCTGTTATGTCTAAGAACTGTGACATTTGTTGGGCAGGGTGCAAAGGGATAAAAAAATACTATAAAAACTTGCAACTTGAAGAAGCATTCAGTTACTCTATATTGAATATTGTTTGTACACTTCAACAAATCTCAACTATTATTAGTTGTATTTTTATGGCATTGTATGAATTTCATAAGTAGAAGTAAAATTTCATAGGAGGCCACTTTAATATGCAAAAATTATTATCAGAGAGCAGTACATATTAAACATTATTTTTTAAAAGGGAGTAGGTGACCATATCTTTAACTATGGGCATAGCTTTCTCTGATTGTACCTTTTTCTGATAATTGATTTTATAATGGTATTAGAGCAAAGAACATATTGTGTCTGACCTTCTCAGTTTTCTCTCTTGACCTCTCCTTTTCTTTTAAACTTTCCACATAAAATGCAATCTGGGCATAGGGTAAAAAGAAATTCCAGTACCTTCACCTTAACTAAAAACTCTTATTGTAATGGAAGTTAATAAATCCAGTACTGTTGATATTGTCTTTCTAATGACATATATCTCTCCATGTGGAAACTGCAGAATCCATATTATGTCACAGTGGTTAGATAGATCGGTAAATCATGTGCCATCTAGTGGAGTACTGTAGTTTACTGACAGAATTCATCATGATATTCAGACAAAAAGTTTCATTAAGTACTTTTAGAAACCAAGCAACAATCATATATTATTTATTAATATTATGTGAGGCCCTGTGGAGAATATAAGAACTATAAGGCAAAATCTTGTCCTTCAAAAAACTTAGAGTCAGTTTTCTAAGGATAATAACACTGTGTAATTATTTCTCAAAACAGCTGTCACTTCACTCCTGTAAGCCCATGCCATTCCTCACATCAAGAGGTGGACTTTATTTTGCTTCCCTTTGATCCTTGCCTGGTTTTGATAAAGAGAATGCCACAGATATGATATTCTGGTGCTATGGAGCCCAAACTTTAAAAGGATTGGCAGCTTCCACTTCTGTCTCTTAGAATTTAGCCCCCTGTGAAAGGAAAGTCTAAGCTAGATTACTGAATGATTAGAGACTGTGATGGTTCCTGGGGTGTAAGCCAGACCTTTTCACATTTCTCATCTTCTATATTCTCGGGATCAGCTGAGCTTAAATACCATCCTAGAGGTGAAATGTTTATCTGCATCTTTTATACATTATCCTTTATATGAAAATAAAAACACTGAAAATTGATTTAAAAACCACTCTCTCTTCATTAATATGTGATAGTAACATCAGATCCCTGAGTACCTCTATATCCTATATCAAAGTCTCTTTTTAAAATGGGTATCTTAAAAAAAAAAATGGGTATCTTTTTTTCCCTTTTTAAATAAAATTTCTCCCTAATTCTATAATCTAGGAAGCTCCAGTCATCAGAGAAGTATATATGTAGAGGTCCAAGTCTTTGAAATTAATCTCCCAATCTAATAAAAACTCAGATTTTTAACACTCAAATTTTGACTCCGATTTTCAAATGCAACAAAAATTTGTCTCAAGAAAAGCCAAAATACACCCATTTTAATTGCCATTTAAGGATACGGCTTATAGTAAAACAGTTTAAATATGGAAGAATTCAGAGAGCACTGTACTTCTGTCTTCTAGAAGAAGCCCATCATCCAACAAAGGATGATGAGAAAATTCACTGCAATGAGTTAAGGGAACATACATAGATGGTATCAAAGTTGGGGTAGAAATGGCAGAATAGGATGTAAGTCTTCTATATTTTGGACAAGAAAAAGTAATACAGCAAGTAAGTGGCTTTAAATATCAGGGAAAATTACATAGAATAAGCTAATCTCTAAACGTATATGCAACACAATAGGTTGACATCAAAGGCTATTATTTAAAGCTATTCAGTCAAATGATAGATACCTAAAGGTATTAATTGCATTATAAAAGACAGTATTATATTGGTAACTACCCAAACATAAGTACAAATCTTTGAAAATATCAAAATAATTTTTAAGTTAAGTAAAAGCAACACTGAGACATAATAATAAACAGAAAAATATGAAAGATGATAAGACAGAATTAAGGATAAAAATTCCAATTAAATAATAAATATAAATGTGCTTAATTCACATATTGCAAATTTGTGAATGCTAAATTAATGAGAGAAAATTTGATGAGGTATAAGATATATATAATTATAGTATGTCTCCTCAAGAACTTTTTTTTTTAATTAATAGCAGGGAAAATACGATCTGCAGAGTAGAGAAACTTGGAAAATGCTACATTAAACACATGAATAAAGTTAACATAACCAATAATCAGTCAAACCCAACATCATGTGGTTCCTTAACCACACGAATAATTGACAGGCTGAGATGCCTAAGTGGCTCAGTTGATGAAGCATCTGCCTTGGGCTCATGGCCTAGATCCCAGGATCCTAGGATGGAGCCTAGCATCAGGCTTCCTGCTCTGTAGGGACTCTGCTTCTCCCTCTCCCTCATTGTGCTCTCTCCTTCTGTATTCTCTCATTCACTCTAAAATAAAAATAAATAAAATCTTTACAAAAAAAGAATAATTGACAAGGAAAAATATCACATCTGTGGTATCTCTGCTAAAAATGCAAGAATCCAATCATGAGGAAGCACTGAACAAACCCAGTTGAGGGAAGCATACAAAATAAAGGATTACATGTTATTTGATCCCATTTCTAGAACAAGATTATGGTAATGAGAACAGATAAATTGTTGCCAGGTTAGGATTAAAGGGAAGGGTATAACCATCAAGGGGTAACACAATGAAGTGTCTGTGTGATGATGAACCAATTCTTTATGTTGAATGTGATGACAGTTAATTAAATCTACACCTGCAATAAATTTAATAGAACATACAGTGTAATGGAAAAGAAAACTTCCCATAGGACAAAATAAAGATTAAATACTTGTGAATAAGCTTAGTAAGATAGTATAGCAACTTACAAGGGGAAATGTTTGAAAATACCAGAAAAAGACACAAAAGCAAATTTAAATAGTATCTCATGTTCTTGTGTATGACAACATAACATTATAAAATGGTAATTATCACCAAGTTAATATACAATTTCAATAAAAGTAATGATTTTTGCAGCGACAAAAATGATATTAAAATATATATGGGATGAACATTCAGAAAAGTTAGGAAGGCCCTAAAAAGGTTATCAGAGGGATAGCAAGGGCTGCTGAAAATGTAACATAGTTTAGGGTGTCAAAAATCATAGTATGAAACTGACACATAAATAGGTAAGTGAAAATCATAAGAAAATTCAAAAATAGATTCCAGTATATAACAAAATTTTAGTAATATGAAGAAGGCCACACGTCATATCACATGGGAGGGAGGAGAAGCATTAAGGACAAGTGTTGGGACCATTGGACTGTAGTTTGGAGAAACATAAACAGAGACCTATAGTTCAAATCACTCACCCACAAAAGCTCCAGAACTAAATATACAAAAAGGAAACCATACAAGATATACAAAATATATACTTTTGTATATATTTATATACTAATTATAGAAATTTTCTCTAAATTTGTATAATACTAAATATACAAAAAGGAAACCATACAAGAACCTTAAGAAAGCAGAAGAAAATCTCTGATTGTGACTTAAAATCCAGTTATACTAAAAGAAAAAAACCTATTTATTCAAACAACAGCAAAATGATAAATAAATAAATAAATAATAAAAAAGAAAAAATGGATTTCGTTATATATACAATGACAACATGAGCAAAAACAAAAGACAAATCATAAGTTAGAAGAAAATATTTGTAATATATATATAAAAAATAAAAGGCTAGGGGCGGCTGGGTGGCTCAGCCCTTAAGCATCTGCCTTCGGCTCAGGTCATGATCCCAGGGTCCTGGGATCGAGCCCTGCATCGGGATCCCTGCTCGGCAGGAAGCCTGCTTCTCCCGCTACCATTTCCTCTGCTTGTGTTCCCTCTCTCGCTGTGTTTCTCTCTGTCAAATAAATAAAATCTTAAAAATAAATAAATAAAAATAAATAAAATAAAAGGCTAATCTTCTTAAAGTTCTAAAGAACTCTAAAATTGCAGATGAACAAACATCTGATAGAAAAATGGGGAAAGAAAAAAAAAAGAAAAATGGGGAAAGAAAAACCATAAACAGACGTTTTTTTAAATGTGCATAAAAATGGTGCTTAAACATAAAAAATACTCAACTTCATGTATAATAAGTTAAATAAAATTAAAACTATGCTTAATATTATTAAGCAGGGGCACTTGTCTGTCAGATGTGAAAAAAACATCAGAACACAAGAGTCTTTGAGGAAATCTTATATTTTATTCTTTGCTGATGGAATTCATAACAATACCTTTTATAGAAGTCTTTAGGCTATACTCAACAAAGCTATGTATTCATATGCATACATAATTTTCTTACATATAATAATATAGTTATAATGTGTGTAATATCATGCATCTACACACACACATATATATATTTTTTTCTAGTTTTTCTAGTTTTGTTCACTGAAAGGTAACTGGAAGAAAAAAAAACACCAAAGAAATTAGGCACATTTAGATCTAGACTGAAGGGTTTTCCAGCAGATAAATTCATAAAGAAAAATGAAAACCCATGAATGCATAATGGTATTTCAAAAGAAAGAAAGTAAGGAGGAGGGGAGAATGGGGGCTGAAAAGAAGGCAGGGAGAAAGAAATGAATGAAGAAAGAATGAAAGAGAGGGAGAATGGAAGATAGAAAGACTAACACACCCAGAAAACCAGTATGGCATTAAGATATCTCATCCGGGAAAGATCAACAATAGATGCTAATCACTGGATACAGGTAGTTGTGGAGGAGGTTATTCACAAGGTTCCAAAGCATCAACTCATGTATTATTTATTACAAAGGGTAAAAACTGCTTTTGAAATGAAGATAGGCAACAAAGTGAATATCACAATAAACTGAGTCAAATGAATATTTTGGTTTCCCAGTGCATATAAAAGTTGTGTTTATACTATAGCCCATTAAGTGTATAATAGCATTATGTGTAAAGAAAACAGTGTAAATACCTTAATTTAAAACAATGCTAAAAAACTTAATCATCATCTGAGCTTTCAGTGAGTTGTAATCTTTTTGCGGATGGGAGTAGTGCCTCAATGTTGATGGTTGCTGACTGATTGAAATTTGGGACAGCTGTGGCAATTTCTTAAAATAAGATAACGATGAAGTTTTCCACCTTGATTGAATCTTCCTTTCATGAACCATTTCTCTGTAGTATGTGATGCTGTTTGATAGCATTTTACCCATAGAATTTTTTTTTCAAAATTTCAGTCAATGCTCTATCTATAATTTATCTATATCTATATAAATATAAAAATATATAAAATATCTATAATGCTCTATCTATAATTTCTGCCACTGCTTTATCAACTAAGTTTTTGTAATACTCCGAATCCCTTGTCATTTCAACAATCTTCATAGCACCTTTATCAGGGGTAGATTTCATCTCAAGAAACCATTTCCTTTGCTCATCTGTAAGAATCAACTCCTTAATCTGTTCAAGTTTTATCATGAGAGTGCAACAATTCAGTCGCATCTTCAGGCTCCACCTCTAATTCTAGTTCTCTTGCTATTTCTCCCACATCTGCAGTTACTTCCTCCACGGAAGTCTTGAACCCCTCAAAGTCATCCAGGAGGGTTGGAATCAACTTCTTCCAAACTCTAGTTAATGTTGATATTTTGAATCACAAATGTTCTTAATAACATCTAGAATGATGAATTCTTTCCAGAAGTTTTCTGTTTACTTTGCCCAGATTTAAATCAGAGGAATCACTATCTATGGTCGTTATAGCCTGATGAAATGTATTTCTTTAATAATAAGACTTGAAAGTTAAAATTACACCTTGATCCATGGGCTACAGAAATGAATGCTGTATTAGCAGGCAGGAAAATGACATTAATTTTGTTGTATGTCTACATCAGAGCCCTTGTGTGATCAGGTGCATTATCAGTGAGCAGTAGTAATATTTTGAAAGGAATCTATTTTTCTGAACATTAGGTCACACCTGTGAGCTTAATGTATTCTGTAAACCATGTTGTAAACAGATGTGCTGCCATCCAGGCTTTGCAGTTCCATTTTTAGAGCAGAGTCTCTCTATAGAGTAGATTTAATATAATTCATCAGGGTCCTAGGATTTTTGGAATGGTCAGTGAGCACTGGCTTCAACTTAGTCATTAAGTCACCATCCGCCTTAGCCTTAACAAAAGAGTCACCCTGTTCTTTGAAGCTTTGAAGCCAGGCATTGACTTTTCCTCTTTAGCTATGAAAGTCCTAGATGGCATCTTCTTCTATTAGAAGGCTATTTCATCTACATTGAAAATTTATTGTTTATGGTTACCTCCTTCATTCGCTATTTTAGTTAGATCTTTGGATAACTTGCTGCAGCTTCTACGTCAGCACTTGCTGACCTTTACCTCATACTTTGATGTTATGGAAAAGGATGCTTTCCCTAAAACCTCCTGAACCAACTTCTGGTAGCTTAAAACGTTTCTTCTGCAGCTTCCTCACCTTTCTCAGCCGTCATGGAATTGAACAAAGCTTAGCACCTTGCTCTGGATTAGATTTTGGCTTAAGGGAATATAATGGCTGGTTTGATCTTCTATCCAGACCACCCAGAATTTATCCATATCAGCAGTTAGGCTGTATTGCTTTCTCTTCATTTGGGTGTTCACTGGAGTAGTACCTTTAATTTCCTTAAAGAATTTTCCCTTGCAGCCACAACTTGACGTAACTGTTCAGCACAAGAGGCCTAGCTTTTGGCCTATCTCAGCTTTCAACATGCCTTCCTCACTAAACTTAATCATTTTTAACTTTTGGTTTAAAGTGAGAGATGTCCAACCGTTATTTTCACTTGAGCACTTAGAGGCCATTTTAATTGTATTAATTGGCCTAATTTCAATATTGTTATATCATAGGGAATAGGGAATCCTATGGAGAAGGAGGGAAACAAGATAATAGCCAGTTGGTGAAACAGAATACACATACTTTTTACCCATTAAATTTTGTACCTTATATGGATGCAGTTCTTGGCACCCCAAAACAATTATAATAGTAACATCAAAGATCACTGAAAACAAATCACCATAACAGAGACACTAATCATTAAAAATTTAAAATATTTCAAGAATTCCAAAATGTATCACAGAGAAACTAACTGAGCAAATGCTGTTAGAAAAGTGGCACCAGTAGACTTACTCAGTGCAGTGCTTCCACAAACTTTCAGTTTGTAAAAGTGCAGTATCTGTGAAGCACAATAAAATGAAGTGCAATAATACAAAGTGTGCCTGTAAATGCTGGTTCAATAACTGGCTGTTGGCATGGAAAATTATGAATCAGCACATTTCCTCTTTACTATGCACAAAACTTACCTCAAAATGCATCACAGACCTAAAGTAAGTTTAACTATAAAACTTATAGAGGAAATTGGAGAAAATAGATGTGCCTTTGTGTTATACAAAGATTTCTTAAAACAAAAAACTTAAATCATAAAAAAAACAAATTGGACAATGTCAGTTTTACAACTTTGTTCTTTGAAAGAAACATCATAGAATACAAATAGACAAATCAGAGATTGAGTAAAGTTAATTGTGTAACAAAGTTGAACAGATTTGGATTCACAATATATTAAGGATTCAACTGAATAAGGAGAAGATAATCCAATTAAAGGATGGGCAAAAGGAATTAAACAGACACTAAACAAAATAGGTTACCAAAGTGAGCAATAAGTTTATGAAAAGATGTTCAGCACTAGTGGTCATTCGGAAAATACATAATAAAAGTGCACTAAGCTGGGGCACCTGGGTGGCTCAGTTGTTAGGCGTCTGCCTTTGGCTCAGGTCATGATCCTGGGACTCTGGGATCCAGCCCTACGTGGGGTTCTCTGCACAACAGGAAGCCTGCTTCTCTTTCTCCCACTGCCCTGGCTTATGTTCCCTCTCTCTCTTTCTGTCAAATAAATAAAATCTTAAAAAAAAAAAAAAAAAACTGCACTAAGTTACCACTATGAACTCATTATCTAAAATCAGAAATAATGACAATACAAGGAATTGTTAAGAATGTGGAGTCTTCCACTCCAAAACTGCTAGAACTCATACAGGAATTCAGTAAAGTGTCAGGATATAAAATCAATTCACAGAAATCAGTTGCATTTCTATATACCAACAATAAGACAGAAGAAAGAAAAATTAAGGAATTGATCCCATTTACAATTGCACTCAAAACCATAAGATACCTCAGAATAAATCTAACCAAAGAGGCAAAGAATCTG
>CM053605.1:75391311-75406011 GCA_028646535.1 Procyon lotor | reverse complement strand
CACTCCAAAACTGCTAGAACTCATACAGGAATTCAGTAAAGTGTCAGGATATAAAATCAATTCACAGAAATCAGTTGCATTTCTATATACCAACAATAAGACAGAAGAAAGAAAAATTAAGGAATTGATCCCATTTACAATTGCACTCAAAACCATAAGATACCTCAGAATAAATCTAACCAAAGAGGCAAAGAATCTGTTCTCAGAAAACTATAGAGTACTCATGAAAGAAATTGAGGAAGACACAAAGAAATGGAAAAAAGGTCCATGCTCATGGATTGGAAGAACAAATATTGTGAAAATATCTATGCTACCTAGAGCAATCTACACATTTAATGAAATCCCTATCAAAATACCATCAACTTTTTTCAAAAAAATGAAACAAATAATCCTAAAATTTATATGGATTCAGGAAGGACCCAGAATAGCCAGAGGAATGTTGAAAAAGAAAACCAAAGGTGGTGGCATCACAATTCTAGACTTCAAGTTCTATTACAAAGCTGTAATCATCAAGACAGTATGGCACAAAAACATACACATAGATCAGTGGAACAGAATAGAGAGCCCAGAAATGAACTGTCAACTCTATGATCAACTAATCTTTGACAAAGAGGAAAGAATGCCCAAAGGAAAAAGACAGTCTCTTCAACAAATGGTGTTGAGAAAAATGGACAGCCACATGCAGAAGAATGAAACTGGACCATTTCCTTACACCACACACACAGACTCAAAATGATTGAAAGACCTCAGTGTGAGACAGGAATCCATCAAAATCCTGGAGGAGAACACAGACAGCAACCTCTTTGACTTGAGCCACAGCAACTTCTTCCTAGAAACATTACCAAAGGCAAGGGAAGCAAGGGCAAAATGAACTATTGGGACTTCATCAAGATAAAAAGCTTTGGCACAGCAAAGGAAACAGCCAACAAAACCAAAAGACAACCAACAGCATGGGAAAAGATATTTGCAAATGACATTATCAGATAAAGGGCTAGTATCCAAAATCTATAAAGAACTTCTCAAACTCAACACCCAAAGAACAAAGAATCCAATCAAGAAATGGGCAGAAGACATGAACATACATTTCTGCAAAGAAGACATCCAAATGGCCAACAGATACATGAAAAAGTGCTCAACATCACTTGGCATCAGGGAAATACAAATCAAACTACAGTGAGATACCACCTCACACCAGTCAGAATGGCTAAAATTAACCCAGTCAGGAAATGACAGGTGTTGGCGAGGAGGTGGAGAAAGGGGAACCCTCCTATACTGTTAATGGGAATACAAGCTGGTGCAACCACCCTGGAAAACAGAATGAAGGTTCCTCAAAACGTTGAAAATAGAGCTACCCTAGGACCTAGCAATTACGCTACTGGGTATTTACCCTAAAGATACAAATGTAGTGATCTGAAGGGGTGTGTGCACCCGAATGTTTATAGCAGCTATGTCCACAGTAGCCAAACTATGAAAAGAGCCTAGATGTCCATCAACAGATGAATGGATAAAGAAGAGGTGGTATATATGTGTACACACACACACACACACACACACACACACACACACACAATGGAATACTATGAAGCTATCAAAAAAGCCTGAAATCTTGCTATTTGTAACATGAGGATGGAACTAGAAGGTATTATGCTAAGTGAAATAAGTCAGTCAGGGAAAGACAATTATTTATATGATCTCTCTGATATGAGGGATTTGAGAGGCAAGGCAGGGGTTCTTGAGGGGAAGATAGGGGAAGGAGGGAAAAAAGAAATAAGATGGGACCAAGGAGGGAGATAAACCATGAGACTCTTTTTTTTTTTTTTTTTGAGACTCTTAATCTCAGGAAACAAACTGAGGGTTGCGTGATGGACATTGGAGAGGGTTTGTGCTATGGTGAGTGCTGTGAATTGTGTAAGACTGATGAATCACAAAAAAAAAAAAAAATAAGAAGAAAGAAAAAAAAAATAAAAAGATTGATGAATCACACACCTGTACCCCTGAAACAAATAATACATTATATGTTAATAAAAAAATTAAAAATGTTAAAAAAAAAAGAATGTGGATTCTTCATACATTGCTGGTGGGAATATAAAATTATACTATCACTTTCAAAAAAAGATGGTAACTTCTTTAAATAATGAACGTAATCCTTATCTATGATGCAGCAATTTAATTTCTGGGTATATACTCAAGAAATAGGAAACATATATCCACAGAGAGACTTTTATGTGACTATTTACAACAGCATTATTTCTTTTTTTTAAGTTCTTTTTTTTTTTTAAGATTTTATTTATTTGACAGAGAGAGACAATGGGAGCAGGAACACAAGCAGGGGGAGTGGGAGAGGGAGAAGCAGGCTTCCCGCTAAGCAGGGAGCCCCATGCGGGGCTCAATCCTAGAACCCCAGGATCATGACCTGAGCCACCCAGGTGCCCCACAACAGCATTATTTCTAATAGTCAAAACTTAAAAACAACCAAAATGTCAATTTTGGTTTGGCATATTCATAGAAGGGAATACTACCAAACAATAAAAAGAAACAAATTCTGACTCAACATGCAACAGCATGGATTATTTACAAAAATACTATATTAAGTAGAACAAGGCAGACATAAACTACTATAAAATGTATGATTTCATTTATAGGAAATTTCTAGAAAAGGCAAAATTTATAAATTAGGAAAACATATGAATCATTACCTGTTTCCAAAATGGAAGTGGAGATGGATTGCAAAATTATAAGAAAGATATTTTGGGATCATTAAAGTATTTTAAAACTCGCTTATGGTATTGACTGAACAACTGCATACATTTTATGAAGCTCTTCTAACTATAAATTTATAGCATGTAAATTTTATTATATATAACTAAAAATAAATTTAGCTCAATAAACCTATCCATTAATGGGTTCCTCAAACATTCTAAGTTTTATAACAAATAAATTTTCCCACATGGCAAAAATCAATCAACACAATTTAATGCATACCACAAATTTATGTGTAATGAAGTTTGCCTTGCAAACATAAAAGAAAATGTATCATGTTATCCCCTGCATTCAAGTGACTTAAAATATTATTTTCACTATTGACCTTATTGTTTTAATCCTCTCCAGGTAGAAGAAACTTACTCTTAGTGTTCATCTTCTATATGATTAGTACTGGTTTAGATGCTTTACATGCATTATTAAATTGATATAGATAAAAAAAGAACATGCAAGACATAATACGCATTATATATATGGCCTCAGAATATTAATGAATCTGTTCATAATTAGACACTGAGGAAGAATAAAAACTGGAATGTGAACTAAGGTTTCAAAGTATGTGGTTTTTCTTTGTTTTGGCTTTATTCCCCTTAAATATGAGAATTGAGATCCCCTTGTTCAAAAGTTTAACTATTAGGACTGAGAATTGAAACTATCTATTGACATGGCTTAACTGTTTACTTCAGGAAATTACTGTAAACCAAATTGTCTGGGCAAATTGTTTGCTTCTGGGCAAAAATCTCTCCTATCAGGACAATAATATATTGCTCACCTGGTCAAACAGTTCACTTTCCACACACCAATTTATTTATTGGTCTCACTTCAAGACTCTGGATGCTGTGTACTCTAATACTAAAAAGTTATATCACAGATTTTTCTCACCTGAGTTAACTCCATGCCTAGAAAGATCCATCTAAACCATTCTAGGAAATACCCGCCCCCCAACCTTGTAAATACTATCCACTGACTGCCCTCTTTTGAAAAACTACTAACTTTTTCAGTGTAATGTTCTGCCTTTTGTGGGCAGTCCTTGTGGGACAAACTTTGACTTAGGTCTTCCATTTAAAATATACGATAATTTTCCTCTGGATTTTTTTTGGGGGGCGGGGGTGGGTTGCTGGTATGTGAGAGTGTGATTCAGGGATGGATCCTATTTCCAAAACTTCCATCCACTGGATTTGTCCTGTCTGCACTTGCAGAGAGCCCACCATTAGAGGGAGAGCCTGAGCCATGCGGTACAGCAACAAAATACTTGGTCAACCATTGCTATCCTTTCATGGTTATTTACTCTTAAAGTCTGTGTCTCCTCCAGGTCAGATTCCAGCTTTTTAAAAAAATTTATCGTATTTATTCTAGCTTTAAAATCTGTTTTTCTGAGTGGCAAAATTTTACCAAAGATAATTTAAAATTATCTGTAGCTACTTTGGGAAACTTCCGACACAAATTGTTCATTTGAGAGGTGTTTTAAAACAAAAAAGGAGTAAAATTCCAGACATCTAGTGATGCCCATTTTTGTAAATTTGTATGAAGAAGCTTCTAAAATAATTTCAGATAACAACATTGCATCCTTAAAATTTCCCTTGCACAAAATGAGTTAAATCTGCAAAAATTTTAAAACTTGTTCTCTTAGATTCTTCCACATTGTTACTTGAAACTAACACTCTTTACACTACTCTTGCTTCTCCCCCATTATATGCCTCTTTTGAATTCTGTCTACACTCCTCTTTCTGACCCACTTCCCTTAGTTTGGCTTGCCCAAAACTCACAAAGATAAATTGTCTCTAAAGTTAATGCAAAAAACAAAAAACAAAAACAAAAAAAACTTAAGGGGAAAGGGCACCTGGGTAGTTCTGTTGGTTAAGCATCTGCCTTCAGCTCAGATCATGATCTCAGGGTCCTGGGTTCGAGCCCCACATAGGGCTCCCTGCTCAAAGAGAGTCTACTTCTCCCTCTCCATCTGCTCCTCCCCTTGCTCATGCTCTCTCTCTCTCTCAAAAAATAAATAAAAATAATTTTTAAAAAAATCTTTAAAGTTAGTGCCAATTCAGAACAGACAAACCCATTATGATTGACTTTAAGCCCTGGTCTTAGGCTGAGTTGAGAACCATTGTTAAAACTCTAAAGTTAGCGGCACCTGGGTGGCTCAGTTGGTTAAATGTCCAACTCTTGATTTTGGCTCAGGTCATGATCTCAGTGTCATGAGACTGAGCCCAGTTTGGGGCTCCAGGCTCAGTGGGGAGTCCGCTTGAGATTCTCTCTCCCTCTCTCTCTCCCCTCCCCCCTGCTTGCACTCTCAATCTCTCAAATAAATAAATCTTTTAAGATAAAAAGAAAGTTACAGATCAATGTAGAATAGATCTAGAAATATATAATCAGATATTCCCAGATCTGTATCAATTGGTTCATATGTTCTAGGAACCTCATATGCAAAAGCTTACATGGGAAGGGAATAACAGACCCAGATTTGTTTTTTATTTTGCATATGCGTATTCCATTGTTACAGCACCATTTGTTGAACAAAACTACTCCTTTCAATATTGAATTGCCTTTGACCTTTGTAAAGAAACACAAAGAACATCAGTTGATGATATTTATGTGGGTCTGTTTCTGGTCTCTATTCTATTGATCTGTGTGTCTATTGATCTGTGTGCTAATACAATACTGCCTTGATTAGTATAGATTTATAGTAAAAAAAAATACATTTGTAAACCTAAATTTCCCTTGCATTAAAACCCCAAAAGTTTAACTTATTGAAGCTTTTCTAAATAATGTTTGCTGATATAGTTTCCCTATGCCTAATTTCCTTATGCGAAAATTAATTGTTAAGGTTAACCTGTGTTCCCAAAATGTACAGAGTAAAGCTGGACCAAGATGAACCATCCTTTACTTCAGAAGATGAGCAGGAACATATTGAAAACATTTGCAAGCAATGCTAGGACCATATGGTAGGGGGAAGGGAAGAGGAGGAAAGTAGCCATTGTGGGGCGTTGTGAGAAAAGGAAGTGGGTGTAATTCAGTGTATGCAATATGGACAAGAAGAGAAATAATACCGTGCTAAAATATTTTACTCCCTTGACATCTTCTCTCTTTCAAGGTTAATCTATTGACATCTAACCTAGCAAGTTCATAGTGTAGATCAATGTAAGACACATAGGAAACAACAATTTTTTAGAGTAACATATTAACCAGAGTTATTTTTCTTATGTAAAAAAGACCCATGAAATAGAAAAGCTGTCTAAGTTTTTAAATGGTGCTTTTTCTACAAACATAGCAAGCAGATTGCAGAGCTAAAGTCCTTCTGTTCCAATGATAAATGTCCCTTTACAGAGATTTGGCTCCCAGATGGCCATTCTATCTCCATCACCTACTCCCCCCCAAAGAAATAATACTAGCTGCTGATTTTTTTTTCTCTAACCTGAATATATTTAGCTGTCTTTTACAGTACTTCACATTGAGAGTGTAACTCTAAGTCAAGCTCGAAAAGTCTCATCTCATTCATTTTGCATGAATCACTCCTATTTTTTTAATTAATCTTAAGGCAATTTGGAAATATTTTTACAATTGTTACACTCTTGTAATAAAAGATTTTGTAATAGTTTTCAAAAAAATTTGCAAGTGTTCTTTTTTTTTTTTTTTCTTTTAACCCTATTCTCCTAAATTAACACAGCTTGAGTCTAAGCACAGACTGTTTCTGCTGGGTTAATATCTTCAGTTTGGATAAATTTAGTCCCAGCGCAGACTTTTTCTTTCTTTTTGTGCAATTCTTTAAGAAGACACTGGCTTTTAGGATTCTGGGATTTTCAAATTGACCTAATGTTAAAATCAATATATGTCTGATAGCCACTGGTTATGGATTCTGTTTAAGTGCTGAATCTTAAATGTGCTGTATGTGTATGCATTTCCTGAGATGCTTGTGTCATGGCAAGCTGAGTACATACCTAATCTCATTGATTTTAAAACTCTGTGCAGACATCACAAAATGGCCAAATAAAATATATCACAGGGCTGTAAAACTCTAATAGTCTACAGTTTGTAGCTCTTACAGAATGGTCCCATTACCATTAAGATTTAAAAGTCATGGAAGACTCAGCCCATCTGAAATATATATTATAATTGGATCAAGAGACCTTTATTTGTTTAGGCGCTCTCTATCTTCAGAAGTTTTTCCTGTTCCTTTCTTTCTCGTTTTTTCCTTTCAGTCCTTCCTTCTTTCCTTTCCCTCCCTTCCTTCCTCTTTTCCATGTCTTTCTCTATAGAAAAGAAACTACAAAAAACACATTTGTAGTTCTAAATGGCATGTTACTGGCTCTTTTAAGTACATAGAGATGTCACTATTTGCTATGTTCTGATGACCTGTTCACGCATTCAGAACTGGGTATTTTAAGCCAGAGAAGAAATTAGAATCAGTTCGGTACTAACTCTCGGACAAGTATTTGAGCACATACAACCATACACACATGGAAATGGTAAAATGGACATTCCAACATTGTTTCTGAGATAATTATAACTGAAATAAAGACATTTACAATCTTTAAATCTTCCTGAAATATTATGTCATAAATTTTTCCATAGTTGATCAATTATATTGCCTACTAAAAAAGGATCTTCAGCAGTAAAAAACTCTTCCTTGTTTATCATCTCTATGGTTACATCACCTTTCTACAATAAAGATAGACCTTTATTTCATAACATAGATACATTTTCCTGGAGTGTTGGAGCTGTCTTTACTGATCAACAAGGCGTATCATATCTTTGAGGAATCAGTTACCGTAATACCTACTCTAAAGCCATGCATAAAACAATAGAGAATTCCTACTCAAACCAGGGATCAGAATTCCACAAATACTTTTATAAGCATGTTAGAGACATGCTTTTACAATTTGTTTTGATCCTAAGCCAATTTGGGGAATTTTTCTAAGAATACAAATGCATATTAAATTAACTTACTATTAATTCACTAAATAACATAATTTAGTGAAGTTTTATGCTTTATCTATCATTTTCCCTTAAGTCCAAATGAAAATTTTAGTGCCTATGCCCTGAACTCTCTGATCTTAAATTTTCAAAAGAAATTTAAGGACTCAAATAGAGGTTAAAGGATTTATTCAGCTGGTGTGAAATGAAGCATCTGAAGATGAAGTAGCTTCCTAATTGAAACAGAGTCAGCATTTTGATAGGATAAGGGACAGTTGAGTAGCTGCGCTCATGGTTTTGGTTTAGGCAGTAATTTTTGACTTTAAGGGAACTCAAGTTTGGGGGTCATGCCTTTTGCTTGGGGTTACAATAACCATCAGAACGGTATTGGCATGGTATTACTTTCGCAAGCCTGTGGTTTATGAGGTAGTCAAGGTTCCTGAGGTAGGAAAGAGAGATGATGGAAAGGAAAAGAAAGTGTGTATGTCAGTGTGTGTGTATGCAGGCACACACACGTGCAGGTGCACATGAGATGAAGGAGCTAGATGGCGAGAGGGAAAACGGCGATTCTATATCATGTTTGTTTATTCCTTTTACACTTTATATTTTGGCCCTGTGCTGCAAGTGTTAATGGTCAGAGCCTTCTGTGGCATACCTCCTCATGCTGTTTAAATTATGCATTTATTTAAAAAATAAATAAATAATGCGTTTATGTGTATGGGGTAATAGTTTATTCATGTGGACCTTTAGAAATTTTTTTTTAAAGATTTTATTTATTTATTTGACAGAGAGAGATCACAAGTAGGCAGACAGGCAGGCAGAGAGAGAGGGGGAAGCAGGCTCCCCGCTGAGCAGAGAGCCCTATGCGGGGCTGGATCCGAGAACCCTGAGACCCTGACCTGAGCCGAAGGCAGAGGCTTTAACCCACTGAGCCACCCAGGTGCCCCTCATGTAGACCTTTAAAGGGTTAAGAGAGAAATGGCCAATGAAGATGCCATCTGATAATTTCACAGTATTTCCAAAAGCTATCAGTTGAGTTATCTGGCCCGAAAGGATCATTATATGGTGGAATTACTTTGCTATGTCAGTCTCACTTGTATTAGGGAAAAAAACAAAACAACAACACAGATTTCAAACTTACAAGCAAGTCTTTACCCTTTATAAAAACTGCATTGAAGGTAGAAGAGAACACTTAAAGAGAGGTGAGGAACTTATTTTTTTCCCTCTTAACACAAAAAAACAATTAAAGGAAGCTTCCAAGAATTGATTTGTGATTTTCCAGGATGAAGGACCCTCATGATACTTAGCTAAGGAAGAGGCATTTGATGCCTCTTCATGAGACATCATGAGCCTCAGATGCAGGAGATGAGATCTCATAAACTCACCAGGGCAGAGTACATTGGGTAATGTACTTATAAGCTACCCCACTTCAAAAAGTCTCTTTAAAATTCTGTTGATGACATAAAATTACAATTGGCCATTTTATTTATCCTGTTAAATATTAAGAATCTATTTTTTTTTGGTATTTTGTCTTTAAATAATGGCAGATAGCACTATATTTTTATGGAGCTGATAATATGTCATCTTGTTTATAGATCTGACCACCACTTGGCGTGTACATATTTTGTGGGTTTTTGCTGCTAATCTCTCTCAACTAAAAATGTGAGGCCCAGGAATTAGAATTTTTGCCTATTTCTTTACTGCTGTATTTCTCAGACACATTATTGGTGGTCAATGAATATTTTTGAGGTAATGAATAGTAATCATATTATCATGACCATACTACAAGTATCACATCTCAGAGTTATTTTGAGGAAAACAAAACCATACACAAGAACTTTCTTGTCTGTGAAAAATGTATAGATGCCTCAGGTAAGACTCCAAATTGTATTTTCAAGATGGATCATTTCGGGAAAAAAATACACTGATTGTGTTGGGACCTCAAAATGTCTCAGAGTGTTCCATGTATTCTCAAAGTGCATCAGAAATCTGCACAATCAGAGCCCTGCTTCAGGTACTGAGAATACAAAGATTCTCAGTATCTATTTCAAACAATAGTTTTCAAATTGCATCAAAGGATTGAAGTACTCTGTGAAAAAAAATTATAGGTGAATTGTTACCATATTTTATCACTCTCAAGCCAACATATTGAAAAAAATAATGTACAGATCCTACATATGACCTAAAGCAGATCTCTGTAACAAAATGGCTATCAAAATTCCTCTGTGCACAGTCGAAGGGAAAGAGATCTCTGGTGTCTCTTTCTCTTCTTATGAGGGTATCAGTCTTATCAGATTAGGGCCTTACCTTTATGACTCAACCTTTATTATCTTTATAGGCCCTATACCTAAATCCAGTCACATTGAGGATTAGGGCTTAGAAATAGACATAGGAATTTTGGGAGGACACAATTCAGTCCATAAGATATTCATTGGTGAAAACGAAAGAGTTAAAATAAATGTTTATCTACTTCTCGAACTTAACTCCCATTAATTGTACAGGAGACATAGTAGTCTCTACTCTGATATTTGGGCAGCCTAAAGATTCTGACATGAGAAGTTTTCCTGATATGAGACCCAAGAGGGTAAAATTATAAGTAACCAGCACAGCCGCAGAGAAGAACACACTCATGTTTAATATAGACCAAATGACCAGGCTTTTAAGGAAAATCTGTTTTTAATTTGTGGACTACAAGAATATGTTACCTTTTCTAAAGTTAAAAACAAAACTCTAAAAGGATTGGAAGCAAGAGCAAGCCCTGTTGCCTACTAGTTATTATTGAGAAAATGGCTACCAAAAGATATTCAGGATAATTAGGATATTTGGCTGTGTTGCAGAAAGAAAGAGGCTCTAAAGCTCAGTGGCTTAACATAGCAAAGATGTGGTTCTCACTCATAATCTTTCATGAATTAGGTAACAATTTAGGTTAAATATCCACATGCTTACTCAAGAATTCATGTCTTCTCTATTTTGATGGCATCATTATGGGGCATTAAAGATTTGCTGGGGCAAAGAAACAAAGAATGTGGAAGATTCATTCTTAATTTCCTAAGACCAGAAGTGAAACACTGCACTTCCTTCCACTATCTAGAACAATCCATAGTACCAATTTACTATAATGGAAGGTAGAATATATATGGCATCATACAGAGTACTTGGGCCACTCCGTAATCTGTGCCATACTGGGTTCCTTATAACCACAGATGCCACAATATTTAATAAAATAGGTCATCTCCAATAAATCACTAATATTAGTAGAGTTTTTTAGATTTTCCTTAGTCATTTGAATTAAGACTTACCAAAGAAATAAAAGTCACAAAATACATTTGGAAGGCAAATGTCTTTGGTTATCTATACAACAAAATTATTATTTCCTAATAGTGATCGAATTGAACCAAGGTGAATTCCAGATTCTGTAATTGAAGTCAAGGAACCTATGCTTTGTAAATTCCGTCTAAATACACTGGTTAGCTCAATAGTGATAGTATTGAGAAGGATCCATCTCATAGTAACAGGCATAGAGTAATATGTGGGTTATTTTTATAACTACTTGTATTACAGAAGTGAGAAGAGCCTTATGATAATAAAAACTGGGTTAGGATGATATCAGCAAATGAAGGAAGACTGGTTTGATTTGCTCTCTGTTTGCTTTCTATATTTATAATTTATTAAATTTTTTGCAAAGTACTTTTAAAGGTTGGGGATTTTAAGTGATTCAATTTTATATTTTATCCAATTTCCTTTAAGAACCTAGTTATATACTGCATTGATATAGGATAGAATTAATCCAAATTAGGTTTGCCTTCATAGAGAAAAATTGCAACTAAATTACTACTCTCAAAACTCCTCAAAAATAACAACCCCTGGCTGGCTCCATTGATAGAACATGAGACTCTTGATCTTGAGGTCTTGAGTTCAAACCTCATGTTGGGCACAGAGCTTACTTAATAAAAATAAAATAAAATAGGGGCACCTGGGTGGCTCAGTGGGTTAAAGCCTCTGCCTTGGGCTCAGGTCATGATCTCAAGGTCCTGGGGTCGAGCCCCACATTGGGCTCTCTGTGCAGCAGGGAACCTGCTTCACCCTCTCTCTCTGCCTTCCTCTCTGTCTACTTGTGATCTCTCTCCTCATTGTCAAATAAATAAGTAAAATCTTTAAAAAAATAAAATAAAATAAAATAAAATAAAATAAAATAAAATAAAATAAAAAACAGATTTGTTCCCAAACATTAGTGAGCTTCAGAATCACTTAACATCTTAGTCAAATACAGATTGCAGGGCTCCATGGGAGAGTTTCTGATTCAATTGGTCTAGGGTGGGGCCCGAGAATTTGCATCAGCACCAACTCACTGCTGATCTGGGACCACACTTGGAGCATAAGTGCTCTAAATTATATGATACTCAGCTTGTTATTTAAAGATATCTATAAAATAAGCCGACTCTTGTAGATGACATGTTCTTTTAAGAAAGGGTGATTTGAAGGGCACCTACCTGGCTCAGTTGGTATAGGATGAGGCTCTTGATCTCAGGGTTGTAAATTTGAGCCCCACATTGGGTTGAGATTACTTGAAGATAAATAGGGGGGCATTTCTTATTTTTAATCTCGGCACCCAACAGACATGCTGAATGTGATAGATGCTGAATAAGTTTTTAATTAATGAGTAAAATATTTACTCTATGTCCTCATATTATTGTATTTAAGATATATATTGTTAACCTTAAAATTGATTTCAGTATATTGTTAACCCTAAAATTGATTTCAGTTCTTTAAAATAATAGATGAAAAACCAAGGTTCCCACTCATTTATGCTGTGTTCATCATAGTAGACTCAACTCATGCCCTACTTTATGATTTTTCATGGACTGAAGGTGAATAATCAGCATCTTCATCAAAATAATTTATCAACTCTAAGTTATTAGTATCAACACTTGTATGAGGAAAAGGAAGGAAGAAATATTAGAGAAAGGAGTTGGTGAAAATGCAATCTCAAAATAAGTCTTAGCCAAAGCCCACAGGGAGCTTTGAAGTTGAATAGTCTTCAGTTTTACCATGATGCATAGAGGGGGTTGAGTTCCATATCAGTCATGAGAGTTAGCTGCTCCTGAGAAGGAAGAGTTCCTTTCATAAGACAGCTCTCTCTAGCCAAGGGAAATTTCCAGAGAGCTGAGACTAAGTAATCTGTGTGTATATATATATGTGTGTGTATATACATTAATATACATGTATTATTTTGAATTAATATCAAATTATTTAATAAATTTTAAAATATATAATTAGTAATTAGTGTTCAGATATTTATTTTAAACCGCTTCCTGACTACTATGAAGAAACTTCAAGAAAGAAAACATGCCTTCTATCTCTTACCACTGTCTTTGCAAGAAGCATTATTATTGACTGACTACCTAAATATTGAAAATTAAAAGCTTGATGTATTTCTTCTCAAACATGCAATGAACATTAAGAAACTAACAGTGATTTTTAAAGCTGTTAAAGTGCACTTGCACATAGTTAAAATGTGAAACTTTCTTATACTTGTTCTGTGATGTCATCTTCTCTGCCTAATCAGTGATTTAGTTTTATTTGCCATCTGGAGTTGCTACTGGCTAGAGATGGATAATGGTGTTAAACAGGAAGTGCCATGTAGACACTGAGAAAATAAGCTTTTTGGGTATCTACATTGAGTGGACAATATGATGGCTTCATACCAAAAGTAGACTCCAATTTCTCTAGGTTAATCACATTAGACAGAAAAACATGAACCATGGGTCATTTTAAGGAATAAGAATTGTAGAATTAAAAAACCACATTATCAATTCTTAATATAATCACAAAGAGAAGGGGGGATGCTGAGCATTATACCCTAACTGTTTGGCAGGCAGCAGGTTTAAATGGACTGTACTTCAGTGTGCTTATTAGCATAATTGGGAAGTATCAAAACAAATGTCTCCATATGGAGGTAGATGTAAATATATTCCCTATAGTAACACTTAACTCATTTACTTATCACTCAGAGTCCATTCATTTACCAGCATATGGTTATTGGATGTGTACTACCTATTGAAAATATCAGTGATTATATGGAGAAGGTTTTTATACATAGACAAACATAGAAACCTCTGGATATAAAAAGAGTAATTTGAGCTGTTTTTGAATGTTTTCACACATGTCTATTTTTGTTGTTGTTCCTAATTTAAAGCAAATAAACACTACAAATCTTCCCAGTTTAAGTTCTCACCTTCCACATGGATTAGTGTAGCATTCTTTTAAAATCTGTCTTATATATCATGAGCTCCTTAGGATTAGGACTATGTCTCACCCATCTTTGGATCCCTTAGGCCTTTAGTTACTGGTACCACATGTAAGCACATTATAGGTGTTGATTGAATCATGTAGATACTAATGTGATTCAGTACATTTTGATTAATTTAGTCTATACATAGCAATTATGATATTCCTAAAATCTAAAATTATACATTTATTATTATTCTTAATTTAAAAATTCAATTTCATATGTGCTTGGGAAAGAGTATATTTCTAAGGTGATAGAAAAACGCAGAGGAAGGTGAAATTGAAATAAAGGAAAGATAGGGCTTAGGTTCAATAGCAATTCAAAAAATATTCCTTGAGCACCTGTTAGCTTCCAAGCATTGTGCTCATTGCTAATAGAACATAGTTCTTCCCAAGGGGAACCCTCCTACACTGCTGGTGGGAATGCAAGCTGGTACAGCCACTCTGGAAAACAGTATGGAGGATCCTCAAAAAGCTGAAAATAGAGCTACCCTACGACCCAGCAATCGCACTACTGGGTATTTACCCTAAAGATACAAATGTCGTGATCCGAAGGGGCACGTGCACCTGAATGTTTATAGCAGCAATGTCCACAATAGCCAAACTATGGAAAGAACCTAGATGTCCATCAACAGATGAATGGATAAAGAAGATGTGGTGTATAGATACAATGGAATACTATGCAGCCATCAAGAGAAATGAAATCTTGCCATTTACAATGACATGGACGGAACTGGA